>JALBUN010000047.1:600000-1138674 GCA_025174535.1 Cantharellus purpuraceus
GCAATGCAAACCATCTATCGAAAGTTCGCAAGTTGAAGGTCTTGGAGGATAATTTGAAGGAATTAAAAGAGTATTATGAGGTGGGTGGATACTTCACATACAATAATCTGTCACTGAACGTGCAAATACTCAGTCGGCCATGAAGATGTATAGTTCACAGCGAGGAGAGGACTAAAATTCCATTGTAGTGTCACAATTGACACCATTAATGCCGTATATGCTATACTTGAGTACATGATCAGAATTCGGAGTTTGCTTCGCACTCCGCTCTAATTCCTCCATCATTCTACCTTTTCCTAGTGATCACGAAGACTATGACTGGCGCTAACTACATGGGGGGGAAGAGGTATTTCAAGATTCTTGCTGTCACTAAATGATGTTGTGCGGAGAACAATGCGATGCGATCTTCAGGAATGCGGTCAGAGCACGGACAAAGGACGTCACTTCGCGACTTCAAAAAGGACATTTTGGAAAACAAAGATTAAACTTACTAGCTCATGGTGTTATCCGAAACAGCATACAGTGCCTGTCACAAAGACCCAAGGCAACTACCATTGACCTCGCACATGCACAACAAGATTACCCTATGCGGGAACCCACTCGAGCCTATATCCCACAGCCTGCAACGCCAATGCATCTTGAGTCTCGTGACTCATCTTCGTCTCTATCAAAACCGTCAAAGCTTTTGACCGCCCTTGAGAAGTTAGAACGTGTGTTGTGTATCTATATGCGTGCGATGCTGACTGACAAAGATCAACTTTTAATCATAAGCAATCTCGTTTTGCTCAAAGAAGAACCGTCTTCTCAAAATCTCAGACTTTGTCGGGTTAGTCTCGAAACGCAAAGAACTAACTGTTAGAAAGTCCGCTGTCTGCATTCCAGGCATAAAACGGAAGGCAAATGACACCGATGTGTCACCCAGAGAGACTGGTGGAAAGAGGGTCAGCAATCTCTTACACTCGTGGATTGGCTCATCTGTGATATTTTTAGAGACTCTTTCATGCTGACAATGTCACCGACGGATCATCGTCCACAAGCTTGCCACCTTCTCCTTCACCGGCTGTCCCTCCTCGCCGCTCCGAATCTCCCAGCATATTGTCGTCCCAAGCTTGCCCTCATTCTTACATCTCCAGCGGTGATCATACATCTGTTTCTGGTCGCCAGAACTCAAAATGTGACATCTATGAAGAGTTCATCTGTCACTCTTTGCAGGGGGAATGGTTGGAAAATGAGCCCATCCCACACCGAGACGATCATACCTGGGATCCGAAAAATGGAATTACCGGCAAGCTTGAAAACGTTTGGCAGACACATGAGAACACGGAGATCTTAGCTCCCTCACCGCATAAAACACCCCCAATAGAACTCCTCGAGATGTCGGAAGAATGGTGTGACATGGCAAACTTTCTTCAGGTAGACTCCCCGAGACGAACGATGATGACTGGGCCCCATAAGAATGTCCAAGGACTTGGGAGATTGGGAGTAGACTTCTACGTTTTTCCTCATCTGACACCCATGGGTCCTGATGGAACAGTCACGGAATTTAAAGCCACGCCGTCAAATGCTCTTCAGGAAACGTCAAAGCCGGCTCCATTGACTCCCAAACATACCAGCTTGTCTGCTACCCTTACACCATCAAAATGCGAAATTCCACCCCCCTCCGGCTGCGTGGTCAGGGAAGAAACCAGCCAGACGCCTCTAGTTCTTCCTGCTCCATCCTCACTGGTCCTGATCAATGCATGCTTACCAACAAACATAGAACAACTAGAACATGATATTCAATCTGATAGCCAACTGTCCTTCAACTATGCACAGTTATTATCGGACGATGCCCCAGTCTCAGCAACTGCTTCCGCCCACACGCGCTCTCCAAGCTCAAGTCACAATGTCTCAGATAACATGCTTTCCCTCATTGTCGAAGAAACCCACATGTCTACGAGCCCCGGGCCCGACTCGAGCCTCGACTCGAATTGTATTGACAATCTCATAAGAGGTGAGAGCTTGTGTCCAAGTAGGACATTACATACCTGTGCATGATGATATTACATTTAGAGATATACTCACGCAACACACTTTCTTAATAGTACCGTCATGCCCAATACTGTCTTGTAATTCTCCGATGGGCAGTAGGCATCTGGCTCAATATGACGACGAACATGATCCTGTGGACCTTGCTGTGAACATTATTGTGGATACAAATATTACAGCTGTGGAAGATCTAGGAGGCATGCGACAAAGCGTTGATATCCCCGAACCTGAGAATGGAGGTGGTTATGTCTCACGAGATGTTGAAACAGTCATCGCTGAAGAACCATCGATGGAGTTGGGCGTCGATGCCGAAACATACATCCCCTTTGCACATTCAGCGCATCCCAGTGAGACCACAACTACAAACCAGACTGAAATGCCCGCCGCACTGGCAGTGTTCCAGGGTCACACAGGGTCAGAGGAAACGTCTAGAAAATCTAGGGCTACATCTGTGGATCCTGTTTGGGGATATGATGTTCAGCGAAAGGGGCTGATTAAGGGACCTCTGTTATTCGCAAATGAGGATGAGGAGGCAGAAGATGAAGATTAAGACAAATCACTGAATGACCAATCACTGGCATAATTACCTATAACAACCACCTTTGAGCCTAAGAGTACGATATATATGTGGAGACGGTGCTAGGCTTGTACGTCCATATGATATCATTGATAGTGTGAGAAGGTGGACGATGTTGTGGATGGACCAAATTTGAACGGCCGACCACTATAAAAGGCAGGTAAGGGTGTTCTCTGTCCTACAGACTGCTGTTGACCGCGGCAGTCCTGACTATAAGATGGACGACGAAGTCGATATTGGCACGATGCGCAATTTAGAAGCCAGTTCGTGGATTCCTCCCCACCTCCAAGTTGAAAATCCTCTCCCGTTGAAGTCCCCACTCCGAGGGCTCGCATCTCCATCCGCACCTAATATTATTGAAGAACCTCGTTCAAATCAACTTCTAACCAGTCATACATTGACTCGTATTAAGACTCTTCCCCAGCTCCGACACAAGTCTGGAGCCATATCTGATCCCGACTTGTCTGTCTTAGATGCCAACAATCTTTCAAAGATACGAAGATGGATATTGGGCGTGGCTGTAGGCAAATAATGGACACTGTTTCCTATGACCCTAATGCTGACGTTTTAGCCAACAGTCGAGTTCGACCTGGATGTTGGACCGGTCCTTGACTGTCTGTATCCTCCGCTGAAACTCACATCAGAGTGCAAAGAGAACATGTATGTGTTTGTGTAAAAGACCTGAATGAAACTAATAGATTGAATCGAAGTGCTTTCTCCTCGTTCCCAGATTCAATGATATTCGAAACTGGGTCGCAGATCCATTCATTTAAGCTTACAGCCTTAGGAATGGAAGACACGACATCAACTTTCGCATACGGTTATGCATATTTTATGCAACAACGAGACCCGACTTCTAAGCGTGGTTACCTTCAGGTGCATAGGTTTACAACACTGTTCATCCCTCAAACTTACCATCATAGTAGCGCTCGGTTGTCATTCTGTCACAGTATGCCTTTCCGTCATTGTTCGAGGAGCTGGTGTCAATTATCGCACCACTTCACCTCCTTCATGGAAGCATGGCATTAGAGACAGCGTGTCAGAACATTGCCAGCTGGTAGGTGTAGTATCAGCACTTCGTACTTTCGTTTACATGGTCAAGGCCGCACCCCGCTCCTGGATCGACTCTTGAATTGGGCTTCCTGGGTCACGCACTTCAAGTGCATTTACCTCACACAGACGACGAGCCCCAATTCCATGAAACATCGGAGACATTCAACCCTCTTTCTCATGTAAGTCGAGCGTATGGGGCATTTTACACTCTTTTGATGTCAAGTGTACAGATCTTAGCGTCAGTTCCACGAGCAAACCCACCATCTGTGGTGGTCTTCTCTTCCTGTCTTTCTTCTCTCTGGACAATCTGGGAACTCCTCATATTCTGCGAGCCAATCCTCATTTTCGGACCTTCTCCCAGAATCACCAGCTTAGCTGTCTGGTGGCTGCGTGACCTAGTTCGCCCCGTAAGTGTTGACCTGTTTTAAACACACCAATGCATTTACAGCCACCTTCAGATACCACTTGCGGGAGATTTTCGTCCTTATATTACCATCCATGATCGAGACTACACAACTCTAATAAATAAAAACCTTCCGACAGCTGGTTTGGTGATCGGAGTAACTAATCCCTTCATCTTGTCGGTGACAAAGCACTGGCCGAATGTCTTAAGTCTCGGTTGGGAGGACAAGAATTCGTATGACCTATCTAGTCTTTTAGCGATTACAGGCGATTCATCTGGTCCTTCTCAGCCTATCACTCAATAGCAAAAGCAAGCCATCTCGTGATATGCCCGGCAGCGGGCCTGTCCCTGGGTTTGTAGCACAGACGCATAAGAGGTACTCGTCGAAAGACAGGGCTCTTCTCAAGACCTGGGAAACCGCACTTGAGAAAGGAGGTCACTTTGGTGGGTTTTGTCTTATGGCACCAATAAGCGTGTGCTTGACAGGTCTTGTAGAGCATGGTGCATCTCAGAGTCTACGGCGCCATTTCTCCTCACGCACAGCCTCCTTCCTTGCACCACTCAACCGTTATCTCCATAGCCTTATTCCCAGTCCCGCTGAAGCCAGCGTAAATGCCAAAGCATCGCCAAGGAGTAAACCTCGATTGGGATCGTTCAACTCCACCCATTTTCTCGCCTCACTTAAGGCGCACGGCACACCATTGCCATTTAGATCTTCTACAAAGCAGCGCGAATTCTACGAAAGATGGTTGAGAACACCAGCTTTTGCACTTTGGCTGGCTAGCCAGGAGAAGGTGGTGACAGGCGTACTAGAAGACAGCGGTGGACGGGATGTAAAGTAGATGTTGCGAGAATGGACTCATCATATATGGATCCCATGATGAAAAGAGCAGTCTACACATTTAGAAGTCCAGGATGGATGGATAAATATAAAACAATGGCAGTTTAGTGACGAAAAACATCAGCAATCTACACTCTATTCTCTTCAAGAGCCTCCAAACGTGCAATCTGGCTAAAAATGACAATAAGTATGGGTAACTACTCTTTATTGTATGACATGCTTACCGGTCACGAACAGCCTCTTGCCAGCGTTGTAATTTCGCAACCTCATGCACTTGGAAACCAAATATCTTAGGTCGGTATCTTTCCGCCTTCAACGCAGCATTCGCCGTACTAACTCCTTCTCCTAATCCCTCGGTAGTCGTTTCTGCGTCGTCTCGAGTTCGACGATTTCTCTTTGACTCGTTCGTGCCACCCTCAATTCGCCCTAACGCTGGACTCATCTCTGGCGGGCCAGACTTAGGAGGTATCATATGTGGGTAGACGAGAAAGAGCATGTGAGGGAAGGACGTGCCAAAGTAGGCGCCGTCTATCGAGCCATGTCGTGAAGACTTGGGAGAGTATATATCTTCGCATCGGCCACAATAAAGCTTAACAGACTTTTCATACGGAACGTCTGTTAGGCCAACGGGAAGTAGAGGCTGAGACTGACACAAAACACGGGGACATCGACCAAAGTCGGCTCGTTTGTATTTGTCCAGCTGAAAATTGTTGATTGGAAACGTACAGCTCGATTAGGTTGCAAGACACGCACCATCTTGGCCAATCCTCTAGATGTTATGATCCATCTGGCATGAATGAGTCCATATAGGAACCTAGCTTGCACCTCCAGTGAGGCTCGAAACTCGTCTTGGATTTCGTCGTCTGGAGCGAGATAAGAAATGTGACGCGCAATATTAAGTAGACGCACCGAGATTATCAGTAATCAAGTCTAATGCTTGAGGGTAATTCTGTACCTCTGTGTTGAGTCCAGTGAGGTTGAAGCGATCCAAGATATAGTCCTCCTCCACTTGGCAGAAGTACTCGTTCCCCTTTGAGGCCAGAAACCAGGACACCCACTGTAGAAACGCTTGTTTAGATCAAAGCGTTCGTATGGTTAGCTGCCACTTCACCGAACTGGGCACGTTAGAACAGAAAATCATGCATTTTGAAACAGACTTACTTCGAGTAGTCTGAATCAGACCCAGTAGATAGATCATCCACTGCAGATCATATCATAGGCGTTAGCTGGATCCCTAGATCGCGAATCGAGCAGGGACTCAACTGGTTTAGAGATGGAAGTGGACCTATGCGCGCGGCACGCGAACGTCGGAGTTGGGAGTTGGGAGCTAGTATGATTATTACAACTACTACAATGTGTCTAATATGTAAACAAAGTGTACAAGAGATATACTAACGTGGTGCTAATGTTATGATTGGTGCAAGACCCAAAGAAACTTCGGTGACTTTTACAGGCAATACGGTTCCAATAGGCAGTGGCTTTTTTTGATCAAATCCTCTTAGCAAAGCCCGAACGCCAAGAGAATGAATCATCACAGGAACCTGGCCAGTAGCATTCCTCGTATCAAAACCACAGATAGCCGTGGTCTGGGCCATTAAATCGGGGAAGCAGTTATAGTCGGGACCGTCCCTCATCCGGCACTTTTCGATATGTCTGCTAATGCATGAAAGAGCCCAGTGTTTCTCGTACAGCAAGGACGCAAAGTGAATAGCCTTCTCTTTATCGAATAGTCGGAACATGACAGGTTTCATGTATTCCGCAGGGAACAAGGGTCCTTCCGTCGTCCGCTTGCTGGCTGGTAGAAGTTCGTGTTTGATTTGCCAGTGCATCATTAAATCGCCATAACGACGCAGAGGAGACGTAACACGACAATATCCTTCACCTTTGGGTATGCCAAGTGACCAGTGTTGCAGAGGTTCAATGGTAGGTTCACCAGGCGGTGTATACAAATCGCGTTTTAAACACTCGATCGGGTCCACGTAACCTAGGGGGTTTCGCATTGCCAGTATATCTGCCATTTCCTTTTCATCCTGTGCCTGTAATGGTGCACTTGCGCGGCGCAAAGCTGGCAACCCTCTATCCAGACAAAACCGCGAAGCCGCGCGACAAGCAAGCTTCATGAACTCGGACACAACTCGACGAGCTGTACTGCTGGCCTCATGTGGCTGTTCCACGTAGAAGGTCATCGATGGGTATCCTTTCCAAAGAATTGGTTCATGGGGGAGGGTAGGGTTGGAAGGTAAGGCTGACTCAACATTGATCTTAGCCGATGGGAATGCAAAGAAAACGATAGGGTTCTCTTTGGCGGATCGGATGGAAAACTTTTCTGCAAGTTCGAAGAGTTTCCGTATGTCTGAGTGATGGCCTTGCGCTATTGGAGCAACAGGCGATTCTGGCAATCGTGTACCCCCAAGAGGATAAGTGCGGACTATGGGTTGTATGCCCAACATGCGGTCCACTTGATCATATTGCAAAATGCAGAAATTGCGAACAGCACCAGCCCTGACCTTGTAATCCAGAAAGTCACCATCTTCACTTAGTTTAACACTGAATGTCAACACTGGTTGCGACACTTCCTTGGCTGTGGAACCCAAACTGAATAGAGTCTGCGTTAATGTCGGCGGCAGCATAGGCCATGTGCGATGAGCTGAATACAATGTTGTACCGCTCGTCCGGGCACGCAGATCAAGCACATGTCCTGGAGGAATGACTGTGGTAGGATCTGCAACATGTATATGGACCCAATAGTTTCCATGTTCATTAGGAACGGGCTCAATCGATATGCCATCGTCAAGCTCGTGCGCCCCCAAATCGTCCACGACATATACAGGTAGATTGCCAAAGTCATGACGTATAGACTCGTATGGGTCGCTTGAATGAAGTTCCGTCGAGCCATCAAGGTGTACGTCTACGAGTTTCTTCTTCATGGATGACGACACTGGAGTCCCAGAAGAACCTAGGTTGTCTGTCACGAGCTCGGTTAAAATTTGCGCCTCCTTCGACTGATTGGGTGGCAACAAATCCAGGCGTAGTTCGGGAGTACGCATGACAACGTCATCCCAAGGGGCCAATACGCCGAGTTCACACAACATGGTATGAGTTAGCCCTGGGCTTACGATCTCTCTGCTGTATAGACCCAATCTTTTGGCAATATTAGGCAACGCGGTTTCGTACGGGTCTTCCTGGGTGGTACGAGTGGTTCGTAGAGAGTGTTGGAGATACCGGATGAAAACCAAATCTGTCGATGACCAAGGTTCAAATGATGTTTGGACTTGTGTAGGCGGACCCTGTGGAAATGTTTTGCGAATTCGACGCGTCTCCGTGATAACACAGCGGGCCTTCTCGAGGAAGGACTGCAGTACAGGATCATGGCTGCGTACCCAATCGTTTACCTGGATAATGGTTTGAACGTGAGATATTGGTCGAATTGAAAACCGATGCGTCGTCTTGTGATTCCGAGGGTCGGCAACAAAGTACAGAGGGCGGCTCATCATGTGTGTGTGGACAGCAAATAATGTCAGAACGGGTGGCGGCTTCCTGACATCCAAATGCCGGGTGGCTTCTGGTGTGGTAATGTCGGTCCAGCGCTCGGGATCCGGATGTCGCACCGCCTCATAGAGCACGGTAATATCTTTCCCCATAGACAAGAAGTGCCTCTCATGTCGTCTTGCAAAAGTGCGGATCTGCTCCACAACTTTTAGCCGAGTAACAGTTTCGGCGACGTTGGCAGCTTCGTATGAGGTTCCCGAACGGTATATCAAGTCTTGGGAGACAAAATTCGGAATACTGTATGTGATATCTGTCGTTAGGTGCGGCCAGATCTCCCCAGTGTACGTTAATGTCATTGCATGTTGCCGCCCTTCCAGGATCTGTAATCGCAAAATGACTCCAAATGTAACAACCTGATTTCTGGGACATGTCAGCAACTTTTCAATAAAATAACTCTGTATATCCACCTGCGTATCTCTACAAAAGTCCCTGGCGGAAAGTCTTCATGCAGGGATTCGCCGCAAACAAGTTCTACATCGGCCTGCATCTCTTCACGAATGAACCGTGCCTTCTCCATGGAAGGAACAGCATCAGTCGGCTTTGCCACTTGTGGAATAGTCGACCATAGCTTTACACCATCTCTATGTTTATGGTTGGCATCTCCTGCTGCGCTGGAGTCGATGAGGCGTCGCGTGAAACTCTCCAAGGGCTCCAACATGTCCACGACGGTGCTTGTCTTCGAGGCGCCTCTGGAACAGAGTCTCGAAGTATATCCACGGATAACAAGGCGACTACATGAGGGTCGATACAGCATTCCTCAACAGCTACTGGCCTGTTTATGGAACGCGAAAAAGTGAAGTTAGGTCACGTGATAGCGTGGAGCGTGACGCGTGGCCTGTGACATACAAGTCCATGATGTCCGTCCCGTCGACGCCAACGACTCCTGACATGGACCCCACACCAATGCAGCCGAGACGCCCCACTACGGTACCGCCAGCTCTTCCCTCGCCTCTCCGTCCGACGTCTCCTACACCTTCAAATGGGTCAGGATCCACCCTCTCTGCTGCACTCGGCTCTGGATCTCCTCGACGCGGTCACACACCAAATCCCCCTGCTACACCTTCTACTGCTGTCCCCGTTGCAGTACCTATGCCAGACTCGACAGAGCGGAGAAAAGCGTCGAAAGCACGGGATTTGTTGCGCAGGCATTATGGGATGGCTGTTGGGCCTCCTGCACCGTCGGGCAAGCGAAGCGACCCAATGGATATTGGTACACATATTCATCTCATTCAATGTTTATTCATCCAACCATCTTCCATCTAGATTCACCTGCATTTGATGCAAAGACTTACTATGATCAGCTCATCACAACTTCTTCGCTGCCTGCTCTTCTTAAGCGAGAGAACGAGCTTCTCACACGTACGTGCTCGTGAAACAATCTGGCGTCGGTATAGTCTAAATTTGGCTAGAAATGCGGGAGCTAGATAGTGAACGACAGTCATTGGTGTACAACCATCATCATGAACTCATAGCTGCCAGTGACACAATTAACGCCGTATGTAGTGTTGCAGTCGCCATTTCAAGGCAGCTTAGCTTTCTGGTTCGTCCGACAGATGAAGACTCGCGCGGAATCCCTTGACACCGATCTTGATAAACTCAAAGTTGCCTTCTCAGAAATTTCACGTCTCAGTGCGCAGGTCACATTTGAAATCCGGTCATCAATGTCAACAGATTCCCCCACTATGCCATCTTTACACTCTTCTGAAGGCAGTGAGAGTTAACATTCCTCTTAGTATGTAGCATCACGATTTCCAAAGTCGGTCACCCAGCTCTTTGGATAAAGCTTGTAGAGACAGGGACATATCATTAAGAATTGCTTTACACTCATGCTGGTCCATTTATCTGCCTCGCAGGTGAACCGTAATAAGTAATATAATTCAAGACCCTAGCAATCGGGAGCCGTCCCAAGGCTAATGGTGGTCGCTTCATGTCGTGTTCAGTACCTCACCTATCTTATTCCTTGGGGCCGCAAGTACGAGACAATGAAGCAATATTTGAGCCATGGCTTCTCGACTATAAGACCAAAAAACTTCGCATGCTGATATACATGATGATGCATAATGATCATTTTTCTGGGGGCCCCCAAACGGTCTCGACTGGGCTCTCGAATCACATATGCTGAGAACTTAGATTCCAGGCAAGGACAATGTTTTTGCTATTACTTGTATCGGTCCGACATCAAGGAGAAAAGGTATACAAGATGTCATGGAATTCTTGTAAGGCCCTGCCACCTACCAGTGCATCCTGCCCGCGTCTAACGCATGCAGGCTGTTCTGATATCTATTACGTTACAGGGTTAACAGCCTCGTGATTCTCACATGATCCATCGCCACTCACCTTGTGATCCTGAAGTTAGCATCTAATGCATGTCCTGAAACTTCCTCTAATTCTGTTGCGCTCCCTGGAGTGGCTTCATAATATCCTCCGTATAATCGCTTCGGACGTATTTACTCTCCACAGCAACGGTTTACATCTACTTTCCCATGCTAGTAAGATGCAAATACGCCTAACTGCATTATGCCATTCGACTGTTCTCCCTCGCGCTAGCTTTCCCTTCTAAGTTCCCTCTCTGATAGTATATATATCAAGTAATATCCTTTTCGCAGAATGCTTGTCCACAGCAGAGCTTTCAACTACAATTTCTCTCCTGTCAGCAACTCAATTGTATCGCCTTGACTTCACGCCTCACCGTATGCAACCAATCTGTAGTATGACTGCGCAGATGCTTTCGGTGCAGGCGGTTCCGACGCTAAAGGTGATCCACGTCTTTAGACGGACTAGGCATCGAGAACAGCCCCAAGGAATCTAGATATGCTAGGCCTAGCTTTTTTTCAAACATTTTGAGTCATGCAATGATCTGTCCTATAATAATCTTTCGTTCGCCGCGTGGATAGATGGATATGGCGGTCCCTACAAATCGGCTAGTCCGATATTCGGTGGGCCCCCGTCAAGTTCGCTGAGGGATAGCTGTTCTTACCTGAATTTGTTGAATTTCCGGTGCGTTCGAACTCCAAATAAGCACTTGGTCAATCTGTCAAAATCTTAATTAGTACTATCTAGGACTAGGGTGTCCGGCGCCAGTCACCTACATAGCATCATTCGGCTTCAAAGAGAAAGGCATGACTGGCGGTGCGGGACGAAGGCACCGCTATCTAGCCATTGGGAGATCCGTCCAACCATCAGCCCTGTACTCATGCCTTAGGAGCGGATGTGGACGAAAAAAAAAAAAAAATTAGTATATATAGTCATTTTTGTGGGCGGAACACGAATGGTCACACGCATAACGATATGTAACAATGATAATGACGACTATGGGGGATTGTGGCAGCTGTGGGATATCTGTGGGACCATTAGGGTTATGGGTCCATGGACCGATCTCCCTATGCTATGAATGCCATGCACAGCCATATGTTTTCTCACATTGCGACAGAGTCTCCAAGCAGCTCTCGGCTTTCCATGTGACATCCGCAGTCCTTTGATCATGATCCTTCTATCTGCTATAGCACGTACTGGCGATGTACAATTCTGCTATAGTCGATCTAGTGTACTTGCTTGCTATGATCCGGGGCACAGTTCACGATGCTGTTGCACTCTAACGCGCAAGCATTGCAATCTCTACAGATTCATCACTGGTATATATAATGTCTCGTCTGCTATCGTCGCTCAAGTCACGTTGCTCTGATGTCTTTTCCATCTCTCGTTGGCGGCACTGTGACCAAGGAGGATCTGGTACCCTCCATCGTGTTTGCCGTTCTCTACGGCTCTCTCATACCCTTAGCGGCACTCCGCTTTCTAAGAAAGAGCTCAAGAACAACACTGTTGATCGATCCTGTTCTATTCTCTATAGAGAGGTGCGTCACCAAGAAATTAGACTCATTAAAGAATGACCTCATATCGTTTGACTTCATTATAGGGTCGTGGTGTTCTCCCTACGCGCCGTACAAGCAAAAAGTGAGGCAAAGACAAAGTCCCATGGCCTGACCACATACGAACAGCTTACCATAGGTATGCGGTCCCATACTTGGATCGTGATAGACATGATCTCCTGAATGAGTCCCAGGCGTGGGTTACATCAGCATAGCCAATTGTCTTGTCAGATTCTTACGAGTTCTTCTGATCAACACAACTCGGCCTGACCCCAATGACGAGTCTCCAAATGCGAAGGCCTTTGACCAGCCACGAAAACGCTTCTGGTACAGGCGCATGACCGGTTACTTGAATCTCGCATTCCTTTCGGCTGTCATCCCGGGTACCATAGCTGGTACACAGTACGCCCAAGCCATTGGCCACCCTGCGACTGCGATGAGAGTTATGAGGTTACGGTTTGTGTTCTATACCGTCCATGCGAAAGGTCGATAACACCGGTGCTATCTTTCAGGTATGCGAGCACTGGTGTAGCACTTTTTTTGACGGCAACGATTGGAATCATATCTCTCATCGCATCTCGGGAAATGCAGAGAGTGTCCCAGCGGATGTCTACATCTATCCTTGTTGTAATCTGCTGTCTCCTTGTGAGGTGTCAAGGTTTCCACCTCACAAATCTCACCATCTTTAACACACTTTTCTAGTCAACAGTGTCAGTGTATCGCTTGGTGGTAATGCATAATACGGTGGATTCTCTGGTCTCGCGTGGCCCTGGCTCTCTCTCTTCTCCCGAAGCGAAGACATGGTTTTATGTCCTTCACATGGCGCCAGAGTGGCTAGCAGTTTTTATTCTGCTCGGTGTCAATAGTCGCAAGATCTTCGACACTGGTCCACTTGGCGACTGGAGATGGAACGACCCTGTAAGGCAGGAGGTAGAACAAAAGACGATGGAAGCCGTTAAGGATTCCTGAATGAGGCATACTGCTCCTCCATTCGTTAGTTAGTGTAATGTAAAAGAGGACTTTTATATATTATGGTGTGGGTACAGTCGCCTGGTCTTCAATGTTCATGAAGTTACTATGCAGCTGCGGTGATCACTGGTACTCGACACGGTGTCCTGGCTGTAAAAGACACAAGTTTTCCATGCGCAGACGCGTGTAGGAGATTCACTATGCCATTAGCCATAACAGACTATTTCGTTTGAGGGAATTAGCAAGCAGGGTTTGGTCCGAGGCGGTCGGGGGTCATTGTCAAGTCCCCCTGGTTTCTTGTATTGCGTACCTTGTCAGCACGGCCACCGCCCGACGAGTGGGCCATTGGACTTCTCCGGATTTTGTGCAACATTCAGTCGAGTTTGAGATCTAGACAATCAGTTAGAGAGGTATGCCTTCAAATAGCACTAGCACCTTTAGCCGCATAAGAAAAGAAAAACGTCCATGATGCTGGGCCTTCTATCTGTGGCAGTGACTGGTCCAGGTGTAATGTTGATCTAAATAGGCATCAGGGAGCCGGAATTTTCAACTGATGGTGGTTGGGGACCAATCTAAGACAGTGGGTTTTCACCCACTCTTGTTATGCACTAGGTCCGATTGGGGGTCAGAACCTGGATCGTAGTTTGGAGTCGGAGTCGGAGTCGGAGTGGGGATCGGGGTGCGTTGTGAGGGGGTTGGAATGGACTTGGCTTCAGCTTATGTGCTGCACCCTCACTAATACCTGTGTCCAAGGTTTCAGAGATGGAGTACAACTTAGATAGTTCAGATTTGACTTTAGGAGCTAGGTGTGATTATTTGAACTGGGGAATGAAGTCCCCAGTAGTACAACTTAAATACATTTTTTGAAATGTAATAATAATTACTCTGGTGATGGGTCTCTGTGGCTGGTGGCCTTACATGAATATGTCTGAGTCCAATGGGGATGGATGTCCAGGTTCCTATGGTGACGCTGATGCATCAATCAGAACCAGATGTTATGACTATATTCATTAAAGCCCAGATCCCCATCCAATCCACTCAGATCCCCACACACATGAAATCTATACTTCATTTGGAAACCATCACATCTCCATTTAGTCTGTCCAATCATCACTGTTGACCTCACTCATCCACCTCCAGTTCTGATTGATGCATCAGCATCACCATATGTTATGACTATATTCATTAACACCCAGATCTCCATCTGATCCCCTCAGATCCCCATGTACATGAAATCTATACTCCATTTGGAAACCATCACATCTCCATTTTAGTCTGTCTGATCATCACTGTTGACCTCACTTATCTGCCTCCAGTTCTGATTGATGTATTAGTATTACCATAGGGACCCAGACATCCATCCCTGTTGGATTTGGACATACTCATGTAAGGCCATTGGCCTCAGAGACCCATCACTGGAGTAACTAGATTTCAAACATGTATTTAAGTTATACTACTGGGGGCTTCATTCCCCAGTTTGAATGTCAAATCATGCCTAGCTCCTAAGTCTGATCTGAACTATCTAAGTCATACTCCATCTCTGAAATATCAGACACAGGTGTTAGTGAGGGCACAGCACATAAGCTGAAGCCAAGTCTGTTCCAATTCCCACTCTGACTCCAACCCTGACTCTGACACAAGTTCTGACCCCCAACTGGACCTAGTGTGTAACAGTATATTTGAACTGCTGTACTCACTTCTACCCCAATACCATGATCCACCACCAATTCTGAACATGCACAAACTGTTGAGGTGCCCACTCCCAGCATTGACACCATCCCCAAGGTTGTCGAAGAACTGACGGGCTGCATGGAGGCTGTCAACGAAGAGGACAATACTCCACCCTCCCCAAATCTGGCACAAGCCATCTCCCTGCTTGCCAGCAGCATCCGTACCCCACAAGCTCCTAAGTCCCAGACCAAGGTCCAGGAACCCAACCCTTTTGACAGCTCCAATCTGTGCAAACTCCAACTGTTCTTGGTGCAATGCTGGTTGAATTTCCACAACCACCCTGATGCATTCACATCTGATCAGGTGAAGGTCACCTTTGCCATGTCCTACTCAAGGGCACCACACTGGACTACTTTGAGCCAGCACTCATGGATGACTCTGAAGACCTGATATGGTCAGAAGACCATCAACTCCACCTCTGTCACCTCCAAACTCCATTATTATTCTCCTTATAAGTAGTTTCTTCTTATGGGTTACAACAAACCTTCTTCTTCTTTCATATTGCTTAGTACTAGTTTGGACTTGAGTCTGAACTCTGAACTCCTTTCTGTGTTGCACTCCATATCTGTCTTATTGTCTTATCACTTTTAGTTTATCATTGTTATGACTACATTCATTAACACCCAGATCCCCATCCAATCCACTCAGATCCCCATGCATATGAAATCTATACTCCATTTGGAAACCATCACATCTCCATTTACCTGTCCGATTGTCACCGCTGAATCTCGCCCATCCGTCTCTGGTTCTGATTGATGCATCAGCATCAGCATAGGAACCCGGACATCCTGTATGGGAACTGGTTTTCCCTTAAAAAGATCTTGTTTAAAGTCCCGAAACTGTACAATTCCGCTTGATGGCCTTAAAATATCAGCATATATCTGCTGCTTTCTCTTGATTCAGGGCCATTCAAATATTCTCTATTTTTTCATATTTTTTTGGGAATTTTCCATGCAGAAATGAGTCTACAAACTTATTGTTCTGCTGGGCGAAGTTTTGGGACCCACATGGACCCACAAACCTTCGCAGATGTCAGCAGCCTCAAAGTCAGCCGGAGTCACCCGGACAACTGACTCATTTTCGATCACATGACTCATTTCAATCTCCGACTCAATCTGGTCACCACTGCCAGTAAATGCTCAATATCTTCGCAACCACTGCACCTCCTGACTCCATTTTCAGTGAAGAGTTCAATAGAAGCCATGCCTACCCATAGCTGTGCTAATCAGCCTGGGAAACGAAGTATTGACCAAGTTATTTGAGTAATGGTGACTCATGCAATGACTCCTGCCATGACTCATACCATGACTCCTGTGATTACTCATACTATGACTCCTGCTCTGAGTCACACTATGACTCCATCCATGACTCATGCCCTGAGTCAGAGCAAATCCAAGCAGCTCATTGGCTAGGAAACTTCCACCCCCTTCTCACATATTCCACTAGCTTCCAGTAGTTTCCATCTATTAATAGGTAGAAGTTTCCAGTAGTATTAGTCAGCTCCTGTAAATACAATATAAAAGGAGCCCATTCTGCCTCTGAAATAAATAACCATTTCTACCCCATCATTTGCACATCAGTGTGACTAGAGTGACATACAGTGTCATCCTCTATATCTCAGTAACTGTTGATTGTCCAGTTCAAGGGTCACTTACAGTTGTGTAACTGTATTCGATTGCACTCGAAGTAGTGATTGTCCTGCTTTGGGCGTGAGTGTAGTATCTACCTTGCGTGACTACGAATCTACAGGGTGAGATTGTCTGTTGATAGTCCTGCCATTAGTGCTCTTGTTTAAGTTACTAGTGTGTACTGCCTTTGCAGAGCATTAGAAGCTTGAACTTGTGTGAAGCAGTTGCTAGACTACTTCACACATTGCTGTTACCCGCTTCAGAGTGTCACTGGTTGGACGGTTGGATTCATCCACCTACTTCCTCTAGCCTCTAAGTGCATTCCCCTCTTTTTGGAATATCTGGACCCCTAAGCATCCGTGAACTCTAGACTCTGGAAGTCTTATTCATTCCCTACTGCTAAGAAACGTATTACCTTCCTGCGTATCGTCTGCATTGACCTGTCAGGGTTCAAATAAGTCATATTCTATTTTTAGTATTTTCTCTTGACACCCCTATCAGCGCAGCCTGTCAGGGTGCGTCTCCCCTATTTCATTGCCCCTATCACTTCCCCTATCTTTCCTCCCCTATCTTGGTTCTCCTATCCGTCTCCATCATTTAGTATAAAGACTCGCCTTGGTGCAGTGTGATCCCCTCAGCTTGATCTCTGAGGATATCCGCTGTACCAGGTAAGTCCCATGTATTTATCAGAAACAGCTGTATAGACTGAGGATATCCGCTGTACCAGCTGGCATTATTTCTTATCGGCTCTCACTTATTGAGTATCTTGTTGTTGTGGCCTCGTCATCAGCATCGCCCTCACAGAAGATCAAGCTCATAAGACGACCCCACACCTCATAACACTTTCCCTATTAACTACTTCACCGATACCATGACCGATCAGCTCCCTGAAGCCTATTGGGACACTCTAGGTGAAAGTGGTGGCTTTCTGCGAGCATTGTTCAACACCCAGGCGCAGCAGCTCCAGCAGCTGCAACTCCAGAACCAGCACCTCCAAAGCCAGTTCGCCAATGTCCAGAACAACCTAGCAGATGCTGCCACTGCTGCCGCCATCGCTGCAGCACAGACCATCTCTCAGACCACCTCATTTCCCACACCTTCTCCTACATCGTCATCCGTTTGCCCAATAAGGGCAGCTGAACCAGCCAAATTCAATGGAGATCGTGCAGAGACGGAAGGTTTCATTTGCTCTATCAGGCTTGCCATTGCAGTCCAGCCTACATCTTTCCCAGATGAGCGGACCAAGATCCTCTATGCCCTCTCTTTTATGACAGGAGGTTCTGCTGAAGTATGGGTGCACAATGAGACACAGGCAGTCATTGACAGGACCTCACCGCTCTCCACCTTGGAGGAATTCATTAAGCAAGTGGAGAACGCTTTTGGGGACCCTGACCGCTCTCGAACAGCACGAACAAAGCTACACGATCTTAGGATGACACCTGGCATGTCAGCGGATGAATACACGGCACAGTTTGAGATACTAGCAGGAAGGACTGGGTTTAATGATGCAGCACTGGAAGATGCCTATGCCTGAGGGCTCCCTGCAATGATTCTTGACAAGATCCATGCACAGCCATCCCTCCCATCCGATCTCAAGGCATGGAAGGAAGCGGCCTGTCAAATTGACCGCAACCACCGTCGTCTTCTAGAAGTGAGACGTGCTCAGACTTCCCTCACTCCTGCCCGCTCTACCCCATCCCGCCCTCACAGCACTCCGGTCATCTCTGTACCAACTACCTTGGCAACCTCTAATGGTGCTGCACCTATGGATATTGACTCCAACCGCCATCGCATTGAGACTCGGACGTGCTATAACTGTGGAAAGCGTGGCCATATATCCCCAGCATGCCCTGAACCATGCAAGGAACATATCCGAGCTGATCTCACACAAACAGCAATTGCAGGCATGATATCAGAGTCAGTAGCAGCTGCACTGAAGGCCAAGGAAGAAGCGCAGAAGGCAGTAATTCCAAAGCAAGAGGAGAAGCAGGATTTTCAGGCCAGTCAGCAGTGAAGAGCATGCCCTGCCTGACAAACCGGTTTTCAGTTCTTGAATCATGTACTGTAGGGCTCACAAGCAATATGTTACACGCACACTCCCTTGTCCATCAGACTGAAACCAAAACAGCCATGCCTGAAAACCCTTCTCAACTTTCAGCTAAACATGATGACCCTCCTCATCTCTACCTTCGATCTGCAGACATCCGTCAATGTACAAGAATTCCCATGAAAATCCACTCGGTAGACACTGGATACCCTCTAGCTGTGGATGCACTCCTCGATAGTGGTGCTACAGGAATGTTCATTGATGCAGAATATGTCAAAGCAGAGAAACTTCGAACACGCCCTCTACCACGTGCCATACCTGTTTATAACATTGATGGGACCCCAAATGAAGCAGGTTCAATCAAGGAAGAAGTCGATCTCATCTGCACATATGGGACCCATACTGAACGTGCCACATTTTCAGTCACAAGCCTGGGAACCTTTGGCATAATTGTTGGGCACACCTGGCTTGTGAAGCACAACCCAGAGGTAGACTGGCGTACAGGAAAGGTACAGATGACTCGCTGCCCTGATTCATGTGGAGAAGTACCAGAACACAAAGAGCATTCGCTTGGTACAACTCCTTCAAATGGCAAGAACTCACATGGGCAACCCCAATACGAGGGAGACCGAACATTTGTTATCTTTGTAGAAGAAGACTTGGAGAATATCTATGCTGGTTCAACAGTTTCTCAACAGCTCGCACAGAAGGCTGCAGAATCCACTCCAGTCAAAACCTTTGAGGAGATTGTCCCAAAGGCGTACTGGGGATTTAAGGATGTTTTTGCAAAGGAGTCCTTTGACCAACTTCCACCTCGAAAACTGTGGGACCACGCTATTGAACTCACTCCAGGAGCACAACCCTTCAGCACAAAGGTCTATCCAATGTCCCCAAATGAGCAGAAGGAGTTGGACTCATTCCTTGAGGAGAACCTACGGAATCATCGTATACGTCCTTCCAAGTCACCCATGGCATCCCCTGTCTTTTTTGTGAAGAAGAAGGACGGTAATCTTCGTTTTGTGCAAGACTACCGCAAGCTGAATGATATCACAATCAAGAACGCCTACCCACTACCCCTGGTACCAGACATCATGAATAAAATTGCCGCAGCCAATGCCAAGTACTTTACCAAGCTTGACATCCGATGGGGATATAACAATGTGCGTATTAAAGAGGGCGATGAGTGGAAGGCAGCCTTTCGAACCAATCGTGGTCTATTTGAACCCCTGGTCATGTTCTTTGGTCTCACAAACAGCCCAGCAACCTTTCAGACGATGATGAATGGCATTTTCAAGGAGCTCATTGACGATGGCACTATGGTAGTGTTCATGGACGACATCCTCATTTTCACTGAATCCCTAGAACAACACCACACGATCGTGCAATCTGTCCTTGAAATTCTTCGGGCCAACCACCTGTACCTCAAACCAGAGAAATGCCTTTTCTCGCAACAGAAGGTAGATTATCTTGGATTGATTCTCTCACAGGGACAGGTAGCTATGGACCCAGTTAAGGTGGCTGGAGTCAGGGACTGGCCCACACCGCGCAATGTGACAGAAGTCAAATCCTTCCTGGGTTTCATCAATTTCTATCGTCGCTTCATTGAGGACTTCTCACATATCGCAAAGCCTCTGAATCGGTTAACAAAGGCAGATACACAGTGGTCTTGGATACCTGATGGCCCAGAACAAGAAGCCTTTGATAAACTCAAGCAGCTTGTCACGTCAACTCCAATCCTTGTCCTCCCAGATCAAACCAAGCATTTTCGACTAGAGACAGATGCTTCAGCATATGCAACAGGTGCTGTTCTATCTCAACTCTGTGACGATGAGAAATGGAGGCCGGTAGGTTTTGTATCCAAGAGCCTTTCAGATGCAGAGCGCAACTATGCCATCCATGATAAGGAATTGCTCTCAGTCATCCGTGGACTAGAAGAATGGCGCCACATCTTGGAAGGGACCAAATACAAGATTGAAATCCTTAACGACCATCAAAACCTCACATATTTCTGTACAGCTCAAAATCTCAATCGTCGACAAGCTCGCTGGTCACTATACCTTTCTCGTTTTGACTTTGAACTGATCCACCGTCCTGGACGACATTCAGCCAAACCTGATGCCCTCTCACGACGTGTAGATCATAAGTGGGGGGAGGAAGATAACCAGAACCAGATTCTTCTTGGCCCTGAGCTGTTCCACATCGATGCGACATCCACCTATCCAGGGCCAGAAGCTCAAATGATCACAGGAGAAGGAGACATATTCCTGGAACGTGTGCGGAACTGCACCAACAGAGATGAAAAGGTTGTAAAGGCTCTTAAGGAACTTGGCCCCTCTCGGAATTTATGAGGACAGGAATGGACCGAGGAGAATGGACTCGTCCTCTATCGTGGCAAGGTATATGTCCCTCTTGACCCAAAATTGCGCCATGACATTGTAAGGGCACACCACGATACTCACATTACAGGTCACCCTGGTCGCTGGAGAACAACAGAACTTGTATCCCGCAGCTACTGGTGGCCTGGATTTGGACGATACATTGCCAAATACGTCAAGGGATGTGACCTCTGCAATCGGACAAAAACTTTCCCTGCTCCTCCTATGGGTAAACTCCTGCCTAATCGTGTCCCAGATCGGAGGTGGCAAGTGATATCTGTTGACCTTATTGTAGAACTACCCATCAGCCATGGCTATGATGCACTCCTTGTCATTGTGGACCGTCTTTCCAAACGAGCACATGTTATCCCTACCACCTCTGACATCAACTCCATAGGAGTTGCACGACTTTTACGAGACCATGTGTGGAAACACCACGGCCTTCCTGAGGAGATCATCAGTGACCGTGGCACCCAGTTTGTCTCTCAATTTATGCGTGAGCTCAATAAGCTTTTGGGGATCAAGGTTGCAGCATCCACAGCATATCATCCACAAACCGATGGTCAGACGGAAAGGGTCAATCAAGAAATTGAACAATACTTGAGGCTTTTCGTCAATCAGCGCCAGGATGACTGGATTGAGTGGGTTCCTCTTGCTGAATTCACATACAACAACCGCATCCACTCCTCCACGCAATCAACCCCCTTCATGCTTGATACAGGCCAACACCCAAGGCTTGGGTTAGAGCCAATCCGAGAGACACGACTTGAAGCACTGGAAGAATTCACTGAGCGTATGGAGACAGCCACCACTGAGGCTCGCTCCGCCCTGGAAAAGGCAGCAGATGATATGGCACGATTCTATGATGCCCATCGGCAAGCAGCCCCAGTATACAAACTTGGTGACAAGGTCTGGCTCAATGCACAAAATATCACCACCACCCGTCCAACCAAGAAACTTGATCACAAATGGTTAGGACCGTATGTGATTAATAAAGTGGTCTCACGAAATGCCTATGGCCTACGACTTCCCCCAATCTTTGGTCGCACTCATCCAGTGTTCTCTGTTGTCTTACTCCGTCCTTATGAAAAGGATCCCATCCCTGAACGCCAGTCATCTCCTCCACCACCTCCAGTCATTCGAGATGGAGTACAGGAATATGAAGTTGAGAAGATCCTTGACAGCAGAGTTTTCCGAGGAAGACTGGAATACCTGGTGCGTTGGAAGGGCTATGGAGCTGCTGACGACCTCTGGATCCCAGCTAAGGATGCCAGTGGGGCTAGAAGGCGCATTGCAGACTTCCATCAGGAAAATCCTGAAGCCCCAAGGCGTATTTCGGCAGCCACCTATGCGGCTCTTCCCTTCAGACGCTTTGAGAACTTCACAGAACCTCCCAAACAGGTCCTCTTTGATTGGACAGCTGGCAGGAACCCAACACGTGGTATTGGACACATTTCAGAGCCGCAGAATAGGCACAGTGAAGCTTAGCGCTCACCAAATTCATCCATGCCGAAATTCCACTAACTGTATATAAGCCAGTGAATCCACTTCCCCTTCCTCAGTAAAACCATCATCGTTCACTACCCAACCCACCATGCCTTACCAGTCTGAATCCACCCCTCTACGCTCACTCCGTTCCTACCCCTCAATCACTTGGTCAGTTGACTCAAGGGATACTGCACGTGCTGTAGAGGATTATAACCTCCCATCTCCACCTCCACAAGTTCATTTCCCCTTCTGGCATCGTAATCCATCCAGACGCCAGACATACTACATCGGGGACCCTCTATTCATCGGCAAATATGACATACCATATGCCTTCCAAGGGCTCGCTGGTAAAGTCACCTATGAGGGAGGGGAGATGATACTTGGGGCAGTTTTCAGCACGAACAATCCCATATCCCCTGGAGAGTTCACCATCCCACTTTACCCCAAGGCAGAGAAGAGTCACCATCAACACTCGTCATGGGCTCTACTTTGGCAGAGAGTGAGAAGGGACCTTGCAGAGTGCTTCAGGGTGTGTCTCTCTTGAGATGGATGGGACAATAGTGCATATCGAGACGACATGCATTAAGAGGGAGGTGATGTCAGGGTTCAAATAAGTCATATTCTATTTTTAGTATTTTCTCTTGACACCCCTATCAGCACAGCCTGTCAGGGTGCGTCTCCCCTATTTCATTGCCCCTATCACTTCCCCTATCTTTCCTCCCCTATCTTGGTTCTCCTATCCGTCTCCATCATTTAGTATAAAGACTCGCCTTGGTGCAGTGTGATCCCCTCAGCTTGATCTCTGAGGATATCCGCTGTACCAGGTAAGTCCCATGTATTTATCAGAAACAGCTGTATAGACTGAGGATATCCGCTGTACCAGCTGGCATTATTTCTTATCGGCTCTCACTTATTGAGTATCTTGTTGTTGTGGCCTCATCATCAGCGTCGCCCTCACACCAGCTTGCTTAGTCTGGCGAAGACCATAGCATCCACCATCAATATAAACGGAGGGGTAGATGGAGTATCTATCGGAGTGGAGTCAGCGGAGGCGGAGGATAATTTCGCACCTATAGTTGCTGGTGACGTTGGGGATGACACAGCCTGTGCTGGAGAACGGAATGTGATATGGCCCAATGCCCAGTCAATCAACGGATTGTAGCGGGTGAGCCAGTTATGTCCGAGAACCACAGAACCACAGAACAGCTGGAGTCAAGTGGAGTAACATAGAATGTAAGGGTCTGGATTTCTCTGACAGAAAAACGGATAGACAGATCTATAGCTTGTGAAATAACAGCATTAGTAGTGCCATCTAATAATCGGAGTGGTATCGGAGTTATGGCGTATGTATGGAGTTTATGTAAATTGGAAAAAGAGGAATTGAGGAAACAGTGAGTAGAACCGGAGTCAATTAATGCTTGAATAGCGGTATCGGGAATGGAGTTGGAGTGGACGAGGAGGGTAAGGGAGTTGGAGTGGACGAGGAGGGAAAGGGAGTTGGAGTGGATGAGGAGGGTAAGGGAGTTGGAGTGGGAAAGAGCGGATGCGTTCAGGCAGACCTCGTTTGTTGTACAGGGAGTACCAATGCAGCCCTCAGCCCGTACGGAGGCTATAGGACTGCTTACTATTTTTTTTGGTCCATCGTGGCGTTGGTGGCGTGGCCCTTTGCCTTTGCTGTGGACAAGGTTGCCTTGTTGCAATCCTTGGCTTGGTGACCAGGCTTTCCACAGAACAGACAGAGGTTGTTGTCCATGCAGCGCTGGCATTCCTGCTGGATAAGTTTCCCATCCTTCCCCAGCTTGGTGGAGAGGTCCGGAGTACTCTTGCAAGCTCTGGAGTTATTGCTGGTGCCAGAGTTGTTCTGACCAGAACCGGAAGCGGCAGCATTACCAGTGTTTGACTTCTGGCCTCAGTTGGCAGTGGCCCACTTATCAGACCCCTTGTTGGACTTTGGGGTCTTGTCTGATGATTTGTCCGATTTGTTGTTGGCTGAATTTTCACGGGAGACCTCGGATTGATGTTCCCAATAACGGGCGTTGATGGATTGGGCGAGCTTGCAGAGGGTATCTGGCTTACCGACGTGTGATATCTCGTCCTTGATGCAGGATGGGAGTCCAACGTAAAATTGGCGTCGGAGTGCGGCATCGCCCCATTGGACTTTCAGAGCTAGCTGCTGGAAACTCACAATGTATTTTGCAATTTTGTGATTTTCCTTCATCCGAAGTCGATCGAGTTCGTTCTCGGCATTGGCCTCGGGGTTGTACGGACCGAAATTGGTCCGAAGTTCAGATATGAAGTCAGAGTAGTCCTCTGACCATATCGGGTCATTGGAGTCATCCATGAGCGCTGGCTCGAAGTAGTCCAGTGCGGTGCCCTTGAGATAGGACATGGCGAAGGTGACCTTCGCCCAATCGGATGTGAATGTGTCGGGGCGGTTGCGGAAATTCAACTGGCATTGCACCAAGAACGGCTGGAGTTTGCACGGATCGGAGCCATCGAATGGGTCGGGTTCTCGGACCTTGGTCCAGGACTTAGGAGCTTGTGGGTTACGGATGCTGCTGGCGAGCAGGGAGATGGCTTGCGCCAGATTTGGAGAGGGCAGGGTGTCGTCTTCTTCATTGACGGTCTCTATGTGGTCCGTCAGTTCCTCGACGACCTCGGGGATGGTGTCAATGCTGGGGGTGGGTACCTCGACGATTCGTGCGCATTCGGAATTGGCGGTGGATCATGGCATTAGTAGGAGTGAATATACTGTTACGCACTAGGTCCGATTGGGGGTTGGAGATTGGATCGGAGGTTGGGTTGGAGGTTGGGTTGGGGTCGGAGTACGTCATGGGGGTCGGAACGGACTTGGCTTCAGCTTATGTGCTGCGCCCTCACTAATACCAGTGTCTGAGATTTTGGAGATGGAGTACAACTTAGAGAGTTAGGATCAGACTTAGGAGCTAGGTGTGATTCGATATTTGAACTGGGGAATGAAGTCCCCAGTCGGGCAACTTAAATACATATTTGAAATCTAATAATAATTACTCCGGTGATGGGTCTCCAAGGCCGACGGCCTTACATGAGTATGTCTGAGTCCAATGGGGATGGATGTCTGGGTTCCTATGGTGATGCTGATGCATCAATCGGAACCGGAGATGGGTGGGCGGAATCAGCGGTGACAATCGGACAGGTAAATGGAGACGTAGCAGTTTTCAAATGGAGTATAGATTTCATATGCGCAGGGATCTGAGTGGATTGGATGGGGATCTGGGCATTAATGAATATAGTCATAACATCCATTGTTTTGGAACCCGCAAAATTATGGTGTTAGGGCAAACTCTAAATCACCACAATTCCGTGAATGAACAGCTGAGAAGAATATCAAACCCTGCTGCAGCACAACTCCAGAAACGATTTAACGTTTGTACTTTGGTTACAATCCTTTGTATTGGTCAATGCAGACTATACGCAGAAAGGTAATACGTTTCTTAGCAGCAAGAAATGAATAAGACTTCCAGAGTCTAGAGTTCACGGACGCTTAGGGGTCCAGATATTCCAAAAAGAAGGGAATGCACTTAGAGGCTAAAGGAAGTAGGTGGATGAATCCAACCGTCCAACCAGTGGCACTCAGAAGCGGGTAACAGCAATGTGTGAAGTAGTCTAGCAACTGCTTCACACAAGTTCAAGCTTCTAATGCTCTGCAAAGGCAGTACACACTAGTAACTTAAACAAGAGCACTAATGGCAGGACTATCGACAGACAATCTCACCCTGTAGATTCGTAGTCACGTGAGGCAGATACTACACTCACGCCCAAAGCAGGAATATCACTACCTTGAGTGCAATCAAGTACAGTTACACAACTGTAAAAGATCCTTGAACTGGTAATCAACAGTTACTGAGATAGAGG
This sequence comes from Cantharellus purpuraceus, assembly GCA_025174535.1. Lineage (NCBI taxonomy): Eukaryota > Fungi > Basidiomycota > Agaricomycetes > Cantharellales > Hydnaceae > Cantharellus > Cantharellus purpuraceus. The sequence goes on from JALBUN010000047.1 coordinate 626,450, forward strand.
ATGACACTGTATGTCACTCTAGTCACACTGGTGTGCAGAAGATGGGTAGAATGTGATGATATGTTATTCCTTCAGAGGCAGAATGGCCTCCTTATATATTGTATTTACAGGGGCTGAGTAATGCTTCTGGAATATTCTACCTATTAATAGATGGAAACTACTGGAAGGTTGTGGAAGGTGGAAGAAAGGGGTAGAATATTCCAAGCCAATCACAGGATCTGATCACAGCACTAACACTGATCAGGAGCTGAATAATGGTTCTGGAAAGTTCTATCTAATAATAGAGGGAAACAGCTAGAATGTTATGGAAAGGGGTAGAATATTCCAAGGCAATCACCTGATTTGATCACCCATCAGCTGATCTGATCCCTGAGCTAGGCACTGATCAGGCAAAAAGAAGGGTGTCCACCCTGTTTTCTGCACTGGTTTGGACAGCCATGGATAGCCACATGTCAGGTGATGATCTGCATGGAAAATAGTGCCCTGAGAGGCTGTGGTTGTTAAGTTACAGAATATTTATTGATCAGAGACATCTGAGCTTGAATTCAGGCCAAATGCCTGGTCCAAAAGGGGAGAGGCGGCTGCGCGAAGGTTTGTGGGCGCCTATGGGTCCACAACTGTAGCACAGCAGAAATAAATGATTCTGAGCTGAGTTCTGCATGGAATATTCCCGAAAAAATATGGAAAAATAGAGAATATTTGAATAAGTCCATTCCAGGTACAAGCATCAAATATATGCTGATATTTAGGAATGGAAAAGCAAAGAATAGCACATTGGTGCTGCATAAATGGAATTTGATAGGGAAAAGGTGGTTCCCATACATCCATGGAGATCATCACCTGAGATGTGGCTATCCATGGCTGTCCAAACCAGTGCAGAAAACTGTAGCAACTAATGCACAATAGACTAACATGATAACACCTCAGTGATATTCCTTCACTAAGTATACATCGAACTAATTACCTAACGTGATAACTAGTGTACGTTAATACTAATCTATCATAAGTAAAATGACTACATACCACCTCAGTGATATTCCTTCACTGAGGTGGAGTGAAAACTTCTGCACATTTATATATCCTGCCAGGTGGCAGGCACTGAGTGCACAGACCATCATACGTGCTTACATAATGGCCGCATTCCCAACACTCCCCCTTAAGCCTGACCCACTCCTACAAGTCTGGCCAAGTGGTTGAGCACGGGCGCCGCAAGGGGCTTTGTGAGCATATCAGCTGCCATGTCACTTGTAGGGCAGTAGTGAACAGATATGAGATCCCTCTGTATCACGTTGCAAATGAAATGGTAACAGATATCAATATGTTTCGTCTGTGAGTGGTAGTGGTCATCCTTGGATATCACAATCGCTGACTGACTATCACAGTACATTGTGGTTGGTTGTTCAAGCGGACGCATGATGTTGGATAGGAACATCTGGATCCATAGGGCTTCCTTCGCAGCGTGCGTAGAGGCCACATATTCTGCTTTGGTGGTAGACAACGTAACAATTGACTGCTTTTTTGAACTCCAGGACACAGCGCTGCCGTCAATCGAGAATACATATCCCGAGATTGCATGCCGGTGCTCCTGTGTACTCCCATCTGCATCAGTGAAACCCTCAAGGCCATTTCGTCCTTGCAGCTCCGGTTTTGCCCAGGTAAAGTGACCTTTTCCACCAATCACCAGCTTATATTCAACTGTTGCTTTCAGGTATCGGAGGACTCTTTTGATTGACTCCCAATGCGGTCTCCCTGGGTTTTGCATGAATTGGGACAGGTGCGTCACCGTGAATGCAATGTTGGGATGCGTTCCTAACGCTGCATACATTAGGGACCCAATGGCTTCTTGGTATGGTACCCCTCGCATGTCTTCATGCTCTCGTGGCGTGGATGGGCACTGACCCAAGCTCAACTTGCTGTGTGGGTCAAGTGGCGATGTGAGTGATCTCGCATTCTCCATTCCAAATCTCTCTAACACTTTCATGATGTAGGCTTTCTGTGAGAAAGATATTGTGCGTGCGTGGCAGTCCCGTTCGATCTCGATCCCCAGTAGCCATCGTAAGTTGCCTAAGTCCTTTATCTTGAACCTTGAACGCAGCTGATCCTTGAATTCCTGGATCACTAGTCTGCTGCTTCCGGCCATTGTGAGGTCATCTACGTCCGCCGCGATGATGATGCTGTCTGAGGAGGTATGTTTGAAGAACACAGCATGCTCAACCTTGCATCGTGAGAACCCTAGTTCATACATGATGCTGGTTAATAACTCATACCACTCTCTTCCTGCTTGCTTTAGACCGTAGATCGTGTGTCGCAGCAGGCAGACCTTGTGCTCTTCGCCAGGGGTCTTGTAGCCTCTTGGCTGTCGCATATATATCATCTCCTTGAGTGGGGCATTGAGGTATGCTCCATCCACATCTGTTTGTTCAATTTCCCAATCATTCCGTGCAGCTATGGCGCAGATGATGCATACCGCAGTCAGCTTTGCCATCGGAGAGAATGTCTCATGGTAATCAATGCCTTCTGCCTGTGAGTACCCTTGCGCAATGAACCTGCTCTTTCGGCTTGCTATATCTCCCTCTGCATCCCACTTGTACTTTAGGACCATCCTGCTGCCAACAATGTTGGCGCCTTTGGGTGGTTCAACTAGTTCCCAGGTGCACATGTGTTGATGCTGATCAAGCTCGTTTCTGATTGATTTGTCCCATTCAGGCCAGTCATCTCAGGATTGTGCATCGTTGATGTCCCATGGGTCATCTGTGATGGTGCGTGCCACCATTGCTGCCATTGCTACCTCAAATGGTGGGTCGGACTCCCCCTCAATCTCTGCCTCATCTTCCGCATGACTGATGTGTGCTATAGCGGCAGTGGGTGGGTCCTCCCTTGGTGCTGGCATGCCTCGTGGGAGCATGGAATCTTTTGTCCACCCAAGGGTTGTTCCTCGCCCCTCCATGATGTCACAGATGTATGCGCTGGGCTTGCATACCCACTGCCCACGTCCTTGTTCTGGCATGGACTCTGTATTCTCAAATCCCTGAAGTGGGTCAGTAAGTGGCCTTCTGTCTTCAGCCGCTTTTGGATTGGACATTGAGATTGGGGTTTCAGGTAGAGTGTCAGTGGTGGGGATTGGCTGGTCCTTGCCATTCTGACTTGGCACTTCTGGTGCATGTTCTTGTCCAGCAGTGGCCTTGCTGACGGGATCCTCTTCTAGGCTGGTGGGCACAATCATCCTGGTGCCGTTGAAGGTTACGTTATGCTCAATGCTTATTCGGCACAATGCAGGTAAGTAAATTCGGTGCCCTTTGCTCTCACCACTATAACCCATCCAGCGTCCTTCTTCAGTTCTCTGCTCCAGCTTCCCTTGGTCTGAGCAGAGCACATGGACTTGTGTGCCCCATTCTGGCAATCCGGTGAGGTCAGGTATGTGTTTGTATACCATCTCAAATGGAGTCTTCCCGTCTAATGCATGTGTAGCGGTGTGGTTCTTGAGCCAGACTGTGTGGTGGATCATCTCCGGCCATAGGGTTTTTGGTAGGTTGGTGGCCATCAACATGGCGCGTGCATGCTCCAGGAGGGTGCAGTTCAATCTCTCTGCCACACCGTTCTCTTCAGGGGTGTCGTGTATGGTAAGGCTCCTCACTGTTCCCTTTGACTTCAGGTGTGCTGAGAACTCACTAGATAAGTACTCTCCTCCTCGGTCACTTTGCAGCCGTTTAATCCTGACCCCGTGCTGTGTTTCCATCCAGGCCTCATATTTGGTATAGCATTTCAGTGCCTCGCTCTTCTTCTCTATGGTATTTAGGTGTGTCCACCATGTATGGTCATCTGTAAAGCTGACGAAGTACTCCTTTCAGTTATAGCTTCTGGGTTTTGCTGGTCCCCATACGTCTGAGTGGACCTTGTCACCAAGTTTGCTGGAGCGGTTATTGATGCGCTCTTTTGGTATGGGTTTCCTAGCTGCCTTTGCCTTCGCACAGGCATCACAAAAAGAAGATTCACTTGACATGTCCAGGTCTATTCCGGTGACAATCTTGTCCCATATCAACCGTTTTGCAACCTGTGGGGATATGTGACCCATGTGACAGTGCAGTTCATCCAATGATATTGGTTTGCTGGTGGCACTTGCAGTACTCGGTAAGTGGCCTTGGTGATCTACTTGGTACAGTCCATTGACAAGTGGGATCAGTCCTATAGTTATTCCACGCGTATCTCAGATGCAGCACTTTTTGTCCTTCAGCATCGCTGAGTAGCCTGCGAGGTCGCATCATGTGAGAGATATCAGGGTGAATGCTAAGTTGGGGCAGTACAGTACATCTTTGAGTGTGACCTCTATGGACCAGTTTCCATTCGGTATCGTGACTCGTAGGGATCCCACACCAACGGCATTGAATACAGTCTTATCAGCTGCTTTGACAGGCTGTGGTTTGATCTTGGTGAATTGTGTGAATCGGTGTTTGTCAGGTGACATGTGCCTGGATGCACCTGAGTCATACACGTCAAATCCCTGTCCTGTGAGTCTTGCGTTTGGACATGATAGCTCTTCTCCAGCGAATGTCATAGTAAATGCGTGGTCATCATTGCTGGCCACCGCATTGGACGATTCACTTTTCTTGCCATCTGTAGCCTTGCCCTTTTTCTTCTTGGACCTGCACTCTGATTTGACGTGCCCTTTCTTGCCGCAGTTCCAGCATTCCACATCTGGCTTTGAGCCATTGGATCCTTGGTTTGTACCATTTCCTCAGTTGCGTCCTTTCCCTTTGGCTGTGAGTGCATTCTCCATTGATTTGAGTTGTCGTTCCTCAATGGAGAGTCGGTCAAATTCATCAAGTAGTGACTTGACTATGACAGCGGGTTGGAGCTCAATGTTTGCATGCCTAGCAGACATGGATATGGCATTTATGAGGGGGCGGTAGGACTTCAGGAGTGATCCGAGAATGAGGGTGACTAGCTCAGTGTCGGTGAGCCCGTCACCCATGCTGGTGAGTTGTTCCTGAGTCTTCATTAGGTTTTGAAGATGCATCTGGACATTTGCATCATCCTCGCATTTCATTTCATACATACAGCGTTGGATGTCCACCTTGACAGCTATTGCTTTCGCTTCGTGCTTTGTGCATACTGCATCCCATATCTTCTTTGCTGTCGCAAGCTTCTGAACTTCAATCAGGAGGCTCTCTGGGATTGTGGTGAATATCTGGGCTTTGATTACCACTTCTCGCTGGTTATAGTCATCCCATTGCCACTCAAGCTTCTCAAGCTTCTCCTCCTTTTCAGCCATCAGGACAAGTGTGGCGATGTTCTCGAGGAGGGGGGCTGGGACCCTGGCCGTCCCCTGTATGTGTCACATTACACTGCGACTAGAAGCCAGAACAGCAAGTGTTTGGCTTTTCCAGGTTACCCAATTGGACCCATCCAGGGCTAGTTTGGGTACGGTAAAGGACTTGGTAGAGTTCAGCTGAGTTGGTTTGGCGGGGCCCATAACCTGTAGCAACTAATGCGCGATAGACTAACATGATAACACCTCAGTGATATTCCTTCACTAAGTATACATCGAACTAATTACCTAACGTGATAACTAGTGTACATTAATACTAATCTATCATAAGTAAAATGACTACGTACCACCTCAGTGATATTCCTTCACTGAGGTGGAGTGAAAACTTCTGTGTGTTTATATATCCTGCCAGGTGGCAGGCACTGAGTGCACAGACCATCGTATGGGCTTACATAATGGCCGCATTCCCAACAAAAACAGGGTGGACACCCTTCTTTTTGCCTGATCAGTGCCTAGTTCAGGGATCAAATCAGCTGATGGGTGATCAGATCAGGTGATTGCCTTGGAATATTCTACCCCTTTCCATAACATTCTAGCTGTTTCCTTCTATTATTAGATAGAACTTTCCAGAACTATTATTCAGCTCCTGATCAGGGTTAGTCCGGTGATCAGAACCTGTGATTGGCTTGGAATATTCTACCCCTTTCTTCCACCTTCCTTCCATCTATTAATAGGTAGAATATTCCAGAAGCATTACTCAGCCCCTGTAAATACAATATATAAGGAGGCCATTCTGCCTCTGAAAGAATAACATATCATCACATTCTACCCATCTTCTGCACACCAGTGTGACTAGAGTGACATACAGTGTCATCCTCTATCTCAGTAACTGTTGATTACCAGTTCAAGGATCTTTTACAGTTGTGTAACTGTACTTGATTGCACTCGAAGTAGTGATATTCCTGCTTTGGGCGTGAGTGTAGTATCTGCCTCACGTGACTACGAATCTACAGGGTGAGATTGTCTGTCGATAGTCCTGCCATTAGTGCTCTTGTTTAAGTTACTAGTGTGTACTGCCTTTGCAGAGCATTAGAAGCTTGAACTTGTGTGAAGCAGTTGCTAGACTACTTCACACGTCGCTGTTACCCGCTTCTGAGTGCCACTGGTTGGACGGTTGGATTCATCCACCTACTTCCTTTAGCTTCTAAGTGCATTCCCCTCTTTTTGGAATATCTGGACCCCTAAGCATCCCTGAACTCTAGACTCTGGAAGTCTTATTCATTTCTTGCTGCTAAGAAACATATTGCCTTTCTGCATATAGTCTGCATTGACCAATACAAAGGATTGTAACCAAAGTACAAACGTTAAATCGTTTCTGGAGTTGTGCTGCAGCAGGGTTTGATATTCTTCTCAGCTGTTCATTCACGGAATTTGTGGTGATTTAGAGTTTGCCCTAACACCATAATTTTGCAGGTTCCAAAACAGTTTCTAAGGAGTATCATGAGTTCGCCAACGTGTTCAGCAAGTCTAAAGCTGACTCCCTAGCAGAACACCGACCATACGATCTCAAGATCAAACTGGATGACAACTCCACCCCTCCGCTTGGCCCTATCTACTTGCTATCCCAAAAAGAGCTACTGGCTCTCTGAACATTCATAGACGAGAACTTGGCTACAGGCTTCATCCGCCCATCCCTATCTCCTCATGGAGCTCCAGTCCTATTTGTCCGCAAAAAGGACAGATCACTCCGTCTATGCGTTGACTTCTGTGGACTCAACAAGATCACCAAGAAAGACCGATACCCAATACCCCACACCGCGGACCTACTCGAGAGTCCTCGAAAGGCTAAGATCTATTCCAAAATAGACCTCCAACATGCCTACCATCTAGTCCGCATCTGAGAAGGCGACGAATGGAAAACGACCTTCCACACACGATATGGATCTTTCAAGTGGTGCGTCATGCCCTTTGGACTAACCAATGCTCCGGCCACCTTCCAGAGGTTCATGAATGATACCTTCACTGACCTCCTCGATGTGACTGTCCACGTTTACTTAGATGACATTCTGGTATATTCGGACAATGAAGAAGAACATCGGACACATGTCCAAGAGGTACTCTGATGTCTCTGAAAACATGGCCTCTTCGCCCGCACTGACAAATGCGAATTCCACTCCAACTCGGTCAAATACCTAGGCTATATCCTCTCCCCAGCAGGATTGACAATGTCCGATGACAAAATCAAAGCCATACAGGAATAGCCAGAACCCCAGAAAGTCAAGGACGTACAGTCCTTCCTAGGGTTTGCCAACTTCTACCACCACTTTATTCACGGCTACTCCGATATCACCATTCTGCTCACCTGACTCACTAGGAAGGGTATCCAATGGAATTTCACTGACAAATGTAGACAGAGCTTTGAGACCTTGAAGAAGGCCTTTACTTCCACTCCGATACTGACTCATTGGGTTCCAGACATTCCTATCCTATTAGAGACCGATGCCTCTGACTATGCACTTGCTGCAATCCTGTCCATCATCTCCCCGGACGACAGACAAGTCCATCCGATCGCTTTTCACTCACGTACATTTACGCCCCCTGAACTGAACTATGATGTCCATGACAAAGAGCTCCTTGCCATATATGAAGCCTTCCAGGTATGGAGACACTACCTTGAAGGCCCCTCCGATCCGGTGGATGTCATAACTGACCACAAGAACTTGGAATACTTCTCCACAACAAAACTACTCACCCAGAGACAAGTCCAATGGTCCATTCTGCTCATTCACACCTACCCATCGGTACCATCTGCAAGGCCGTACAACGCCTGTATGATGTTACGAGCATGCATATATTTGCCCTGTCATAAGCGCCAGCATTTCCAGCTCCTATCACTTCCTCTGCTTCCAACCCAATCGACCTCTATTCGACTTTGGACTTAGCAAGACATTATATATGGAATATATTTATAACAAAGTCCTCATGTGACTCAGGGTCAACTTACCTTTGGAGCCATAGGGAAGATAGTATTGGTGGACATTTCTATTGTTCTTTTATATGACTCACCCCTGTTTCATCTTTTAATTCATTCATACACAATTTACTTATCCTTGTTCTATTTTTGGTTCTTTTATTACTCATCACCTCCTATTCTTACAAAGATTACCCCTATCTGTCGCTTCATTTCTCCATGATTTCCCCATTAGTAGTTCAACTTCACACACTTTGTCAGCTGGCTTGATCAGCATTTCTTGCATCATATTGCATCATTTGCTCCTCATATTGTGTCATTGTGCCCTGGGGATTTGTATATAAAAGGGTGCTAGTTTCTGCCTTTGGAATCAATCAACAAGTTTTGAGCCAACACTCTAAAGTCAAAGTCCACGCTCTAAGTCTATGCTCTACACTCTACATCACAATCCATCAGCTCTACACTGAGGTAAAACACCTTGGTTCAACCATCAGATTTCCCTCCCCCACCAAGAGGTCACTTCTCCTGAAACCAGCTTTCATGTACCTCCCAACCATGTTCCCCATCATCTTACAGTCACAGAGCATGGTCAACCATCTTGCCAGAGGGCACAGAGCACAATCTACCATCTTGACCATCCCTTTTCACTCCCCCTCATCTTCCAATCACAGAGCACTATAACTCATCTTGACAGTGCCCTTATAATCACCCTCACCAGACACAGTGTACTATTACACTTACTGATTACCCAGTACTACCCCTTGGCTTGACAATTCTTTGGCATGCTGACTGACTGTATTACACACCGTCTGTTTGCTAGGACCATTGCATGCAGGCTTATAGGATCTATTCCATAAGCGAACTGACAATGCCCACTCTACTTTTGCCTCTTCCTCCCTCTTCCTCCCTCTTTCTCTGCTCTGCTTCCTTCTCCTCCTTCCATTTCCATTCTGCCTCCTCCTCCTCCTTCCATCTCTGTTCTGCCTCCTCCTCCTTCTGTTTCTGTTCTGCCTCCTCCTCCTCCTTCCATCTCCATTCCTCTTCCTCTTCCTTCCATCAGGCCAGGAGCAACTCCTCAAGCTCAGCCACGCTCATGTTTGCAAAAGGGGTCAACATCATTGAGGATAAGACCTCAACATGCCCCTCCTTTTATATGTCTCCAGACCCCCAGTATAACTCTGACTGTGCCCAACCATCTCACCTATTCAATCCACAGACATGAGGCCCCAAGGGCTTGGCCTTAATGGAGAGATACTGTTATGACTATATTCATTAACACCCCATCTGATCTACTCAGATCCCCACATACATGAAATCTATACTCCATTTGGAAACCATCACATCTCCATTTAGTCTGTCTGATTGTCACCATCGATCTCACTCATCCACCTCCATTTCCAATTGATGCATCAGCATTACCATAGGAACCCAGACACCCATCCCTGTCAGACTCAGACATACTCACATAAGGCCATCGGCCTTGGAGACCCATCACTGGAGCAACTATTATTAGGTTTCAAATATGTATTTAAGTCATACAACTGGGGACTTCATTCCCCAGTTCAAATATTGAATCATGCCTAGTTCCTAAGTCCAATCCAAACTACCTAAGTCATACTCCATCTCCAAAATCTCAGATGTAAGTATTAGTGAGGGTGCAGCACATAAGCTGAAGCCAAGTCCATTCTGACCCCCATGACACACCCTGATCCCCACTCCAACTCCAACACAAGTTCTGACCCCCAACCAGACCCAGTGTGTAACATTGGCATGGAGATGTGCCCCATACCTGCACTGGTCATCACTCCCTCTGATCTGACACCACTGCCTCCAGCTGCCATGGCACCAGTCTCTGTCTGCCACCTTTTGGTCAGACAACCCTCTGGCTCCTTCTCCACCCCTCCTTGTGCCACTGGTCAGGGCTTTGACACTCTAACTTTGAGGGTCAAACTTCCCATCAATTTTACACCCTCCTTTCTGACCCTGACAATGATTGCAGGACCAAAGTCAGTGGGTTGGACCAGTGGGCCACACACACTCCATGCCCACATTATGTGAGGGCGATGCTGATGACAAGGCCACAACAACAAGATACTCAATAGATGAGAGCCGATAAGAGATAATGCCAGCTGGTACAGAGGATATCCTCAGTCTATACAGCTGTTTCTGATAAATACATGGGACTTACCTGGCACAGCGGATATCCTCAGAGATCAAGCTGAGGGGATCACACTGCACCAAGGCGAGTCTTTATACTAAATGATGGAGATGGATAGGAGAACCAAGGGGAATAATAGGGAGGAAGGATAGGGGAAATGATAGGGGCAATGAAATAGGGGAGATGCACCCTGACAGGCTGTGCTGATAGGGGTGTCAAGAGAAAATACTAAACATAGAATATGACTCATTTGAACCCTGACATCACCCCCCTCTTAATGCATGTTATCTTGATATGCACTATCGTCCCATCCATCTCAAGAGAGACACACCCTGAAGCACTCTGCAAGGTCCCTTCTCACTCTCTGCCAAAGTAGAGCCCATGATGAGTGTTGATGGTGATTCTTCTCTGCCTTGGGGTAAAGTGGGTGGTGAACTCTCTGGGGGATATGGGATCATCCATGCTGAAAACTGCTCCAAGTATCATCTCCCCTCCCTCATAGGTGACTTTACCGGCAAGCCCTTGGAAGGTGTATGATATGTCAGAGTCGCTGATGAATAGAGGGTCCCCGATGTAGTATGTCTGGCATCTTGATGGATTACGATGCCAGAAAGGGAAATGAACTTGTGGAGGTGGAGATGGGAGGTTATAATCCTCTATGGCATGTGCAGTATCACTTGAGTCAACTGACCAAGTGATTGATGGGTAGGAACGGAGTGAGCGTAGAGGGGTGGACTCAGACTGGTAAGGCATGGTGGGTTGGGTAGTGAACGATGATGGTTTTACTGAGGAAGGGGAAGTGGATTCACTGGCTTATATACAGTTAGTGGAATGTCAGCATGGATGAATTTGGTGAGTGCTAAGCTTCACTGTGCCTATTCTGCAGCTCTGAAATGTGTCCAATACCACGTGTTGGGTTCCTGCCAGCTGTCCAATCAAAGAGGACCTGTTTGGGAGGTTCTGTGAAGTTCTCAAAGCATCTGAAGGGAAGAGCCGCATAGGTGGCTGCCGAAATACGCCTTCTAGCTCCACTGGCATCCTTAGCTGGGATCCAGAGATCGTCAGCAGCTCCATAGCCCTTCCAATGCACCAGGTATTCTAGTCTTCCTTGGAAAACTCTGCTATCAAGGATCTTCTCAACTTTGTATTCCTGTACTCCATCTTGAATGACTGGAGGTGGTGGAGGAGATGACTGGGATGGGATCCTTTTCATAAGGCTGGAGTAAGACAACAGAGAACACTGGATGAGTGTGACCAAAGATTGGGGGAAGTTGTAGGCCATAGGCATTTTGCGAGACCACCTTATTAATCACATACGGTCCTAACCATTTGTGATCAAGTTTCTTGGTTGGACGGGTGGTGGTGATATTTTGTGCATTGAGCCAGACCTTGTCACCAAGCTTGCCAATGGGCATGATAGAATTGTGCCATATCATCTGCTGCCTTTTCCAGGGGGGAGTGAGCCTCAGTGGTGGCTGTCTCCATACACTCAGTGAATTCTTCCAGTGCTTCAAGTCATGTCTCTCAGATTGGCTCTAGCCCAAGCCTTGGGTGTTGGCCTGTATCAAGCATGAAGGGGGTTGATTGTGTGGAGGAGTGGATGTGGTTGTTGTATGTGAATTCAGCAAGAGGAACCCACTCAACCCAGTCATCCTGGCGCTGATTGACAAAAAGCCTCAAGTATTGTTCAATTTCTTGATTGACCCTTTCTGTCTGACCATCGGTTTGTGGATGATATGCTGTGGATGCTGCAACCTTGATCCCCAAAAGCTTATTGAGCTCACGCATAAATTGAGAGACAAACTGGGTGCCACGGTCACTGATGATCTCCTCAGGAAGGCCGTGGTGTTCCACACATGGTCTCAGAAAAGTCATGCAACTCCTATGGAGTTGATGTCAGAGGTGGTAGGGATAACATGTGCTCGTTTGGAAAGATGGTCCACAATGACAAGGAGTGCATGATAGCCATGACTGATGGGTAGCTCTACAATAAGATCAACAGATATCACTTGCCACCTCCGATCTGGGACACAATTAGGCAGGAGTTTACCCATAGGAGGAGTGGGGAAGGTTTTTGTCCAATTGCAGAGGTCACATCCCTTAACATATTTGGCAATGTATTGTCCAAATCCAGGCCACCAGTAGCTGTGGGATACAAGTTCTGTTGTTTTCCAGTGACCAGGGTGACCTGTAATGTGAGTATCATGGTGTGCCCTTACAATGTCATGGTGTAATTTTGGGTCAGGAGGGACATATACCTTGCCACGATAGAGGACAAGTCCATTCTCCTTGGTCCATTCCTGTATCATCGTCTGAAAGGTTGCTGGGCTGTTTGTGAGACCAAAGAACATGACCAGGGGTTCAAATAGACCACGATTGGTTTGAAAGGCTGCCTTCCACTCATCGCCCTCTTTAATACGCACATTGTTATATCCCCATTGGATGTCAAGCTTGGTGAAGTACTTGGCATTGGCTGTGGCAATTTTATTCATGATGTCTGGTACCAGGGGTAGTGGGTAGGCATTCTTGATCGTGATATCATTCAGCTTGTGGTAGTCTTGCACAAAATGAAGATTACCATCCTTCTTCTTCACAAAAAAAGACAGGAGATGCCATGGGTGACTTGGAAGGACATATATGATGATTCCATAGGTTCTCCTCAAGGAATGCGTCCAACTCCCTCTGCTCATTTGGGGACATTGGATAGACCTTTGTGCTGAAGGGTTGCACTCCTGGAGTGAGTTCAATAGCGTGGTCCCACAGTTTTTGAGGTAGAAGTTGGTCAAAGGACTCCTTTGCAAAAACATCCTTAAATCCCCAGTACGCCTTTGGGACAATCTCCTCAAAGGTTTTGACTGGAGTAGATTCTGCAGCCTTCTGTGCGAGCTGTTGAGAAACTGTTGAACCAGCATAGATATTCTCCAAGTCTTCTTCTACAAAGATAACAAACATTCAGTCTCCCTCGTATTGTGGTTGCCTGTGTGAGTTCTTGCCATTTGAAGGAGTTGTGCCAAGCGAATGCTCTTTGTGTTCTGGTACTTCTCCACATGAATCAGGGCAGCGAGTCATCTGTACCTTTCCTGTATGCCAGTCTATCTCTGGGTTGTGCTTCATGAGCCAGGTGTGCCCAACAATTATGCCAGAGGTTCCCAGGCTTGTGACTGAAAATGTGGCACATTCAGTATGGGTCCCATATGTGCAGATGAGATCAACTTCTTCCTTGATTGAACCTGCTTCATTTGGGGTCCCATCAATGTTATAAACAGGTATGGCATGTGGTAGAGGGTGCATTTGAAGTTTCTCTGCTTTGACATATTCTGCATCAATGAACATTCCTGTAGCACCACTATCGAGGAGTGCATCTACTGCTAGAGGGTATCCAGTGTCTACTGAGTGGATTTTCATGGGAATTCTTGTACATCAACGGATGTCTGCAGATTGAAGGTAGAGACGAGGAGGGTCATCATGTTTAGCTGGAAGTTGAGAAGGGGTTTCAGGCATGGCTGTTTTGGTTTCAGTCTGATGGACAAGGGGGTGTGCGTGTAACATATTGCTTGTGAGCCCTACAGTACATGATTCAAGAACTGGGAACCAGTTTGTCAGGCAGGGCATGCTCTTCACTGCTGACTGGCCTGAAAATCCTGTTTCTCCTCTTGCTTTGGAATTGCTGCCTTCTGCGCTTCTTCCTTGGCCTTCAGTGCAGCTGCTACTGACTCTGATATCATGCCGGCAATTGCTGTTTGTGTGAGATCAGCTCGGATACGTTCCTTGTGTGGTTCAGGGCATGCTGGGGATATATGGCCACACTTTCCACAGTTATAGCACATCCGAGTCTCAATGTGATGGTGGTTGGAGTCAATATCCATAGGTGCAGCACCATTAGAGATTGCCAAGGTAGTTGGTACAGAGATGACTGGAGTGCTGTGAGGGTGGGATGGGGTAGAGCAAGCAGGAGTGAGGGAAGTCTGAGCACATCTCACTTCTAGAAGATGATGGTGGTTGCGGTCAATTTGGCAGGCCACCTCCTTCCATGCCTTGAGATCGGATGAGAGGGATGGCTGTGCATGGATCTTGTCAAGAATCATTGCAGGGAGCCCTTGGGCATAGGCATCTTCCAGTGCTGCATTGTTAAACCTAGTCCTTCCTGCTAGTATCTCAAACTGTGCTGTGTATTCATCCGCTGACATGCCAGGTGTCATCCTAAGATCGTGTAACTTTGTTTGTGCTGTTCGAGAGTGGTCAGGGTCCCCAAAAGCATTCTCCACCTGCTTAATGAATTCCTCCAAGGTGGAGAGCAGTGAGGTTCTGTCAATGACTGCCTGTGTCTCATTGTGCGCCCATACTTCAGCAGAACCTCCCATCATAAAAGAGAGGGCATAGAGGATCTTGGTCTGCTCATCTGGGAAAGATGTAGGCTGGACTGCAATGGCAAGCCTGATAGAGTGAATGAAACCTTCCGTCTCTGCACGATCTCCATTGAATTTGGCTGGTTCAGCTGCCCTTATTGGGCAAACAGATGACAATGCAGGAGGGGGTGTGGGAAATGAGATGGTCTGAGAGATGGTCTGTGCTGCAGCAATGGTGGCAGCAGCAGTGGCAGCATCTGCTAGGTTGTTCTGGACATTGGCGAACTGGCTCTGGAGGTTCTGGTTCTGGAGTTGCAGCTGCTGGAGCTGCTGTGCCTGGGTGTTGAGCAATGCTCACAGAAAGTCACCACTTTCACCTAGAGTGTCCCAATAGGCTTCAGGGAGCTGATCGGTCATGGCATTGGTGAAGAAGTTAATAGGGAAAGTGCTATGAGGTGTGGGGTCATCTTATGAGCTTGATCTTCTGTGAGGGCAACGCTGATGGCAAGGCCACAACAACAAGATACTCAATAGATGAGAGCCGATAAGAGATAATGCCAGCTGGTACAGAGGATATCCTCAGTCTATACAGCTGTTTCTGATAAATACATGGGACTTACCTGGCACAGCGGATATCCTCAGAGATCAAGCTGAGGGGATCACACTGCACCAAGGTGAGTCTTTATATGAAATGATAGAGACAGATAGGAGAACCAAGATAGGGGAATAATAGGGAGGAAGGATAGGGGAAATGATAGGGGCAATGAAATAGGGGAGATGCACCCTGACAGGCTGTGCTGATAGGGGTGTCAAGAGAAAATACTAAAAATAGAATATGACTCATTTGAACCCTGACACATTATGACACAAGTCACATATTACTGTTATGACTATATTCATTAATGCCCAGATCCCCATACATATGAAATCTATACTCCATTTGGAAACTGTCACATCTCCATCAGTCAGTCTGATCATCATCATCAATCTTGCTCATCCATCTCCAGTTCCAATTGATGCATCACCATCACCATAGGAACCTGGACATCCATCCCTGATAGACTTGGACATATTCACATAAGGCTGTTGGCCTCAGACGCTTGTTCAGAATCATGTCATTATACACTATTCTGATGTATATGAGATATACATCAGAATTTCAACAATACATAAAGCCAGGGAGTTACAATTTGGATATCTTAAAAGATTTTGGACATCCAAAATTTGCATAAATATAAACATATATTTTATATTTTAATAAACTTTAAAAGATAAGATATACATAATTATTTACATGGATATAATAGGAATGTATGTATTAATATAATTGGTATTATATAGGATATTTAGATATATAAATACCAGGTGGGGATTAAAGATAGTTCAAATTATGTTACAAGTATTGTATAAGAAAGAATCAATGATATTTGGATGTTCCCTCAACAGAGTTGCCACCACTAAATGGGGAAAAAAAGAATTATTTTTGAGAATTATGCCAAAATATCAAAATATGTTTTAATCTAGTATATTGTGTAAAATTTGAGAGTCATGTTGAAATATGAAAATAAGTTTTGATCTAAGTGTGTTGTGTAAAATTTGAGGAAAATAGGTTGTATATACATATTTGTTGTATTTCTGAACAAGTGTCTCAGAGATCCATCACTGGAGTAATTATTATTAGATTCCAAATATGTATTTAAGCCATACTACTGGGGACTTCATTCCCCAGTTTGGATATCAAATCATGCCTAGCTCCTAAGTCCTATCTAAGTCATACTCTGTCTCCAAAATCTCAGACACAGACAGGTATTAGTGAGGGTGCAGCACATAAGCTGAAGCCAAGTCTGGCCTGACCCCCATGATGCACCCCCAACACTCACTCCAATTTCAACTCCAAACTTCAATCCAGGGTCTGACCCCCCATCAAACCTAGTGCATAATGATTAGGCTGGGTCTACTAAATGGCTCCATCAGAGTCAGAGCCTTGGGTGGTCTGCTCCTTTTCAATGCAGCCTCCAAATTTTCTCTCTCCTCCTCCTTGTCCTGTTGCTCTGCTGCAGTCTTCTCCATCTTATGCTTATGGAGTTTGATTGCTGACCTGGTGACACACAACTCCTTTTTACAACACCATATGACCCTCTGTTCTGCCTCCCACTTCTCTGTATTGGTGCTCAGGTACATCTTCAATGAGAAGACTGCAACCTCAAGGGTTTTCTTGGTCATAGTGGCATATAGCTCTGCCCATTTGCAAGCTTCAACTGCATCTACCCAGGCCATCTCCTCATAATGATCCAAGGTTGGGTCAGGCCCACATCCATTCTGAAACAGGTTGTCCCATATGAATAGGATGTCCAGAACAATGCCCCTGAAGAGGAGGCAATGCCAATGTATCACTCTAATGCAATGTGGATTTGACCAAATCATCAAGTCCTACTGAAGCACACATACACAGTGCATTTCTGCAATATAAAAGGATTCCCAATAAGAAGGGAACTATGACAGCTACATGTAGCTGCTGTCAGTGTTGACAACTTAGCCAAACCTATGTATCATCATAGGAGCTGGCTGTTATGACTATATTCATTAACGCCCAGATCCCCATCCAATCCACTCAGATCCCCACACATGAAATCTATACTCCATTTGGGAACCATCACATCTCCATTTAGTCTGTCCAATTGTCACTGTCAATCTCGCTCATCTGCCTCCAGTTCTGAATTGATGCATCAGCATCACCATAGGAACCTGGACATCCATCCCCATCAGACTTGGACATATTCACATAAGGCCATTGGCCTCGGAGACCCATCACTGGAGTAATTATTATTATATTTCAAATATGTATTTAAGTTGCCCAACTGGGGACCTCATTCCCAGTTTGAATATCAAATCACACCTAGCTCCTAAGTCCGATCCAAACTGCCTAAGTCATACTCCATCTCCAAAATCTTGGACAAAGGTATTAGTGAGGGTGCAGCATATAAGCTGAAGCCAAGTCTGTTCCAACCCCTACAACACACCCCGATCCCCACTCTGACTCCAACCCAAACTCCAACCCCAATCAGACCTAGTGCATAACACTGGCAGAAGTCAACAGCATGACCTGATAGGCAATGCATCAATGATAAAACAATCTCCAGATACTGGGAGATTGGTGGGACAATGATATCCCCTGAATTTACATGCATGACAGGCATGAAAACCTTTACATTGGAGCAACCCATTGCACTGCAACTCATATGCATTGGGAGCAGGAGTACCATAAAATATGGTACTCATGCTACTATAAGATTTGATAGCCAAGACTTCAAAGAATACTTCAATGTCACCAATGTCAAGCATTATGATGAGGCTCAAAATCAGAGCCAATTATATCTCTCCACCACTGTGGTGGAGAGGGCATTGAGAATTGTATGGCTGAAATTGATATACAACATTGAAGATGATGTTGCAAATGCTCATCATAGAGATTATGATAAGCTGTTTGAAGACAACTCAGACCTGTTTGCACAGGTCCAAGAACTCAAAGGATTTTTTGAACAAGAGAAATCCATGTTGAGAAATAAATTTGTGATGGTGCCTTGCTGGGGATGAATACATGTGAAGGAGAATTCCAATAGTGAGTGGGGAAGTGATGTGGACTGGGTTTATGTGAAATCAAATGAAAGATATACTTGGGTAGTATCTTTTTATAAAATTTGAAATGATTTGGTGGATCCTTCATCTAGATATGTGCAATTTTAGTATGCACCAGGGACTGGTGGTTTGAAATTGAGTAAATGCTTAATAGTGAGCAACCCAATGAAGTTCTGGCTTCATAATTTGGGATTCAAGTAGATGTTGCAATATCCTAGTAGAATATACAAAATATTGTAGAAAGACATGTTCATTCTTGAGTTATTCCAGATACAAATAGTTCAGATACAAGACACAGAATATTGAGAGTTAATTCTCTAGTTTATTGCATATCTAGCTAGGCATGTTTTATATATGCATGCTAATAACTTGTGATAAAAGTTCTGTGTCATGTGAATAAAGGGAAAGTGATTTATGATAAAAATGAAATGGGGGTGATATCAAATAGGGAAAAATAATAAAATAAATGAAAAGAAAAATTAGGGTGAATGTCTGGATGATTGTGGAGCTTACAGGGGCTCCTCCTTTCCCCTATCAGTCATTTCCCCTCATCTCCTTATCCCCTCCTGACCTCCTGGGCCTCCTATCCCTCCTATCCCCTCTGTTCCCCCCTCTCCTCCTTTCTCCCCAGAAGTCCAGCTTTCCAAATAACAATTCAAAGTAACTTATCTCAAGGATGAGTTAAAATTGTTTAAGGAGCTGCAGCAAAGGCACCCCCTACATTCAAAACCAAGCTCACAACAGTGTGCTTGGCCCCAGTAGCATCTTCATTATGCACTACAGTAGGCAAATCATTGCTTGTCACTGTTCCCTTGCTACCCATGGCACCATCATCATGGGAAATGATTGACCTCACCTGTATGGGAACCACCTTTTCCCTATCAAATTCCATTTATGCAGCACCAATGTGCTATTCTTTGCTTTTCCATTCCTAAATATCAGCATATATTTGATGCTTGTACCTGGAATGGACTTATTCAAATATTCTCTATTTTTCCATATTTTTTCGGGAATATTCCATGCAGAACTCAGCTCAGAATCATTTATTTCTGCTGTGCTACAGTTGTGGACCCATAGGCGCCCACAAACCTTCGCGCAGCCGCCTCTCCCCTTTTGGACCAGGCATTTGGCCTGAATTCAAGCTCAGATGTCTCTGATCAATAAATATTCTGTAACTTAACAACCACAGCCTCTCAGGGCACTATTTTCCATGCAGATCATCACCTGACATGTGGCTATCCATGGCTGTCCAAACCAGTGCAGAAAACAGGGTGGACACCCTTCTTTTTGCCTGATCAGTGCCTAGCTCAGGGATCAGATCAGCTGATGGGTGATCAAATCAGGTGATTGCCTTGGAATATTCTACCCCTTTCCATAACATTCTAGCTGTTTCCCTCTATTATTAGATAGAACTTTCCAGAACCATTATTCAGCTCCTGATCAGTGTTAGTGCTGTGATCAGATCCTGTGATTGGCTTGGAATATTCTACCCCTTTCTTCCACCTTCCACAACCTTCCAGTAGTTTCCATCTATTAATAGGTAGAATATTCCAGAAGCATTACTCAGCCCCTGTAAATACAATATATAAGGAGGCCATTCTGCCTCTGAAGGAATAACATATCATCACATTCTACCCATCTTCTGCACACCAGTGTGACTAGAGTGACATACAGTGTCATCCTCTATCTCAGTAACTGTTGATTACCAGTTCAAGGATCTTTTACAGTTGTGTAACTGTACTTGATTGCACTCGAAGTAGTGATATTCCTGCTTTGGGCGTGAGTGTAGTATCTGCCTCACGTGACTACGAATCTACAGGGTGAGATTGTCTGTCGATAGTCCTGCCATTAGTGCTCTTGTTTAAGTTACTAGTGTGTACTGCCTTTGCAGAGCATTAGAAGCTTGAACTTGTGTGAAGCAGTTGCTAGACTACTTCACACATTGCTGTTACCCGCTTCTGAGTGCCACTGGTTGGACGGTTGGATTCATCCACCTACTTCCTTTAGCCTCTAAGTGCATTCCCTTCTTTTTGGAATATCTGGACCCCTAAGCGTCCGTGAACTCTAGACTCTGGAAGTCTTATTCATTTCTTGCTGCTAAGAAACGTATTACCTTTCTGCGTATAGTCTGCATTGACCAATACAAAGGATTGTAACCAAAGTACAAACGTTAAATCGTTTCTGGAGTTGTGCTGCAGCAGGGTTTGATATTCTTCTCAGCTGTTCATTCACGGAATTGTGGTGATTTAGAGTTTGCCCTAACACCATAATTTTGCGGGTTCCAAAACAGTTTTACCTCAGTGTAGAGATGATGGATTGTGATGTAGAGCGTAGAGCGTAGACTTAGAGCGTGGACTTTGACTTTAGAGCGTTGGCTGAAAACTTGTTGATTGATTCCAAAGGCAAAAACTAGCGCCCTTTTATATACAAATCCCCAGGGCACAACAACACAATATGAGGAGCAAATGATGCGATATGATGCAAGAAATGCTGATCAAGCCAGCTGACGAAGCGTGTGAAGTTGAACTACTAATGGGGAAATCATGGAGAAATGAAACGACAGATAGGGGTAATCTTTGTAAGAATAGGGGGTGATGAGTAATAAAAGAACCAAAAATAGAACAAGGATGAGTAAGTCGTGTATGAATTAAAAGATGAAACAGGGGTGAGTCATATAAAAGAACAATAGAAACGTCCACCAATACCATCTTCCCTACAGCTCCGAAGGTAAATTGACCCTGAGTCACATGAGGACTTCAGTCAGCATCCACAACAAATACTCCTTATGGTCTTAGTGATCTGTCTCCATATGGTATCCCATTCCAAGAGTATTCGGTCCCTTTGCCTGACACGATGTAACCTGAGTCAGATTGAAGTGGGAGGATAGGTCAGTGATGGCAACTGAAATTCTACCTCACGTTCGACTCTTCTATCTGTGTCGATATAGAGGCAAAATGTCAAGGAATGTATATGGTTCAATGGAATTGTGAAAGAATATGGGATCGCCAATGGCATAAGAGACATGGTGGGGATCTTGGATGTTGAAAGAGTTTTGGAAGTATTTTGACACGTGGAGGTGGCTTAACATGCCCGTGGAGCTCGGCATATTTTTGATAGTCCTCTGTGTCCAGAGACCAGTGTGATGTATTATTAGAAGCAATGTTGGAGAGGGGAATAGAATGGGAAGCCATGTGAATGATGATGAAAGGATTGGTGTGAATAGAAGGCTGATAATGATTGATGGTGATGAAACACGAGTGACGATCGATGGCTAGAATTAGAGACTGAGGTGGAGGAGGAGTTGCGGCACTATTTAAAAGTTGATATGAAAAGACGCTGGCAGAGTTGGACTGTCAGAGTGGTTCGATATGTGTCCTTGATGCATCCTGGCTCGTCAGTGCGCAGGCTTATAGGATCTATTCCATAAGCAAACCAACACCACTCCTCCTCCTCCTCCTTCCATCTCCACTCCTCCTCCTCCTTCCATCTCTGTTCCGCCTCCTCCTCCTCCTTCCATCTCTGCTCCTCTTCCTCTTCCTTCCATCAGGCCAAGAGCAACTGCTCAAGCTCAGCCACGCTCATGTTTGCCAAAGGATTTGACATTGTTGAGGATAAGACCTCAATCATGCCCCTCCTTTTATATGTCTCCAGACCCCCAGTATAACTCCAACTGTGCGCAACCATCTCCCCTATTCAATCCATGGACAGGGGCTCGGCCTTAAATGGAGAGATACTGTTATGACTATATTCATTAACGTCCAGATCCCCATCCGATCCACTCAGATCCCTGCGCATATGAAATCTATACTCCATTTGGAAACCGCCGTCTCCATCTACCTGTCCGATTGTCACCGCTGATTCCACCCATCCATCTCCAGTTCCAATTGATGCATCAGCATCACCATAGGGACCTGGACATCTGTCCCCATCGGACTCGGACATACTCATGTAAGGCCATTGGCCTCGGAGACCCATCACCGGAGTAATTATTATTAGATTTCAAAATATGTATTTAAGTTGCCTGACTGGGGACTTCATTCCCCAGTTCAAATATCGAATCACACCTAGTTCCTAAGTCCGATCCTAACTCTCTAAGTTGTACTCCATCTCTGAAATCTCGGACACCGGTATTAGTGAGGGCGCAGCACATAAGCTGAAGCCAAGTCTGTTCCGTCCCCCATGACATGCTCCGACTCCAACCCAACCTCCGACCCGACCTCTGACCCAATCTCTGACCCCCAATCAGACCTAGTGCATAACAGTATATTCGAACTTCCATACTCACTCCTACCAATGCCACGATCCACTGCCAATTCCAAACGCACACAAACCGTTGAGGTGCCTGCTCCCAGCATCGACACCATCCCCAAGGTCATCGAAGAACCAACGGACCACATAGAGGCCGTCAATGAAGAAGACGACACCCCGCCCTCTCCAAATCTGGCACAAGCCATCTCCCTGCTCGCCAGCAGCATCCGTAACCCACAAGCTCCTAAGTCCCGGACCAAGGTCCAAGAACCTGACCCCTTTGACGGCTCCAATCTGCAAAAGCTCCAGCCATTCTTGGTGCAATGCCAGTTGAATTTCCACAACTGCCCCAACGCATTCACATCCAATTGGGTGAAGGTCACCTTCACCATGTCCTATCTCAAAGGCACTGCACTGGACTACTTTGAGCCAGCGCTCATGGACGACTCCAATGACCCGATATGTTGGAGGACTACTCTGACTTCATATCTGAACTTCGGACCAATTTCGGTCCTTACAACCCCGAGGCTGATGCTGAGAACAAACTCGATCGACTTCAGATGAAGGAAAATCACAAAATTGCAAAATACATTGTGAGTTTCCAGCAGCTAGCTCCAAAAGTCCAATGGGGCAACGCCGCACTCCGATGCCAATTTTATGTTGGACTGCCATCCTGCATCAAGGATGAGATATCATGCGTCGGTAAGCCAGATACTTTGGTTAACCTCCACAAGCTCGCCCAATCCATCGACACCCGTTATTGGGAACGTCAATCCGAGGTCTCCCATGAAAACTCAGCCAACAACAAATCAGACAAATCATCGGACAAGACCCCAAAGTCCAACAAGGGGTCTGATAAGAGGACCACTGCCAACTCAGGCCAGAAGTCAAACACTGGTAACGCTGCCGCTTCCAGTTCCGGTCAGAACAATTCCAGCACCAGCAATAACTCCGGACCTCTCCACCAAGCTGGGGAAGGACAAAACTTACCCAGCAGGAACGCCAGCACCGCATGGACA
This sequence comes from Cantharellus purpuraceus, assembly GCA_025174535.1. Taxonomy (NCBI): domain Eukaryota; kingdom Fungi; phylum Basidiomycota; class Agaricomycetes; order Cantharellales; family Hydnaceae; genus Cantharellus; species Cantharellus purpuraceus. Next base: position 650,094 of record JALBUN010000047.1, read on the forward strand.
ACAACCTCTGTCTGTTCTGCGGAAAGCCTGGCCACCAAGCCAAGGATTGCAACAAGGCAACCTTGTCCGCAGCAAAGGCAAAGGGCCGTGCCACCAATGCCACGACAGACCCAAAAAAATAGTAAGCAGTCCTATAGCCTCTGTACAGGCTGAGGGCTGCATTGGTACTCCCCATACGACAAACGAGGTCTGCCTGAATGCATCCGCTCTTTCCCACTCCAACTCCCTTACCCTCCTCATCTACTCCAACTCCATTCCCGATACCGCTATTCAAGTGTTAATTGACTCCGGTTCTACTCACTGTTTCCTCAATTCCTCTTTTTCTGATTTACATAAACTCCATACATACACCATAACTCTGATACCACTCTGATTATTTGATGGCACTACTAATGCTGTTATTTCACGAGCTATAGATCTGTCTATCCGTTTTTCTGTCAGAGAAATCCAGAACCTTACATTCTATGTTACTCTGCTTGACTCCAGCTGTTCTGTGGTTCTCAGACATAACTGGCTCACCTGCTACAATCCGTTGATTGACTGGGCATTGGGCCATATCACATTCTGTCCTCCAGTACAGGCTGTGTCATCCCCAACGTCACCAGCAACTTTAGGTGTGAAACTATCTTCCGCCTCTGCTGACTCCGCTCCAATAGATACTCCGTCTACCCCGCCGTTTATATCACTGGTGGATGCTATGGTCTTCACCAGACTAAGCAAACTGGATGGTTCTCACACATTCCAGGTTCACCTCTCTGACCCGACATTCCTCGCCGCTTGTCTGCCTGATCAACTCCACTGGACCTATCTATGGTTCCTAAGGAGTATCATGAGTTCGCCGACGTGTTCAGCAAGTCTAAAGCTGACTCCCTAGCAGAACACCAACCATACGATCTCAAGATCAAACTGGATGACAACTCCACCCCTCCGCTTGGCCCTATCTACTCACTATCCCAAAAAGAGCTACTGGCTCTCCGAACATTCATAGATGAGAACTTGGCCACGGGCTTCATCCGCCCATCCCTATCTCCCCATGGAGCTCTGGTCCTATTTGTCTGCAAAAAGGACGGATCACTCCATCTATGCATCAACTTCCGTGGACTCAACAAGATCACCAAGAAAGACCAATACCCAATACCCCGCACCGCAGACCTACTCAAAAGTCCTCAAAAGGCTAAGATCTATTCCAAAATAGATCTCCGACATGCCTACCATCTAGTCTGCATCCGAGAAGGTGACGAATGGAAAATAACCTTCCACACACAATATGGATCTTTCAAGTGGTGCGTCATGCCCTTTGGACTAACCAATGCTCCGGCTGCCTTCCAGAGGTTCATGAATGATACCTTCGCCGACCTCCTCGATGTGACTGTCCTCATTTACTTAGATGACATTCTGGTATATTCAGACAACAAAGAAGAACATCGGACACATGTCCAAGAGGTACTCTGATGTCTCCAAAAACATGGCCTCTTCACCCACGCTGACAAATGTGAATTCCACTCCGACTCGGTCAAATACCTAGGCTATATCCTCTCCCCAGCAGGATTGACAATGTCCGATGACAAAATCAAAGCCATACAGGATGACAAAGAGCTCCTTGCCATATATGAAGCCTTCTGGATATGGAGACACTACCTTGAAGGCCCCTCCGATCCGGTAGACGTCATAACTGACCACAAGAACTTGGAATACTTCTCCACAATGAAACTGCTCACCTGGAGACAAGTCCAATGGTCCGAATACCTATCTCAGTTCAATCTCATTATCCGTTTCCATCCAGGTCGACTCGGAGCAAAGCCCGACACTTTAACTAGATGATGGGACGTCTACCCTAAAGAGGGGAATAGCGACTATGCCACTGTAAACCCACACAACTTTCGCCCTGTGTTTACTAACGAGCAGCTGGCATCATCCCTACAAGCATCCACCCTCATGACTCCCACCCTCCAAGCTGTCACCATTATGGACATCGACCAACTCCACTCCAACATCCGCTCATCACTCCGATCTGATCCTGTTGCAGTTAAACACTTGGACAACCCTTCCGATCCGAAATGGTCACTTGACCCCAAAGGACACCCCCGACACAACAACTGGATATACGTCCCCGACACCAATGGTCTCCGACTCCGAGTTTTGCAGTATTACCATGATCACCTGATCTCTGGCCATTTTGGGCAAAATCGCACACAAGGATTAATCCGATGGGACTACGTATGGCCTAAAATGCGAGAATACATTCAACACTACTGTAACTCCTGCACCATGTGTATGCACTCAAAAATGCAAAGGCACAAACCCTACGGAACGCTTAAGCAACTTCCAGTCCCAGAGCAACCATGGAACTCCATCTCCATGGATTTCATAGAGAAGCTCCCCCCATCACTCGGATATGACACCATACTCGTAATTGTCAACAGGTTCACTAAACAGTCACTATTCATTCTGATGCATGACACCATCACCTCCACCTCACTAGCTAAATTGTTCGTTCTCCACGTATTCTCTAAACACGGAGTCCCATCACATGTCACATCCGATCGGGGCTTGGAGTTCATGTCCTCCTTCTTCCGCACACTAGGAAAGGCTCTCAACATGAAACTTCACTTCACCTCCGGATACCATCCTGAAGGAGACGGACAAACAGAACGAATGAATCAGTCCCTGGAACAATATCTCCGAGTCTATTGTAACTATCAACAAGACAACTGGGCTGACCTACTTCCGATAGCAGAGTTTGCCTACAACAACACGCTGAACGCGACTACTGGCATCTCTCTGTTCTTTGCTAATAAAGGCTATCATCCAAACATCTCCGTCCACCCTGAGAAAGAACTTGCCTCCACCAAAGCCCGCCAATTCATAACTGACCTCAATCAACTACACCAACATCTCCAAGAAACCATCTCCAATGCCCAGAAACAATATCAAGTCTCCACAGACCAATCCCGCATTCTGGCTCCGGACCTGCAAATCGGAGACAAAGTATTCATTAAGGCCGAACACTTCTGGACCACCCACCCATCGAAGAAACTCTCCAAGAAATACTTAGGTCCTTATGAGGTCATTGCTCGCGCGGGCAGCAGGTCCTTCACCCTCTGCCTCCCGGACCACTTCCAAGCAGTTCATCTGATCTTCCATATATCAATGCTCGAACCCGCTACTACGAACAAGATCTCCGGTCGCACACAACCTCCACCTCCCCTGATCATCATCGAAGGAGACAATGAATATGAGATATCTGAGATCCTGGACTCGAAGATTGACCATCGATACAAGTGCAAGCTCCAGTACTTAGTCAAATGGACTGGATACAAAGGCACCGATGAAGAGTCCTCATGGATCTCCGCGTCCAAACTCGATCACGCATCCGAATCCGTCTCCGACTTTCACTCCGCTTATCCAGACAAACCTGGCCCTCTTATGAATCTTTAAGTTTGATTACTAATGCTAATTCTATTATTTCACATCATCATTTTATTACAAGTCACAAGGGAAATTACCAGCCTGCCCAAAAACTCTGAAGGAATATCACTCCGACTCATTTTTCTCTGCTCTGAAATTTATAATCATTTTCATTTTTTATTTTATACATTGCATTTCCTTTTTCCCTTCCCCTTATCTACCTCAGGCTCCATCTCCGACTCATCATCACTCTCTACATCTGACACCCAATCTTTTTCATCCCCCATGTCTGAATCCTCGTCCAAAGGGGCCATGAACTTCCGCAACTGACATAACTCGGCTGTCCGATGACCCTCCAGAACCTCCTTCTGTTTCATCGTCTTCACCAAGTCCACTAGCAACCCCTCCATCCGCTGGAGGTGCTCCGACTGAAGGTTAACCAGCCAGATAAGCTGGCCCATGGTACTACTGGGCACAGAGATGCACCCCGTACCTGCACTGGTCGTTGCCCCTTCCAATCCAACACCACTACCCCCGGCTGCCACAGCACCTGTCTCCATCCGCCGCTTTTTGGTCAGACGACCTTCCAATTCTTTCTCTGCCCCTCCTTGTACCACCAGTCGGGGCTTGGCGCTCTGACTCCGGGGGTCGGACCTTCCATCGATCCTACACCCTCCTTTCCAACCCCAACAACGATCGCAGGACCGAAGGTGGCGAGTTGGGCCGGTAGGCCACATGCACTCCACGCCCGCATCACGACACAAGTTGCAAGTTACACCAGGCCTGCCAAATGGCTCTGTTGGAGCCAGAGCCTTGGGTGGTCCGCCCCTTCTCGCTGCAGCCTCCAAGTGTTCCCTCTCCTCCTCCTTGTCCTGCCGCCACCTTCTCCATCTCGCGCTTGCGAAGCTGGATCACCGACCTCACGACACGCAGCTCCTTCTTATGGGTCGCCAACACGCAACTCTCCACCTTGCACCATATGACCCTCCGATCCACCTCCCGCTTCTCCGTATCAGCACTCGGGTACGCCTTCAATGAAAAGACCGCAACATCGAGATTCTTCTTGGTGGTAGCGGCATAGAGCTCCGCTCTTTTGCAAGCCTCGACCACAGCTACCCAAGCCATCTCCTCATAGCAATTCAAAGTTGGATCCAGCTCCGCATCCGTCCCGACATCCACACCCGCCTCGGGCTCCACATTTGTGTCGAGCTCCATATTGGCATCAGGATCCGCCTCCAAAGACATACTCATGTAAGGCCATTGGCCTCAGAGACCCATCACCAGAGTAATTAATATTAGATTTCAAATATGTATTTAAGCTGCCTGACTGGGGACTTCATTCCCCAGTTCAAATATTGAATCATGCCTAGTTCCTAAGTCTGATCCTAACTCTCTAAGTTGTACTCCGTCTCCAACATCTTGGACAACTGGTATTAGTGAGGGCGCAGCACATAAGCTGAAGCCAAGTCCGTTCTGACCCCCACGATGTACCCCAACTCCCTCCAACTCTGACCAAACTCTGACCCGACCTCTGACCCAATCTCTGACCCCCGATTTGGACCCAGTGCGTAACAATCATTCAATTCTCCACATACTTATATAGGCTACTCTCTATCTGTTACAGTAGTTCATATATTGACTAAGATATGCCCCACCAACTTCTTGGTTGCTAGCTTCTTGACAAGTACTTTCTTGACGAGTCAAACTCTGGATCCTTGATCCAACTCCATACTCTGAACTCTGAAATATTGGACTGATGATCTGAGGGGGCGCAACACACAAGTTAAAGCCAAGTCCACTCAATCCAACTTAATAGTTATTTGCCCCATTCTGTCTCCAGTTGAACTGGAACAGTAAAGTCTCCTTCCCTTCCTTACTAGCAACTGGACTCTGGTTACTCCATTGAACCTCTAGTTCCCCAGCCCTTAACACCATCCCTAGGTGGTGTTCAAAATAATGATGTAAAATAAATTTCAAATAAGAAAATAATAAAACGACTAACTGTAATATAATATAAATAAAAAATAGTTTTATTTATTTATCTCGCTTCTCTTTGCAGCGCTTATTTATTTTAATTTAATATAACTTAATAAATGAGTTTATACTCTAGAATAGAACGTATCTTATCTTTTAATAGCTACTATTTTATATAATTAGACTAATGTCTTTTATATTTGAGGACTTAATTTTTAAGCGTGACGGTTTCCAAATGGAGTATAGATTTCATATGCATGGGGATCTGTTACACACTAGGTCCGATTGGGGGTCGGAGATTGGGTCGGAGGTTGGGTCGGAGTCGGAGTACATCGTGGGGGTCGGAACAGACTTGGCTTCAGCTTATGTGCTGCACCCTCACTAATACCGGTGTCTGAGATTTCGGAGACGGAGTATGACTTAGAGAGTTAGGATCGGACTTAGGAACTAGGTGTGATTTGATATTTGAACTGGGGAATGAAGTCCCCAGTCGGGCAACTTAAATACATATTTTGAAATCTAATAATAATTACTCCGGGGATGGGTCTCCGAGGCCGATGGCCTTACATGAGTATGTCCGAGTCCAACGGGGACAGATGTCCAGGTTCCTATGGTGATGCTGATGCATCAATTGGAACCGGAGACGGATGGGTGGAATCGGCAGTGACATGGAGACGGCAGTTTCCAAATGGAGTATAGATTTCATATGCGCGGGGATCTGAGTGGATCGGATGGGGATCTGGACATTAATGAATATAGTCATAACAGTATCTCCCCATTTAAGGCCAAGCCCCTGAGGCCTCATGTCCATGGATTGAATAGGTGAGACAGTTGGGTGCAGTCAGAGTTATACTGGGGGTCTGGAGACATATAAAAGGAGGGGCATGATTGAGGTCTTATCCTCAACAATGTCAAATCCTTTGGCAGGCATAAGCGTGGCCGAGCTTGAGCAGTTGCTCTTGGCCTGACGGAAGGAAGAGGAAGAGGAGTGGAAACGGAATGAGGAGGAGGAAGCAGAACGGAGACGGAAGGAGGAGGAGGAGGCAGAACGAAGACGGAAGGAGGAGGAAGAGGTGGAACGGAGACGGAAGGAGGAGGAGGTGGTGGAACGGAGATGGAAGGAGGAGGAGGCAGAATGGAGATGCAAGGAGGAGGAGGAGCAGAGGCGGAAAGAGGCGGTGGAGACAGAACAGAGAAGGAAAGAGGAGGAAGCAAAGGCCGAGAGAGCCCGCAGGGTCAAGGAACTTGCAGCCACAATGGAGGCCATGAGACTGAAGGAAGTGGAGGAGCAGGCGCACGAGCTAGAAGCTGCCATGGAGGTGGAGGAGGAGGTGACCGGGGCAGGGGTGACCAGTCCAGGAGACCCGAGTGTGCCAATACGGACAGGGACCCCTGAAGTCACCATCATCTCCATTACACGGATGGAGACAACTTGTCCGAAAACTGTCACTGCAAGTCTGATGGGGATGGATGTGTTTTGGAACCCGCAAAATTATGGTGTTAGGGCAAACTCTAAATCACCACAATTCCGTGAATGAACAGCTGAGAAGAATATCAAATCCTACTGCAGCACAACTCCAGAAACAATTTAACGTTTGTACTTTGGTTACAATCCGTTGTAATGGTCATGTGAGGGCGACGCTGATGACGAGGCCACAACAACAAGATACTCAATAAGTGAGAGCCGATAAGAAATAATGCCAGCTGGTACAGCGGATATCCTCAGTCTATACAGCTGTTTCTGATAAATACATGGGACTTACCTGGTACAGCGGATATCCTCAGAGATCAAGCTGAGGGGATCACACTGCACCAAGGCGAGTCTTTATACTAAATGATGGAGACGGATAGGAGAACCAAGATAGGGGAGGAAAGATAGGGAAGTGATAGGGGCAATGAAATAGGGAGGCGCACCCTGACAGGCTGCGCTGATAGGGGTGTCAAGAGAAAATACTAAAAATAGAATATGACTTATTTGAACCCTGACATCACCTCCCTCTTAATGCATGTCGTCTCGATATGCACTATTGTCCCATCCATCTCAAGAGAGACACACCCTGAAGCACTCTGCAAGGTCCCTTCTCACTCTCTGCCAAAGTAGAGCCCATGACGAGTGTTGATGGTGACTCTTCTCTGCCTTGGGGTAAAGTGGGATGGTGAACTCTCCAGTGGATATGGGATTGTTCGTGCTGAAAACTGCCCCAAGTATCATCTCCCCTCCCTCATAGGTGACTTTACCAGCGAGCCCTTGGAAGGCATATGGTATGTCATAGTTGCCGATGAATAGAGGGTCCCCGATGTAGTATGTCTGGCGTCTGGATGGATTACGATGCCAGAAGGGGAAATGAACTTGTGGAGGTGGAGATGGGAGGTTATAATCCTCTACAGCACGTGCAGTATCCCTTGAGTCAACTGACCAAGTGATTGAGGGGTAGGAACGGAGTGAGCGTAGAGGGGTGGATTCAGACTGGTAAGGCATGGTGGGTTGGGTAGTGATCGATGATGGTTTTACTGAGGAAGGGGAAGTGGATTCACTGGCTTATATACAGTTAGTGGAATTTCGGCATGGATGAATTTGGTGGGCGCTAAGCTTCACTGTGCCTATTCTGCGGCTCTGAAATGTGTCCAATACCACGTGTTGGGTTCCTGCCAGCTGTCCAATCAAAGAGGACCTGTTTGGGAGGTTCTGTGAAGTTCTCAAAGCGTCTGAAGGGAAGAGCCGCATAGGTGGCTGCTGAAATACGCCTTGGGGCTTCAGGATTTTCCTGATGGAAGTCTGCAATGCGCCTTCTAGCCCCACTGGCATCCTTAGCTGGGATCCAGAGGTCGTCAGCAGCTCCATAGCCCTTCCAACGCACCAGGTATTCCAGTCTTCCTCGGAAAACTCTGCTGTCAAGGATCTTCTCAACTTCGTATTCCTGTACTCCATCTCGAATGACTGGAGGTGGTGGAGGAGATGACTGGCGTTCAGGGATGGGATCCTTTTCATAAGGACGGAGTAAGACAACAGAGAACACTGGATGAGTGCGGCCAAAGATTTGGGGAAGTCGTAGGCCATAGGCATTTCGTGAGACCACTTTATTAATCACATACGGTCCTAACCATTTGTGATCAAGTTTCTTGGTTGGACGGGTGGTGGTGATATTTTGTGCATTGAGCCAGACCTTGTCACCAAGTTTGTATACTGGGGCTGCTTGCCGATGGGCATCATAGAATCGTGCCATATCATCTGCTGCCTTTTCCAGGGCGGAGCGAGCCTCAGTGGTGGCTGTCTCCATACGCTCAGTGAATTCTTCCAGTGCTTCAAGTCGTGTCTCTCGGATTGGCTCTAACCCAAGCCTTGGGTGTTGGCCTGTATCAAGCATGAAGGGGGTTGATTGCGTGGAGGAGTGGATGCGGTTGTTGTATGTGAATTCGGCAAGAGGAACCCACTCAATCCAGTCATCCTGGCGCTGATTGACGAAAAGCCTCAAGTATTGTTCAATTTCTTGATTGACCCTTTCCGTCTGACCATCGGTTTGTGGATGATATGCTGTGGATGCTGCAACCTTGATCCCCAAAAGCTTATTGAGCTCGCGCATAAATTGAGAGACAAACTGGGTGCCACGGTCACTGATGATCTCCTCAGGAAGGCCGTGGTGTTTCCACACATGGTCTCGGAAAAGTCGTGCAACTCCTATGGAGTTGATGTCAGAGGTGGTAGGGATAACATGTGCTCGTTTGGAAAGACGGTCCACAATGACAAGGAGTGCATCATAGCCATGGCTGATGGGTAGTTCTACAATAAGGTCAACAGATATCACTTGCCACCTCCGATCTGGGACACGATTAGGCAGGAGTTTACCCATAGGAGGAGCAGGGAAAGTTTTTGTCCGATTGCAGAGGTCACATCCCTTGACGTATTTGGCAATGTATCGTCCAAATCCAGGCCACCAGTAGCTGCGGGATACAAGTTCTGTTGTTCTCCAGCGACCAGGGTGACCTGTAATGTGAGTATCGTGGTGTGCCCTTACAATGTCATGGCGCAATTTTGGGTCAAGAGGGACATATACCTTGCCACGATAGAGGACGAGTCCATTCTCCTCGGTCCATTCCTGTCCTCGTAAATTCCGAGAGGGGCCAAGTTCCTTAAGAGCCTTTACAACCTTTTCATCTCTGTTGGTGCAGTTCCGCACACGTTCCAGGAATATGTCTCCTTCTCCTGTGATCATTTGAGCTTCTGGCCCTGGATAGGTGGATGTCGCATCGATGTGGAACAGCTCAGGGCCAAGAAGAATCTGGTTCTGGTTATCTTCCTCCCCCCACTTATGATCTACACGTCGTGAGAGGGCATCAGGTTTGGCTGAATGTCGTCCAGGACGGTGGATCAGTTCAAAGTCAAAACGAGAAAGGTATAGTGACCAGCGAGCTTGTCGACGATTGAGATTTTGAGCTGTACAGAAATATGTGAGGTTTTGATGGTCGTTAAGGATTTCAATCTTGTATTTGGTCCCTTCCAAGATGTGGCGCCATTCTTCTAGTCCACGGATGACTGAGAGCAATTCCTTATCATGGATGGCATAGTTGCGCTCTGCATCTGAAAGGCTCTTGGATACAAAACCTACCGGCCTCCATTTCTCATCGTCACAGAGTTGAGATAGAACAGCACCTGTTGCATATGCTGAAGCATCTGTCTCTAGTCGAAAATGCTTGGTTTGATCTGGGAGGACAAGGATTGGAGTTGACGTGACAAGCTGCTTGAGTTTATCAAAGGCTTCTTGTTCTGGGCCATCAGGTATCCAAGACCACTGTGTATCTGCCTTTGTTAACCGATTCAGAGGCTTTGCGATATGTGAGAAGTCCTCAATGAAGCGACGATAGAAATTGATGAAACCCAGGAAGGATTTGACTTCTGTCACATTGTGCGGTGTGGGCCAGTCCCTGACTCCAGCCACCTTAACTGGGTCCATAGCTACCTGTCCCTGTGAGAGAATCAATCCAAGATAATCTACCTTCTGTTGCGAAAAGGCATTTCTCTGGTTTGAGGTACAGGTGGTTGGCCCGAAGAATTTCAAGGACAGATTGCACGATCGTGTGGTGTTGTTCTAGGGATTCAGTGAAAATGAGGATGTCGTCCATGAACACTACCATAGTGCCATCGTCAATGAGCTCCTTGAAAATGCCATTCATCATCGTCTGAAAGGTTGCTGGGCTGTTTGTGAGACCAAAGAACATGACCAGGGGTTCAAATAGACCACGATTGGTTCGAAAGGCTGCCTTCCACTCATCGCCCTCTTTAATACGCACATTGTTATATCCCCATCGGATGTCAAGCTTGGTAAAGTACTTGGCATTGGCTGCGGCAATTTTATTCATGATGTCTGGTACCAGGGGTAGTGGGTAGGCGTTCTTGATTGTGATATCATTCAGCTTGCGGTAGTCTTGCACAAAACGAAGATTACCGTCCTTCTTCTTCACAAAAAAGACAGGGGATGCCATGGGTGACTTGGAAGGACGTATACGATGATTCCGTAGGTTCTCCTCAAGGAATGAGTCCAACTCCTTCTGCTCATTTGGGGACATTGGATAGACCTTTGTGCTGAAGGGTTGTGCTCCTGGAGTGAGTTCAATAGCGTGGTCCCACAGTTTTCGAGGTGGAAGTTGGTCAAAGGACTCCTTTGCAAAAACATCCTTAAATCCCCAGTACGCCTTTGGGACAATCTCCTCAAAGGTTTTGACTGGAGTGGATTCTGCAGCCTTCTGTGCGAGCTGTTGAGAAACTGTTGAACCAGCATAGATATTCTCCAAGTCTTCTTCTACAAAGATAACAAATGTTCGGTCTCCCTCGTATTGGGGTTGCCCGTGTGAGTTCTTGCCATTTGAAGGAGTTGTACCAAGCGAATGCTCTTTGTGTTCTGGTACTTCTCCACATGAATCAGGGCAGCGAGTCATCTGTACCTTTCCTGTACGCCAGTCTACCTCTGGGTTGTGCTTCACAAGCCAGGTGTGCCCAACAATTATGCCAAAGGTTCCCAGGCTTGTGACTGAAAATGTGGCACGTTCAGTATGGGTCCCATATGTGCAGATGAGATCGACTTCTTCCTTGATTGAACCTGCTTCATTTGGGGTCCCATCAATGTTATAAACAGGTATGGCACGTGGTAGAGGGCGTGTTCGAAGTTTCTCTGCTTTGACATATTCTGCATCAATGAACATTCCTGTAGCACCACTATCGAGGAGTGCATCCACAGCTAGAGGGTATCCAGTGTCTACCGAGTGGATTTTCATGGGAATTCTTGTACATTGACGGATGTCTGCAGATCGAAGGTAGAGACGAGGAGGGTCATCATGTTTAGCTGAAAGTTGAGAAGGGTTTTCAGGCATGGCTGTTTTGGTTTCAGTCTGATGGACAAGGGAGTGTGCGTGTAACATATTGCTTGTGAGCCCTACAGTACATGATTCAAGAACTGAAAACCGGTTTGTCAGGCAGGGCATGCTCTTCACTGCTGACTGGCCTGAAAATCCTGCTTCTCCTCTTGCTTTGGAATTACTGCCTTCTGCGCTTCTTCCTTGGCCTTCAGTGCAGCTGCTACTGACTCTGATATCATGCCTGCAATTGCTGTTTGTGTGAGATCAGCTCGGATACGTTCCTTGCATGGTTCAGGGCATGCTGGGGATATATGGCCACGCTTTCCACAGTTATAGCACGTCCGAGTCTCAATGCGATGGCGGTTGGAGTCAATATCCATAGGTGCAGCACCATTAGAGGTTGCCAAGGTAGTTGGTACAGAGATGACCGGAGTGCTGTGAGGGCGGGATGGGGTAGAGCGGGCAGGAGTGAGGGAAGTCTGAGCACGTCTCACTTCTAGAAGACGACGGTGGTTGCGGTCAATTTGACAGGCCGCTTCCTTCCATGCCTTGAGATCGGATGGGAGGGATGGCTGTGCATGGATCTTGTCAAGAATCATTGCAGGGAGCCCTCAGGCATAGGCATCTTCCAGTGCTGCATCATTAAACCCAGTCCTTCCTGCTAGTATCTCAAACTGTGCCGTGTATTCATCCGCTGACATGCCAGGTGTCATCCTAAGATCGTGTAGCTTTGTTCGTGCTGTTCGAGAGCGGTCAGGGTCCCCAAAAGCGTTCTCCACTTGCTTAATGAATTCCTCCAAGGTGGAGAGCGGTGAGGTCCTGTCAATGACTGCCTGTGTCTCATTGTGCACCCATACTTCAGCAGAACCTCCTGTCATAAAAGAGAGGGCATAGAGGATCTTGGTCCGCTCATCTGGGAAAGATGTAGGCTGGACTGCAATGGCAAGCCTGATAGAGCAAATGAAACCTTCCGTCTCTGCACGATCTCCATTGAATTTGGCTGGTTCAGCTGCCCTTATTGGGCGAACGGATGACGATGTAGGAGAAGGTGTGGGAAATGAGGTGGTCTGAGAGATGGTCTGTGCTGCAGCGATGGCGGCAGCAGTGGCAGCATCTGCTAGGTTGTTCTGGACATTGGCGAACTGGCTTTGGAGGTGCTGGTTCTGGAGTTGCAGCTGCTGGAGCTGCTGCGCCTGGGTGTTGAACAATGCTCGCAGAAAGCCACCACTTTCACCTAGAGTGTCCCAATAGGCTTCAGGGAGCTGATCGGTCATGGTATCGGTGAAGTAGTTAATAGGGAAAGTGTTATGAGGTGTGGGGTCGTCTTATGAGCTTGATCTTCTGTGAGGGCGATGCTGATGACGAGGCCACAACAACAAGATACTCAATAAGTGAGAGCCGATAAGAAATAATGCCAGCTGGTACAGCAGATATCCTCAGTCTATACAGCTGTTTCTGATAAATACATGGGACTTACCTGGTACAGCGGATATCCTCAGAGATCAAGCTGAGGGGATCACACTGCACCAAGGCGAGTCTTTATACTAAATGATGGAGATGGATAGGAGAACCAAGATAGGGGAGGAAAGATAGGGGAAGTGATAGGGGCAATGAAATAGGGGAGACGCACCCTGACAGGCTGCGCTGATAGGGGTGTCAAGAGAAAATACTAAAAATAGAATATGACTTATTTGAACCCTGACAGCTGGACGGTTCTCACACATTCCAGGTCCACCTCTCCGATCCGATATTCCTCGCTGCTCGTTCCGCCCAATCCACTCCACTGGACCTCTCTATGGTTCCCAAGGAGTATCATGAGTTTGCCGACGTGTTCAGCAAGTCTAAAGCCAACTCCCTAGCGGAACACCGACCATATGATCTCAAGATCAAACTGGATGACAACTCCACCCCTCCACTTGGCCCTATCTACTCGCTATCACAAAAAGAGCTACTGGCTCTCCGAACATTCACAGACAAGAACTTGGCCACGGGCTTCATCCGCCCATCCCTATCTCCTCATGGAGCTCCGGTCCTATTTGTCCGCAAAAAAGATGGATCACTCCGTCTATGTGTTGACTTCCGTGGACTCAACAAAATCACCAAGAAAGACTGATACCCAATACCCCACACCACGGACCTACTCGAGAGTCCTCGAAAGGCTAAGATCTATTCCAAAATAGATCTCTGACATGCCTACCATCTAGTCCATATCCAAGAAGGCGATGAATGGAAAACGACCTTCCGCACACAATATGGATCTTTCAAGTGGTGCGTCATGCCCTTTGGACTAACCAATGCTCCGGCCGCCTTCCAGAGGTTCATGAATGATACCTTCGCTGACCTCCTTGATGTGACCATCCTCATTTACTTAGACGACATTCTGGTATATTCGGACAATGAAGAAGAACATTGGACACATGTCCAAGAGGTACTCCGACGTCTCCAAAAACATGGCCTCTTCGCCCACGCTGACAAATGCGAATTCCACTCCAACTTGGTCAAATACCTAGGCTATATCCTCTCCCCGGCAGGATTGACAATGTCCGATGACAAAATCAAAGCCATACAGGAATGGCCAGAACCCTGGAAAGTCAAGGACGTACAGTCCTTCCTAGGGTTTGCCAACTTCTACCACCACTTTATTCACAGCTACTCCGATATCACTGTTCCGCTCACCCGACTCACTAGGAAGGGTATCCAATGGAATTTCACTGATGAATGTAGACAGAGCTTTGAGACCTTGAAAAAGGCCTTTACTTCTGCTCCAATACTGACTCATTGGGTCCCAGATGTTCCCATCCTATTAGAGACCGATGCCTCCGACTATGCACTTGCCACGATCCTGTCCATCATCTCTCCGGACGACGGACAAGTCCACCCGATCGCTTTTCACTTGTGCACATTTATGCCCCCTGAACTGAACTATGACGTCCATGACAAAGAGCTCCTTGCCATATATGAAGCCTTCCAGATATGGAGACACTACCTTGAGGGTCCCTCCAATCCGGTGGATGTCATAACTGACCACAAGAACTTGGAATACTTCTCCACAACGAAACTGCTCACCTGGAGACAGGTCCGATGGTCCAAATACCTATCTCAGTTCAATCTCATTATCCGTTTCCGTCCAGGTCGACTCAGAGCAAAGCCCGATGCTTTAACTAGACGCTGGGACGTCTACCCTAAAGAGGGGAATAGCGACTATGCCACTGTAAACCCACACAACTTTTGTCCTGTGTTCACTAACAAGCAGCTGGCATCATCCCTACGAGCATCCACCCTCATGACTCCCACCCTCCGAGCTGTCACCATTATGGACATCGACCAACTCCACTCCAACATCCGCTCATCACTCCGATCTGATCCTGTTGCGGTTAAACACTTGGACAACCCTTCCAATCTGAAATGGTCACTTGACCCCAAAGGGCACCTCCGACACAACAACTGGATATACATCCCTGACGCCAACGGCCTCCGACTCTGAGTTTTGCAGTATTATCATCACCCGATCTCCGGCCACTTCGGGCAAAATCGCACACAAGGATTAATCCGATGAGACTATGTATGGCCAAAAATGCGGGAATACATTCAACACTACTGTAACTCCTGCACCACATGTATGTGCTCAAAATTGCAAAGGCACAAACCCTACAGAACGCTTAAGCAACTTCCAATCCTGGAGCAACCATGGAACTCCATCTCCATGGATTTCATAGAGAAGCTCCCCCCATCGCTCGGATATGACACCATACTCGTGATTGTCGACAGGTTCACCAAACAGTCCCTATTCATTCTGACGCATGACACCATCACCTCCACCTCACTAGCTAAATTGTTCGTTCTCCACGTATTCTCTAAACACAGAGTCCCATTGCATGTCATGTCTGATCGGGGCTTGGAGTTCGTGTCCTCCTTCTTCCGCACATTAGGAAAGGCTCTTGACATGAAGCTCCATTTCACCTCCGGATACCATCCTGAAGGAGACGGACAAATGGAACGAATGAATCAGTCACTGGAACAATATCTCCGAATCTATTGTAACTATCAACAAGACAACTGGGCTGATCTACTTCCGAACGCAGAGTTTGCCTACAACAACGCTCCGAACGCGACTACCGGCATCTCTCCGTTCTTTGCTAATAAAGGCTACCATCCAAACATCTCCGTCCACCCCGAAAAAGAACTTGCCTCCACCAAAGCCCGCCAATTCATAACCGACCTCGATCAACTACACCAACATCTCCGAGAGACCATCTCTGATGCTCAGAAACAATATCAAGTCTCCGCAGACCAACACTGCATTCTGGCTCCGGACCTGCAAATCAGAGACAAAGTATTCGTTAAGGCTGAACACTTCTGGACCACCTGTCCATCAAAGAAACTCTCTGAGAAATACTTAGACGCTTGTTCAGAAATACAACAAATACGTATATACAACCTATTTTCCTCAAATTTTATACAATACACTTCAATTCAAACTTATTTTCATATTTCAACATGATTCTCAAATTTTACACAATATACTAGATTAAAACATATTGTGATATTTTGGCATAATTCTCAAAAATAATTCTTTTTTTCCTGATTTAGTGGTGGCAACTCTCTTGAGGGAACATCCAAATATCATTGATTCTTTCTTATACAATACTTGTAACATAATTTGAACTATCTTTAATCCCCACCTGGTATTTGTATATCTAAATACCCTATATAATACCAATTATATTCATATATACATTCCTATTATATCCATGTAAATAATTATGTTCATCTCAACCAAATATCTTATCTTTTAAAGTTTATTAAAATATAGAATATATGTTTATATTTATGAAAATTTCACACATCCGAAATTTTTTAAGATATCCAAATTGTAACTCCCTGGCTTTATGTATCATTGAAATCCTGATGTATATCTCCTATACATCAGAATATTGTATACTGACATGATTCCGAACAAGCGTCTTAGGTCCTTATGAGGTCATTGCTCACGCGGGCAGCAGGTCCTTCACCCTCTGCCTCCCGGACCACTTCCAAGCAGTTCATCCAGTCTTCCATATATCAATGCTTGAACCTGCCACTACAAACGAGATCTCTGGTCGCATGCAACCTCCACCTCCCCCGATCATCATTGAAGGAGACAATGAATATGAGATCTCGGAGATCCTGGACTCGAAGATTGACCGTCGATACAAGTGCAAGCTCCAGTACTTAGTCAAATGGACTGGATACGAAGGCACCGATGAAGAATCCTCATGGATCTCCACGTCCGAACTCGATCATGCATCTGAATCCGTCTCTGACTTTCACTCCGCTTATCCAGACAAACCTGGCCCCCTTATGAATCTTTAGTTCAATTACTAATGCTAATTCTATTATTTTGCATCATCATTTTATTACAAGTCAAGGGAAATTACATGCCTGCCCAAAAGCTCCGAAGGAATCACTCCACCTCATTTTTCTCCGTTCCAAAATTTATAATCATTTTCATTCTTATTTTATACATCGCGTTTCCTTTTTCCCTTTCCCTTATCTACCTCAGGCTCCATCTCCGACTCCTCATCACTCTCTACATCTAACACCCAATCCTTCTCATCTCCCATGTCCGAATCCTCGTCCAACGGGGCCATGAACTTCCGCAACTGACGTAACTCGGCTGTCTGACGACCCTCCAGAACCTCCTTCCGTTTCATCATCTTCACCAAGTCCACTAATAACCCCTCCGTCCGCCGAAAATGCTCCAACTACAAATTAACCAACCGAATAAACTGGCCCACAGTACTATTAAGCGCCAAAATGCGCCCCATACCTGCACCGGTTGTTGCCCCTTCCGATCCAATGCCACTACCCCCGGCTGCTACAGCACCCGTCTCCATCCACCTCTTTTTGGTCAGATGACCCTCCGATTCCTTCTCCACCCCTCCTTGTACCACTAGTCGGGGCTTGACGCTCCGACTCCGGGGATTGAACTTCCCATCAATCCTACACCCTCCTTTCTGACCCCAACAATGATCGCAGGACCGAAGTCAGCAAGTTGGGCTGGTAGGCCACACGCACTCCACACCCGCATCACGACATAAGTCGCAAGTTATGCCGGGTCCGCCAAATGGCTCCGTTGGAGCCAGAGCCTTGGGTGGTCCACCCCTCCTTGCTGTGGCCTCCAAGTGTTCCCTCTCCTCCTCCTTGTCCTGCTGTTCTGCCGCCGCCTTCTCCATCTTGCACTTGCGAAGCTGGATCGCCGACCTTGCGACACGCAGCTCCTTCTTACGGGTTGCCAACATGCGACTCTCCGCCTTGCACCATATGACCCTCCGGTCCACCTCTCGCTTCTCCATATCAGCACTTGGGTAGGCCTTCAATGAAAAGACCGTGACATCGAGATTCTTCTTGGTGGTAGCGGCATAGAGCTCCGCTCTTTTGCGAGCCTCGACCGCAGCTACCCAAGCCATCTCCTTGTAGGAATTCAAAGTGGGATCCAGCTCCACATCCATCCCAACATCCACGCCCGCCTCGGGCTCCGCATTTACATCGAGATCCATATTGGCATCAGGATCCACCTCCACCTCCACCCTCTCCGTCCCCACCGCATCATCTTCCTCAGCTGCCCCCAACTCAAATAGGGGCCGTGCCTGTGGACGTAACGGCGAGTCCTCTGCAGTGACAGTCCTCGAATGAGTTGTCTCCGTCCGTGTAACGGAGATGATGGCGACTTCTGGGGTCCCTGGCCGTATTGGCACACTTGGACTTCCTGGGTGGCTGGTTCCCCCTGCCCTGGTCACCTCCTCCTCTACCTCCATGGCAGCCTCTAACTCGTGCGCCTGCTCCTCCACTTCTTTTAGTCTCGCAGCCTCCATCGCTGCCGCAAGTTCCTTCACTATGCGGGCCCTCTTGACTTTCGCTTCCTCCTCTTTCCTTCTCCGTTCTGTTTTCGCCACCTCTTTCCGCCACTGCTCTTCCTCCTCCTTCCATTTCCGTTCTGCTTCCTCCTCCTCTTTCCATTTCCACTCCTCTTCCTCTTCCTTCCGTCAGGCCAAGAGCAACTGCTCCAGCTCGGCCACACTCATGCTTGCCAAAGGGTTTGACATCGTTGAGGATAAGACCTCAATCATGCCCCTCCTTTTATATGTCTCCAGACCCCCAGTATAACTCCGACCACACCCAATTGTCTCACCTATTCAATCCATGGACATGAGGCCTCAGGGGCTCAGCCTTAAATGAAGAGATACTGTTATGACTATATTCATTAACGCCCAGATCCCCGTCCGATCCCCTCAGATCCCCGCACATATGAAATCTATACTCCATTTGGAAACCGCTACATCTCCATCTACCTGTCCGATTGTCACCGCCAATTCCACCCATCCGTCTCTGGTTCCGATTGATGCATCAGCATCACCATAGGAACCCAGACATCCATCCCCATTGGACTCAGACATACTCATGTAAGGCCGTTGGCCTTGGAGACCCATCACCAGAGTAATTATTATTAGATTTCAAATATGTATTTAAGTTGCCTGACTGGGGACTTCATTCCCCAGTTCAAATATTTGATCACACCTAGCTCCTAAGTCCGATCCTAACTCTCTAAGTTGTACTCCATCTCCAAAATCTCGGACACCGGTATTAGTGAGGGTGCAGCACATAAGCTGAAGCCAAGTCCGTTCCGACCCCCATGACGTACTCCGACCCCAACCCAACCTCCAACCCAACCTCCAACCCAACCTCCAACCCAACCTCCAACCCAACCTCCAACCCAACCTCCAACCCAACCTCCAACCCCCAATCGGACCTAGTGTGTAACAATGGAAAATAGTGCCCTGAGAGGCTGTGGTTGTCAAGTTACAGAATATTTATTGATCAGAGACATCTGAGCTTGAATTCAGGCCGAATGCCTGGTCCAAAGGGGAAGAGCCGGCTGTGCGAAGGTTTGTGGGCGCCTATGGGTCCACAACTGTAGCACAGCAGAAATAAATGATTCTGGGCTGAGTTCTGCATGGAATATTCCCAAAAAAAATATGAAAAATTAGAGAATATTTGAATAAGTCCATTCCAGGTACAAGCACCAAATATATGCTGATATTTAGGAATGGAAAAGCAAAGAATAGCACATTGGTGCTGCATAAATGGAATTTGATAGGGAAAAGGTGGTTCCCATACAGGAACCATAGATGGGTCCGGTGGAATTGATCAGGTGGAACGAGCGGTGAGGAATATCGGATCGGAGAGGTGAACCTGGAATGTGTGAGAGCCATCCAGTTTGCTTAGTCTGGTGAAGACCATAGCGTCCACCAGTGATATAAACGGCAGGGTAGATGGAGTATCTATCAGAGCGGAGTCAGCGGAGGTGGAAGATAGTTTTGCACCTACAGTTGCTGGTGACGTCGGGGATGACACAGCCTGTGCTGGAGAACGGAATGTGATACGGCCCAATGCCCAGTCAATCAACGGATTGTAGCGGGTGAGCCAGTTATGTCCGAGAACCACAGAACAGCTGGAGTCAAGCGGAGTAACATAGAATGTAAGGTTCTGGATTTCTCTGACAGAAAAACAGATAGACAGATTATGGTTGCCGAGGAGTATCACAGCAGTTACAACATGTCTTGTAACATCGTACCATGGCATATGTATTGTTGTTTATGGACGACAGTGGTCTTTTCGAGCGCTAGTCTGTTCCCATTCTATGTTGCAACTTCTATACCAGCACCAGTGAGGCGTCTGGGTGACAACCATGGTGAGAAATCAACGCACAGGCTGCCGTGAGTCCCAACCAATCTAATTATATGATTCATTATTTATGATATCACGTCGGTGATAGCACCTGCCGATGATGATGGGGTTTCTACTATTCTCAAGAAGTATGATTGTGTTGGTATATCAGGTCAGAAAATGGTTAGTAGGATGCTGCTTGCTGAACATGGAATAACCATGAGGTATGTCCATTTGCTTGGTTCTTATATCCTCATTAATCCTTATACAACAAGTGAGGCAACTGTGGCCCGGCGGTGCAAGTTGCTAGGGCTTAAGGGCAGCAAGGCTACAACTGAAGAACTATCAGAGGTAGAGATACGGCAGCTTGTGTTAGATCAGCTTGAAAAAGACCCGAATCATCGAAAAGGTCCACGTCTGATTAGAGAGGCCATTTGCTTCGATACAGGTATTACACTCAAACGGTGAGTATCACTTAGCAAAGATTTCTGCACTACGTTATTAATACTTGCAACAGTGATGTTGTTGAAGATGTCACGCATACGCATGATCCTGAAGGGTTCACCCTTCATGAACCTACAGCGAAGAGAATCTATCGCATGGCTCTGGTATCAATTGGACCACATGAGTTTTGGAGTATGGATGGTCATGATAAGCTAAATAGAATTGGGTTTCCTGTATATAGAATCCAGGATGTGTGGACTGGAAAGTGGCTGGGTCTCTGGACGGTCCCAAACAACCGGTTGAAGAATGTTATTGCGTATCTCTACCTTAGTCTTATTGAAGAGTTCAAAGGTATTTTTTTTTTTTACCTTCACATTTTTATCTTAGTATGTACAGGTATGCCCCTGCAAACGACATCAGACTGCGGCACAGAAACAGTTGAAGTCTATGGCCTTGCTAATACTCTAAGGTACGCACACATACATATACATACGTATAAATCTAATACAAATGTAGGGAAGTATTCTCACCTGACCTGCCGATTGATGAGGTTCCGGCGCATCGATTTCTACATAGTGTCCATAATATTACCATAGAGCGTGGATGGCTCAGTCTTTGTATGTCTTAAATATGCAGACTGAACATGGACTTATGTTTAGTATAGTGATCTAGTGCAGTGGCTCTGGCCACTGCTCATACAGCAAGAGCTCAATGAAGTCAAGGAACGATTTAATAACCATCCAGTGCGCTATAACCATAATAAACTGTTGCCATCAGGGGTTTCACCAAACGTGGTATATGCAACATTCAAAGATTATGGAGCGATAAACTGCCTCCAGCATGTGGATATCACCGTTGTAAGTAGACTTAAAGCAGATATTGGTGGTGAATATTTGGTTCAGTTTGTGTCATCTCAGTATGCTGCTCAGTGCAAAGCAGCATATGAAACACTTTCCATTCAGAAGCTTACTTTACAGAATATCTGGACTATTTTTTCGAGTATGCTACTGCTTATCTAAAGTGAGCAAAGGGTATTCAAATATTACTAGAGTAGTGTAGTACTGTGAGTAAAGGACAGTTCAACAAAGGGTCTAATGAGGGTGGAATGACGAAGCTGGCGGATTAAATGGTCTATAGAAAGGGTAGTCCGTGTGATTCCAAGTGTTATGCAAATAAAGGCTTTTTGCCTGCATCTTTGAAGGTGTCAAATTAAGCTAGCATGAATCAAAACCACACGTACCAGTATGTAACATAGAGTGAGGTGAGGCCAAATAGCTATTTGATGCCGGTTGTACGGCACTGGGTACATTGACTTTTGGTAATTCTGAGAGTTTAAGGCAATGGCATATTGGATTGCAGCGATGTGTTTCAGTGAACTTCTTAATATATGAGGGTCCGTTATCCCACTCTCCTTTATCACTGAGTTTGGTGTCAGTAGATAAGTTAACTGAACAAAAGCACCACTCACGTGTGTGCCTGAGGATCGTAAAGTGTCAGGTTACCCTGTGCATCAATCAGGCCTAGTACATCACATTAGAACCGGTGTTCAAACAAGAAAATGACTCACCTTGCAAATCTGCAAGTACCATGTTCTCAGCCATGTGGTCAAAGACTGAATGTGCAAATGCATCTATAATTTGCCCCAAGTCGTCTTCATTTACACCAGCTGTATCATAACCTGAATATTTTATCTCGGTCCCGTGCAGTAATGGTGCGACTAGAATAGTCTTGAACTGAAGATTACAATCATCCATTTCATCTGGTTCTGGACGGGGTAAAAGATTGCTAGTAATACTACCAAGGAATGCACCGGCAGCATTCCATTTAATATCTTACATATTGTCCAAATTAACCAGCAAATAGAAGAAAATCAATGCAACTTACTATGCCTGATTACAGTGTCGTAATGCTTTGCTCGGTGGAAGAATTCATCTAACAAGACTTGAGCCTCATGGAGCAGCTGAAGCTCATCAAGTAGAGCCTTATAATTGTTGGCCTCTGAAACATTGGAACTAGTGGACCAGTGCCTTAAATGGAACACTGCATAATCAATAGCACCAATGCGTCCCTACCCAAAGACCATTAAGCATGAAGAAATACTTGTAGTCTAAATACTCACCCGAAAAGCCCACTTAGTCATTCCAAGGTAACCTTCTCCAGGCCCAATGTATTTGCGTGCATGTGTGAACCAGCCCCTAGGCACTAGAATAGTCTCTATATCATTGCATGTAACGTTCTCCACTCCACCATCATCTGATGCTACACAAAATGTCTGGTGAAACTTGTATGCATTGTACAAAAGTTGCGGGCCCCTTAGAGAGGGTATGCGATAGGCACTGACATATGCTGGTCATTTGCTAGCTTGAGGCGATGTCTCACCTTTAGTGTGGTGAGTTAAGTCACGGTATATATTAGTCACACATACCACAGTCTGCTTTCTGCTTCATGCTACGAGTTATAAAGTTTGACACACTTTTTTTTGGTGAGGCGTCACTAGTAGTATCCTCCTCCTCAGAATTCTATTATTATTGTTAGCCATTGAAATAGAAGGCAACAGCTACTTACCACTGCAATTGCTCTCTCATATACATAGATGCGCATGGTGAGAGAGTTAGAGCGTAGATCCTTCTCTGAAATTGCATTGATGGACTTCAGACTTTCAATGAGGCTCCCAAGCGTCTGCTCCTCCTCAAGTATTTTCCTTTCATCAATTCCCACACATTGCCCCTGTGCTCTTGCTACAGCAAACTCAACAGTCCCACTAGTTGGCCCCTTCTTGTAAATATGCAGATATTTGAAGCATTGTAAGGCTTACCGTTTAAACTGAGGGATTTGAAAATCATCTTTGTCTTTGTTTGCCAGGCATGCAAGATAATTAATATGTGCTTTATTTAAGAGTGTGTTGAAGACTGCATCGGCCTGATCTGTTGAATGACAGGCGTGCACCATGGGAGCCATTTGAACCTATGTAGTAATTTAGTACCTACATAGATGGTGTTATTTATGCTACTTACCTTTTGGGCTTGGCCTGTATTGCGGCCCATCGACGGGTATGTATAGAGTGTGAATATAATTGATGTTGAGGTACTGGACTTAGCTTGCTTTCTGAGCACATGCTGTTTTGAGTTGATGTTGTGAGCAGACAGAAGATTTGCGTTGATGCCTTGTTTCACTCGTTGGTCAAGACGATGTGTTGAAGCTTGCTGTTGATGGAAGGATGCACGCTCGTGGATCGCATCTATATCTGGAACACCACAGGCAGGGTCAGGTCAATCCATACGTACAAAGTTCAAACATACCATGCATCACTGCCTTAACACATGAACGGCACATCTTTTCCATTAAATAATCAAAGACAACACCACAGCCTTGACACTGTGGCTTAGCCTGAAAAACTTATTAGCTAAAATGCCACCCCTAGAATGATGCACTTAGACGCTTGTTCAGAAATACATCAAATATGTATATACAACCCATTTCCTCAAATTTTATATAATATACTTATATTAAAACATATTTTGATATTTCATACATGATTCTTAAATTTATATAATTTACTTAGATTTAAAACATATTTTGATATTTTGACATGATTCTCAAAAATAATTCTTTTTTTTTCATTTACTGGTGGCAACTGCTTCAAGGGAATATTCTACTCCTGCTACACTTAATTTCTTTCACTCATTCTTTCTTGTACTATACTGGTCAAATAATCTAATGTACCTTGACTCCTCACCTGGCATTTGTATATCTAAATATTCTCTATTATACCAATAATATTAGTATATATATTACTGTTATATTCATATAAATAATTATGTTCATCCATAACAAACATCTTATCTTTTAAAGTTTATTAAAATATGAAATATATATTTATATTTATAAAAATTTAAGATATCCAAAAAAAACTTGGATATCCGAAATCTTTAAAGATATCCAGATTGTAACTCCCTATTTTTATGATCATTATTAAAATTCTGATGTACATCTTGTATACATCAGAATATTGTATAACAGCATCCTTCCAAACAAGTGTCTTACATGAATCGCTTGTCGTTCTAGCTCAGACTCAACAGAGTCCTTTTTCACACACCGCATGCAACAAACATGAGGTAGAAGATGTGGGAACTCCTCTGCACATCCTGGGCAACATCCCATGATGTGAAGAAAAAAATTGTACTGAGTAGGGTCCAATATTGTCTCCCTTATATACGCAATTGGCAGAATGTTGAAAAAATAGCATTGAAACAATGCTGTACATGGAGAGATAATCCACCATTGTCGGAGCGGGCAAGAGGGGTCTTTCACACCCTTCACAAAACTAAGATAGACGCAGTAACTGAAGTTATCCAGCGCAGTCTTCAACTTGGATGACTCTATTTAAGAACCTGGGGAAAATATATCTTATGCTCCTTGTGTCTCTTAGCAGCAGGACACAAGGGTCGGCAACGGTGGCGCATTGGTGAGGTCACTACGTAGAATGTTGGCAACTTCAAAGTTTGGAACAGAAGAGTATTTGCCACGGAGCGCTGTGAATGGCCAAGCGTGAGGAAACCACTGTCGTCCATAAACAACAATACATATGCCATGGTACGATGTTACAAGACATGTTGTAACTGCTGTGATACTCCTCGGCAACCATACAGATCTATAGCTCATGAAATAACAGCATTAGTAGTGCCATCAAATAATCAGAGTGATATCGGAGTTATGGTGTATGTGTGGAGTTTATGTAAATTGGAAAAAGAGGAATCAAGGAAACAGTGAGTAGAACCAGAGTCAATTAATGCTTGAATAGCAGTATCGGGAATGGAGTTGGAGTAGACGAGGAGGGTAAGGGAGTCGGAGTGGGAAAGAGCGGATGTGTTCAGGCAGACCTCGTTTGTTGTATGGGGAGTACCAATGCAGCCCTCAGCCCATATGGAGGCTATAGGACTGCTTACTATTTTTTTGGGTCCATCGCTTTTGCGTCGGACTTGTCCGTCGTGGCGTTGGTGGTGCAGCCCTTTGCCTTTGCTGCGGACGAGGTTGCCTTGTTGCAATCCTTGGCTTGGTGGCCAGGCTTCCCGCAGAACAGACAGAGGTTGTTGTCCATGCGGCGCTGGTGTTCCTGCTGGGTAAGTTTCCCATCCTTCCCCAGCTTGGTGGAGAGGTCCGGAGTACTCTTGCGAGCTCCAGAGTTATTGCTGGTGCCGGAGTTGTTCTGACCGGAACCAGAAGCAGCAGCATTACCAGTGTTTGACTTCTGGCCTGAGTTGGCAGTGGTCCTCTTATCAGACCCCTTGTTGGACTTTGGGGTCTTGTCCGATGATTTGTCTGATTTGTTGTTGGCCGAATTTTCACAGGAGACCTCAGATTGACATTCCCAATAACAGGCGTCAATGGATTGGGCGAGCTTGCGGAGGTTAACCAAAGTATCCAGCTTACTGACGCATGATATCTCATCCTTGATGCAGGATGGGAGTCCAACGTAAAATTGGTGTTGGAGTGCGGCGTCGCCCCATTGGACTTTCAGAGCTAGCTGCTGGAAACTCACAATGTATTTTGCAATTTTGTGATTTTCCTTCATCTGAAGTCGATCAAGTTCATTCTCGGCATTGGCCTCGGGGTTGTAAGGACCGAAATTGGTCTGAAGTTCGGAGATGAAGTTGGAGTAGTCTTCTGACCATATTGGGACATCGGAGTCGTCCATGAGCGCTGGCTCAATGTAGTCCAGTGTGGTGCCCTTGAGATAGGACATGGCGAAGGTGACCTTCGCCCGATCAGATGTGAATGTGTTGGGGCGGTCGCGGAAATTCAACTGGCATTGCACCAAGAATGGCTGGAGCTTTTGCGGATTGGAGCCGTCAAAGGGGTCAGGTTCTTGGACCTTGGTCCGGGACTTAGGAGCTTGTGGGTTATGGATGCTGCTGGTGAGCAGGGAGATGGCTTGCACCAGATTTGGAGAGGGCAGGGTGTCGTCTTCTTCATTGACGGCCTCTATGTGGTCCATCGGTTCTGTTACGCACTGGGTCCGATTGGGGGTCAGAGATTGGGTCAGAGGTTGGGTCGGAGTTGGAGTACGTTGTGGGGGTCAGAACAGACTTGGCTTCAGCTTATGTGCTGCACCCTCACTAATACCGGTGTCCGAGATTTCAGAGACGGAGTATGACTTAGAGAGTTAGGATCGGACTTAGGAGCTAGGCGTGATTTGATATTTGAACTGGGGAATGAAGTCCCCAGTCGGGCAACTTAAATACATATTTGAAATCTAATAATAATCACTCCAGTGATGGGTCTCCGAGGCCAACGGCCTTACATGAGTATGTCTGAGTCTGATGGGGACGGATGTCCGGGTTCCCATGGTGATGCTGATGCATCAATTGGAACCGGAGATGGATGGGCGGAATCGGCGGTGACAATCAGACAGGAAAATGGAGATGTAGCGGTTTCCAAATGGAGTATAGATTTCATATGTGCGGGGATCTGAGGGGATCGGATGGGGATCTGGGCATTAATGAATATAGTCATAACAGTATCTCTCCATTTAAGGCTGAGCCCCTGAGGCCTCATGTCCGTGGATTGAATAGGTGAGACAATTGGGCGCGGTCGGAGTTATACTGGGGGTCTGGAGACATATAAAAGGAGGGGCATGATTGAGGTCTTATCCTCAACAATGTCAAACCCTTTGGCAAGCATGAGTGTGGCCAAGCTGGAGCAGTTGCTCTTGGCCCGATGGAAGGAAGAGGAAGAGGAGCGGAAACGGAAGGAGGAGGAGGAGGCGGAATGGAGATGGAAGGAGGAGGAGGAGGCGGAACGGAGACGGAAGGAGGAGGAGGAGGCGGAACGGAGACGGAAGGAGGAGGAGGAGGAACGACGGAAAGAGGTGGCAAAAACGGAACGGAGAAGGAAAGAGGAGGAAGCGAAGGCAGAGAGGGCCCGCAAGGTGAAGGAACTTGCGGCAGCAATGGAGGCCGTGAGACTGAAGGAAGTGGAGGAGCAGGTGCATGAGTTAGAGGCCGCCATGGAGGTAGAGGAGGAGGTGACCGGGGCAGGGAAAACCAGCCACCCAGGAAGTCCGAGCATGCCCATACGGCCAGGGACCCCGGAAGTCACCATCATCTCCATTACACGGACAGAGGCGACTCGTTCGAGGACTGTCACTGTGGAGGACTCGCCGTTACATCCACGGGCACGGCCCTTATTTGAGTTGGGGGCAGCTGAGGAAGATGATGCGGCAGAGACGGAGAGGGTGGAGGTGGAAGCGGATCCCGATGCCAATATGGAGCTTGACGCAAATGCGGAGCCCGAGGCAGGCGTGGATGTTGGGACGGATGCGGAGCCAGATCCTACTCCGAATTCTTACGAGGAGATGGCTTGGGTAGCTGTGGTCGAGGCTCGCAAAAGAGCGGAGCTCTATGCCGCTACCACCAAGAAGAACCTCGACGTTGCGGTCTTTTCACTGAAGGCCTACCCAAGTGCTGATACGGAGAAGCGAGAGGTGGACCGGAGGGTCATATGGTGCAAGGCGGAGAGTCGCATGTTGGCAACCCGTAAGAAGGAGCTGTGTGTCGCAAGGTCGGCAATCCAGCTTCGCAAGTGCAAGATGGAGAAGGCGGCGGCAGAACAGCAGGACAAGGAGGAGGAGAGGGAACACTTGGAGGCCACAGCGAGGAGGGGCGGACCACCCAAGGCTCTGGCTCCAACAGAGCCATTTGGCGGACCCGGCGTAACTTGCGACTTGTGTCATGATGCGGGTGTGGAGTGCGTGTGGCCTACTGGCCCAACTCGCCGCCTTCAGTCCTGCGATCGTTGTCAGGGTTGGAAAGGAGGGTGTAGGATTGATGGAAAGTTCGATCCCTGGAGTCGGAGTGTCAAGCCCCGACTAGTGGTACAAGGAGGGGTGGAGAAGGAATCGGAGGGTCGTCTGACCAAAAAGAGGCGGACTGAGATGGGTGCTGTAGCAGCCGGGGGTAGCGGCATTGGATCGGAAGGGGCAACGACCGGTGCAGGTACGGGGTGTGTCTCTGCACCCAATAGCACCGTGGGCCAGCTTATCAGGCTGGTTAACCTGCAGTCGGAGCACCTTCGGTGGACGGAGGGGTTGTTAGTAGACTTGGTGAGGACGATGAAACAGAAGGAGGTTCTGGAGGGTCGTCAGACAGCCGAGTTACATTGGTTGCAGAAGTTCATGGCCCCGTTGGACGAGGATTCAGACATGGGAGATGAGAAGGATTGGGTGTCAGATGTAGAGAGTGATGAGGGGTCGGAGACGGAGCCTGAGGTAGATAAGGGAAAGGGGAAAAGGAAACGCGATGTATAAAATAAAGATGAAAATGATTATAAATTTTGGAACGGAGAAAGAATGAGGCGGAGTGATATTCCTTCAGAGATTTTTTTTTTTTTTTTTTTGAGCAGGCTGGTAATTTCCCTTGACTTGTAATAGAGTGGTGATGCAAAATAATAGAATTAGCATTAGTAATTGAACTTAAAGATTCATAAGGGGGCCAGGTTTGTCTGGATAAGCGGAGTGAAAATTGGAGACAGAGTCAGATGCGTGATCGAGTTCGGATGCGGAGATCCATGAAGACTCTTCATCGGTGCCTTCGTATCCAGTCCATTTGACTAAGTACTGGAGCTTGCACTTGTATCAACGGTCAATCTTCGAGTCCAGGATCTCCGAAATCTCATATTCATTGTCTCCTTCAATGATGATCGGGGGAGGTGGAGGTTGCGTGCGACCAGAGATCTCGTTTGTAGTGGCAGGTTCGAGCATTGATATATGGAAGACTGGATGAACTGCTTGGAAGTGGTCTGGGAGGCGGAGGGTGAAAGACCTGCTGCCCGCGCGAGCAATGACCTCATAAGGACCTAAGTATTTCTCGGAGAGTTTCTTTGATGAACAGGTGGTCCGGAAGTGTTCGGCCTTAACGAATACTTTGTCTCCAATTTGCAGGTCTGGAGCTGGAATGCAGCGTCGGTCTGCAGAGACTTGATATTGTTTCTGGGCATCGGAGATGGTCTCTCGGAGATGTTGGTGTAGTTGATCGAGGTCGGTTATGAATTGGCAGGCTTTGGTGGAGGCAAGTTCTTTCTTGGGGTGGACGGAGATGTTCGGATGGTAGCCTTTATTAGCAAAGAATGGAGAGATGCTGGTAGTCGCATTTGGAGCGTTGTTGTAGGCAAACTCTGCAATCGGAAGTAGATCAGCCCAGTTGTCTTGTTGATAGTTACAATAGATTCGGAGATATTGTTCCAGTGACTGATTCATTCGTTCCATTTGTCCGTCTCCTTCAGGATGGTATCCGGAGGTGAAATGGAGCTTCATGTCAAGAGCCTTTCCTAATGTGCGGAAGAAGGAGGACACGAACTCCAAGCCCCGATCGGACATGACATGCAATGGGACTCCGTGTTTAGAGAATACGTGGAGAACGAACAATTTAGCTAGCGAGGTGGAGGTGATGGTGTCATGCGTCAGAATGAATAGGGACTGTTTGGTGAACCTGTCGACAATCACGAGTATGGTGTCATATCCGAGCGATGGGGGGAGCTTCTTTATGAAATCCATGGAGATGGAGTTCCATGGTTGCTCCGGGATTGGAAGTTGCTTAAGCGTTCCGTAGGGTTTGTGCCTTTGCAATTTTGAGTGCATACACATGGTGCAGGAGTTACAGTAGTGTTGAATGTATTCCCGCATTTTTGGCCATACATAGTCTCATCGGATTAATCCTTGTGTGCGATTTTGCCCGAAGTGGCCGGAGATTGGGTGATGATAATACTGCAAAACTCAGAGTCGGAGGCTGTTGGCGTCAGGGATGTATATCTGGTTGTTGTGTCGGAGGTGTCCTTTGGGGTCAAGTGACCATTTCAGATTGGAAGGGTTGTCCAAGTGTTTAACCGCAACAGGATCAGATCGGAGTGATGAGCAGATGTTGGAGCGGAGTTGGTCAATGTCCATAATGGTGACAGCTCGGAGAGTGGGAGTCATGAGGGTGGATGCTCATAGGGACAATGCCAGCTGCTCGTTAGTAAACACAGGATGAAAGTTGTGGGGGTTTACAGTGGCATAGTCGCTATTCCCCTCTTTAGGGTAGATGTCCCATCGTCTAGTTAATGCGTCGGGCTTTGCTCCAAGTCAACCAGGATGGAAACGGATAATGAGGTTGAACTGAGATAGGTACTCGGACCATCGGACCTGTCTCCAGGTGAGCAGTTTCGTTGTGGAGAAGTATTCCAAGTTCTTGTGGTCAGTTATGACATCCACCGGATTGGAGGGACCCTCAAGGTAGTGTCTCCATATCTGGAAGGCTTCATATATGGCAAGGAGCTCTTTGTCATGGACGTCATAGTTCAGTTCGGGGGGCGTAAATGTATGCGAGTGAAAAGCGATCGGGTGGACTTGTCCGTCGTCCGGAGAGATGATGGACAGGATCGTGGCAAGTGCATAGTCGGAGGCATCGGTCTCTAATAGGATGGGAACATCTGGGACCCAATGAGTCAGTATTGGAGCAGAAGTAAAGGCCTTTTTCAAGGTCTCAAAGCTTTGTCTACATTCATCAGTGAAATTCCATTGGATACCCTTCCTAGTGAGTCGGGTGAGCGGAACAGTGATATCAGAGTAGCCGTGAATAAAGCGGCGGTAGAAGTTGGCAAACCCTAGGAAGGACTGTACGTCCTTGACTTTCCGGGGTTCTGGCCATTCCTGTATGGCTTTGATTTTGTCATCGGACATTGTCAATCCTGCCGGGGAGAGGATATAGCCTAGGTATTCAACCAAATCGGAGTGGAATTCGCATTTGTCAGCACAGGCGAAGATGTTTTGGAACCCGCAAAATTATGGTGTTAGGGCAAACTCTAAATCACCACAATTCCGTGAATGAACAGCTGAGAAGAATATCAAACCCTGCTGCAGCACAACTCCAGAAACGATTTAACGTTTGTACTTTGGTTACAATCCTTTGTATTGGTCAATGCAGACTATACGCAGAAAGGTAATACGTTTCTTAGCAGCAAGAAATGAATAAGACTTCCAGAGTCTAGAGTTCATGGACGCTTAGGGGTCCAGATATTCCAAAAAGAAGGGAATGCACTTAGAGGCTAAAGGAAGTAGGTGGATGAATCCAACCGTCCAACCAGTGGCACTCAGAAGCGGGTAACAGCAATGTGTGAAGTAGTCTAGCAACTGCTTCACACAAGTTCAAGCTTCTAATGCTCTGCAAAGGCAGTACACACTAGTAACTTAAACAAGAGCACTAATGGCAGGACTATCGACAGACAATCTCACCCTGTAGATTCGTAGTCACGTGAGGCAGATACTACACTCACGCCCAAAGCAGGAATATCACTACTTCGAGTGCAATCAAGTACAGTTACACAACTGTAAAAGATCCTTGAACTGGTAATCAACAGTTACTGAGATAGAGGATGACACTGTATGTCACTCTAGTCACACTGGTGTGCAGAAGATGGGTAGAATGTGATGATATGTTATTCTTTCAGAGGCAGAATGGCCTCCTTATATATTGTATTTACAGGGGCTGAGTAATGCTTCTGGAATATTCTACCTATTAATAGATGGAAACTACTGGAAGGTTGTGGAAGGTGGAAGAAAGGGGTAGAATATTCCAAGCCAATCACAGGATCTGATCACAGCACTAACACTGATCAGGAGCTGAATAATGGTTCTGGAAAGTTCTATCTAATAATAGAGGGAAACAGCTAGAATGTTATGGAAAGGGGTAGAATATTCCAAGGCAATCACCTGATTTGATCACCCATCAGCTGATCTGATCCCTGAGCTAGGCACTGATCAGGCAAAAAGAAGGGTGTCCACCCTGTTTTCTGCACTGGTTTGGACAGCCATGGATAGCCACATGTCAGGTGATGATCTGCATGGAAAATAGTGCCCTGAGAGGCTGTGGTTGTTAAGTTACAGAATATTTATTGATCAGAGACATCTGAGCTTGAATTCAGGCCAAATGCCTGGTCCAAAAGGGGAGAGGCGGCTGCGCGAAGGTTTGTGGGCGCCTATGGGTCCACAACTGTAGCACAGCAGAAATAAATGATTCTGAGCTGAGTTCTGCATGGAATATTCCCGAAAAAATATGGAAAAATAGAGAATATTTGAATAAGTCCATTCCAGGTACAAGCATCAAATATATGCTGATATTTAGGAATGGAAAAGCAAAGAATAGCACATTGGTGCTGCATAAATGGAATTTGATAGGGAAAAGGTGGTTCCCATACAGAAGAGGCCATGTTTTTGGAGACGTCGGAGTACCTCTTGGACATGTGTCCGATGTTCTTCTTCATTGTCCGAATATACCAGAATGTCGTCTAAGTAAACGAGGACAGTCACATCAAGAAGGTCGGCGAAGGTATCATTCATGAACCTCTGGAAGGCGGCCGGAGCATTGGTTAGTCCAAAGGGCATGACGCACCACTCGAAAGATCCATATCGTGTGCGGAAGGTCGTTTTCCATTTGTCGCCTTCTCGGATATGGACTAGATGGTAGGCATGTCGGAGATCTATTTTGGAGTAGATCTTAGCCTTTCAAGGACTCTCGAGTAGGTCCACGGTGCGGGGTATCAGGTATCGGTCTTTCTTGGTGATTTTGTTGAGTCCACGGAAGTCAACACATAGATGGAGTGATCCGTCTTTTTTGCGGACAAATAGGACCGGAGCTCCATGAGGAGATAGGGATGGGCGGATGAAGCCTGTGGCCAAGTTCTCGTCTATGAATGTTCGATAGCTCTTTTTGTGATAGTGAGTAGATAGGGCCAAGTGGAGGGGTGGAGTTGTCATCCAGTTTGATCTTGAGATCATATGGTCAGTGTTCCGCTAGGGAGTTGGCTTTAGACTTGCTGAACACGTCGGCGAACTCATGATACTCCTTGGGAACCATAGAGAGGTCCGGTGGAGTGGATTGGGCGGAACGAGCAGCAAGGAATATCGGATCGGAGAGGTGAACCTGGAATGTGTGAGAACCATCCAGCTTGCTTAGTCTGGTGAAGACCATAGCATCCACCATCAATATGAACAGAGGGGTAGATGGAGTATCTATCGGAGTGGAGTCAGGGGAGGCGGAGGATAATTTCGCACCTAAAGTTGCTGGTGACGTCGGGGATGACACAGCTTGTACTGGAGAACGGAATGTGATATGGCCCAATGCCCAGTCAATCAACGGATTGTAGCGGGTAAGCCAGTTATGTCCGAGAACCACAGAACAGCTGGAGTCAAGCGGAGTAACATAGAATGTAAGGTTCTGGATTTCTCCGACAGAAAAACGGATAGACAAATCTATAGCTCATGAAACAACAGCATTAGTAGTGCCATCAAATAATCGGAGTGGTATCGGAGTTATGGCATATGTATGGAGTTTATGTAAATCGGAAAAAGAGGAATCAAGGAAACAGTGAGTGGATCTGGAGTCAATTAATGTTTGAATAGCAGTATCGGGAATGGAGTCGGAGTGGACGAGGAGGGTAAGGGAGTCGGAGTGGGAAAGAGCGGATGCGTTCAGGCAGACCTCGTTTGTTGTACGGGGAGTACCAACGCAGCCCTCAGCCCATATGGAGGCTATAGGACTGCTTACTATTTTTTTTGGTCCATCGCTTTAGCATCGGACTTGTCCGTCGTGGCGTTGGCGGCGCGGCCCTTTGCCTTTGCTGCAGACGAGGTTGCCTTGTTGCAATCCTTGGCTTGGTGGCCAGGCTTTCCACAGAACAGACAGAGGTTGTTGTCCATGCGGCGCTGGCATTCCTGCTGGGTAAGTTTTCCGTCCTTTCCCAGCTTGGTGGAGAGGTCCGGAGTACTCTTGCAAGCTCTGGAGTTATTGCTGGTGCCAGAGTTGTTCTGACCAGAACCGGAAGCGGCAGCATTACCAGTGTTTGACTTCTGGCCTCAGTTGGCAGTGGCCCACTTATCAGACCCCTTGTTGGACTTTGGGGTCTTGTCCGATGATTTGTCCGATTTGTTGTTGGCCAAATTTTCACGGGAGACCTCGGATTGATGTTCCCAATAACGGGCGTTGATGGATTGGGCGAGCTTGCAGAGGGTATCTGGCTTACCGACGTGTGATATCTCGTCCTTGATGCAGGATGGGAGTCCAACGTAAAATTGGCATCGGAGTGCGGCATCGCCCCATTGGACTTTCAGAGCTAGCTGCTGGAAACTCACAATGTATTTTGCAATTTTGTGATTTTCCTTCATCTGAAGTCGATCAAGTTCATTCTCGGCATTGGCCTCGGGGTTGTATGGACCGAAATTGGTCTGAAGTTCGGAGATGAAGTTGGAGTAGTCCTCTGACCATATCGGGTCATCGGAGTCGTCCATGAGTGCTGGCTCGAAGTAGTCCAGTGCGGTGCCCTTGAGATAGGACATGGCGAAGGTAACCTTCGCCCAATCGGATGTGAATGCGTTGGGGCGGTCGCGGAAATTCAACCGGCATTGCACCAAGAACAGCTGGAGTTTGCGTGGATCGGAGCCATCAAATGGGTCAGGTTCTTGGACCTTGGTCCAGGACTTAGGGGCTTGTGGGTTACGGATGCTGCTAGCGAGCAGGGAGATGGCTTGTGCCAGATTTGGAGAAGGCGGGGTGTCATCTTCTTCATTGACGGCCTCTATGTGGTCCGTCGGTTCTTCGACAACCTCGGGGATGGTGTCGATGCTGGGGGCAGGTCCCTCGACGATTCGTGCACGTTCAGAATTGGCGGTGGATCGTGGCATTGGTAGGAGTGAGTATGGCAGTTTGAATATACTGTTACGCACTGGGTCCGATTGGGGGTCAGAGATTGGGTCAGAGGTTGGGTCGGAGTTGGAGTATGTTGTGGGGGTCAGAACGGACTTGGCTTCAGCTTATGTGCTGCACCCTCACTAATACCGGTGTCCGAGATTTCAGAGACGGAGTACGACTTAGAGAGTTAGGATCAGACTTAGGAGCTAGGCGTGATTCGATATTTGAACTGGGGAATGAAGTCCCCAGTCGGGCAACTTAAATACATATTTGAAATCTAATAATAATTACTCTGGTGATGGGTCTCCAAGGCCAACGGCCTTACATGAGTATGTCTGAGTCCGATGGGGATGGATGTCCGGGTTCCCATGGTGATGCTGATGCATCAATCGGAACCGGAGACGGATGGGCGGAATCGGCGGTGACAATCAGACAGGAAAATGGAGACGTAGCGGTTTCCAAATGGAGTATAGATTTCATATGCGCGGGGATCTGAGGGGATCGGATGGGGATCTGGGCGTTAATGAATATAGTCATAACAGGTTCTTCGACAACCTCGGGGATGGTGTCAATGCTGGGAGCGGGCACCTCGACGGTTTGTGCACGTTTGGAATTGGCAGTGGATCGTGGCATTGGTAGGAGTGAGTATGGCAGTTCGAGTATACTGTTACGCACTAGGTCTGATTGGGGGTTGGAGATTGGGTCAGAGGTCGGGCCAGAGGTTGGGTTGGAGTCAGAGCACATCGTGGGGGTCAGAACGGACTTGGCTTCAGCTTATGTGCTGTGCCCTCACTAATACTGGTGTCTGAGATTTCGGAGACAGAGTATGACTTAGAGAGTTAGGATCGGACTTAGGAACTAGGTGTGATTTGATATTCGAACTGGGGAATGAAGTCCCCAGTCGGGCAACTTAAATACATATTTTGAAATCTAATAATAATTACTCCGGTGATGGGTCTCCGAGGCCGACGGCCTTACATGAGTATGTCCAAGTCCAACGGGGATGGATGTCTGGGTTCCTATGGTGATGCTGATGCATCAATCAGAACCAGAGATGGATGGGCAGAATCGACGGTGACAATCGGACAGGTAGATGGAGATGTGGCAGTTTCCAAATGGAGTATAGATTTCATATGCGCGGGGATCTGAGTGGATCAGATGGGGATCTGGTCGTTAATGAATATAGTCATAACAGGACGTAGAAGAATACTTTGACATCACCAACATTGAGTATTACAATATAATAACTGGTACCCCATTCCTATGAAAGCTAGGAATATGCCTGGACTTTAATGGCCCAGGCCAAATCATGATGGGAACTGAAGAAGTCCCCACCAATGAAGAGCATAATACTGATGCTCTTCATACCCCATCATGGGGTATAAACTCAATACAAAGGAGTATTGGCATGCAAGGGGGTAACTCTAAACATGAGCTACCCACAATGCAGTCCTTCCCAAAAGAAGGACTAGACTCAGTAAAGGACCCCCCAATGGAGGATCCAAATAAGAGCACAAGGTGAATAGCTTCATCTTGTGGAGGATCAACTGCCTACACAGCTGATCAGATCCCTCAGTTGAGGGATCAATGGAAAGAAAAGTATGCTGACCTATTCAGCAGCATACCCTTAGAACTTCCCCAATTCAGGGAAGTTAACCACAAGATTAATCTTGTGGATCCTGACAAGCAAATACATTATTGCTTGCCTAAGTGCCCAGAACACTACTGAGCAGAACTTTCAGAGAAAGTTCTGCGATACACCAATGCTATGCATTCCCAAGAAAAATGGGAAGCTCTGCACTGTGTTTGACTTGCATGAACAGAATGATAATACAGTGAAGGATGTAATGCCCTTCCCCAATCAGGACAACATCAGACACAATGTTGCCCACTGTACATATCAATCTAAACTTGAAATGTCTGAGGTGTACAAACAGATACATGTCAGGCCGACAGATATACCCAAGATGGCATTTGCAACTGTCTTGGGGACATTTGTCAGTCAAGTTATGCAGCAAGGTGTTATGACTATATTAATTAATGCCCAGATCCCCGTCCAATCCACTCAGATCCCTGCGCATATGAAATCTATACTCCATTTGGAAACCATCACATCTCCATTTATCTGTCCAATTGTCACCACCGAATCTCGCCCATCCATGTCTGGTTCCAATTGATGTATCAGCATCACCATAGGAACCTGGACATCTGTCCCCATCGGACTTGGACATACTCATGTAAGGCTGTCAGCCTTGGAGACCCATCACCAGAGTAATTATTATTAGATTTTGAATATGTATTTAAGCTGTCCAACTGGGGACTTCTGTTATGCACTGGGTCCAAATCGGGGATTGGAGATTGGGTCAGAGGTTGGGTCAGAGGTTTGGTCGGAGTCAGGAAGGGAGTCAGGGTACATTGTGGAGGTCAGAATGGACTTGGCTTCAGCATATGTGCTGCACCCTCACTAATACCGGTGTCTGAGATTTCAGAGATGGAGTACAACTTAGATAGTTAGGATCAGACTTAGGAACTAGGTGTGATTCGATATTTGAACTGGGGAATGAAGTCCCCAGTCGGGCAACTTAAATACATATTTGAAATCCAATAATTACTCTGGTGATGGGTCTCTGAGGCCGACAGCCTTACATGAGTATGTCTGAGTCCGATGGGGACAGATGTCCAGGTTCCTATGGTGATGCTGATGCATCAATCGGAACTGGAGACAGATGGGCGAGATTCAGCAGTGACCATCAGACAGGTAAATGGAGATGTGATGGTTCCCAAATGGAGTATAGATTTCATATGTGTGGGAATCTGAGTGGATCGGACAGGGATCTGGGCATTAATGAATATAGTCATAACAACTTCATCCCCAGTTCGAATATTGAATCACGCCTAGTTCCTAAGTCCGATCCTAACTATCTAAGTCGTACTCCATCTCCAAAATCTCAGACTCCAGTATTAGTGAGGGTGCAGCACATAAGCTGAAGCCAAGTCCATTCTGACCCCCATGATGTATCCAATTCCCTCTCCAACTCTGACCCAACCTCCAACCCAATCTCCAACCCCCAATCAGACCTAGTGCGTAACACAAATGTATTACCTGTACTAGGTCAGGCTACACATGAAAGTAACAATACAATAAATCATTTTATGCAGATTTTTCACCTCAGTTGTGCGATGGACAACTGAGGGAAAAAAAAAAAAAACTAAAAAAAAATTCCGCCAAACAATGCTTAGCCTCCGTACTCACGTGACTGCGTGCACGAGTCATTCGCTGTGATTGATTCCAACACTTATCAGTTCCCGCGCATCAGGCACTGATGAGAAGTCCCTTCTCTTCCTACAGTGCACGACTCAGGTTGTTGTTGATCTTCGTACAATAGAGTGCGTTGTTGGTAGAGTACAGCGTGGAAGCGAGTGGGGGTTGGTCGATCGGAGCGGTGATTATGCACATACGGTATTTGTGGATGCGTAGAATGACGAGTAGCATTGAGTTGGTGACAGCGGTGAAATCATAGGTGTGAATCTATGGATTAAATATCCTCACTGACAAATATTGTGTCGTTCTAGTATTCTCCAAAGTGGAACTGTTTCACCCAACACTGAAATCTAGTGCTCGCCAGTCCCCAAACTCATCGCATATTGACTTGTTCGCAAACGGGTTTCAGTACTGTATTTAAGTGCAGAATGATACTTGTTTTCAGTTCTATATTACTCGAGAATTTGAGTACTGCTTTTGAAGTGTAAATATGTACTGCAAAACAGCGTTAGTGCGAATAGTACTGAAACTGAGCGCCTTCTTTTCCTACAGTGCGATGTTATGGATACTCGCCCCCTTCGTTAGGGTACGCAACAGGTGCGTCACTCCATCCCTTGATTTAGATGCTGATCCAACAAGGGTATCCAGCGCCAGCTATCTACATAGCATCATTCGGCTTCAAAGAGAAAGGCATGACCGGCGGTGCGAGACGAAGACACCGCCATCATGTTGCTGCGTAACTCACTTTTGCCGCATATCTCTTATGACTTTCGGGTCAGCCATCCGCAATGCGAGAACACCCGAGCTGTTGTAGACGGAAAAAAAAAAAAAAACATAGTATAGATAGTCATTTTTGTGGGCGGAACATGAATGGTCACAGTCATGACGATGTGTGAAAATGATAATGACGATTGTGGGGGATATAGTGTGTGGGTACATGTGGGATATCTGTGGGTCCATTAGGGTTAGGTGTCCATGGATGGGGGGGTCCATGGACCGATCTCCTAGCGGCCGGGGCTTTTCAGGCAGACTCAGCCGTTCGCACCCGGTCCATGGACACCGTCCACGAACCCACTAACCTTAACGCACGTGCTGTGCAAACAATCCCATGCACCGCACCAATCGCTGCACACTGTTAAATATATTTTCTCACATTGTGACAAAGTCTCCAAGCAGCTCTCAGCTTTCCATGTGACATCCGCAGCCCTTTGATCATGGGCACGATCCA
This sequence comes from Cantharellus purpuraceus, assembly GCA_025174535.1. NCBI lineage: Eukaryota > Fungi > Basidiomycota > Agaricomycetes > Cantharellales > Hydnaceae > Cantharellus > Cantharellus purpuraceus. The sequence goes on from JALBUN010000047.1 coordinate 690,181, forward strand.
TCTGTCTGCTATGACCACTGCGCCAATTATTAAAAGTGCTGTAAGTCCCGTGATTCAGTGGTCGATATCTAGAAACCATCTGTTGCGCTGAGTGGCTTGGCCACTAAGAAGTAGTAATATCCTTATAATTTGCTCGCGAGTCTCAAAGTAAACCAATCAGTGGTGAAAGAGAGACAGCTCATGACTGGCATTTGGCTAATCTCGTCACTATGCTGTGCGCGCCGGCCAGATTAGCATCTTGCACAAATGGGTATTAACTTTCCTGTCGACCAGGTCGCGATGATATTCGGCGCCATGTCTGGTGAACAGGGGGAATACAGTACTGTTGCCTACCGCCCATTTTCACGGGATTGATGCATTGCTTGAAACATAGACTGCTTTTCTCTTTGATGGGCTTCGGCATATATCCCACACCGTAGCGCGTACTGGCAATGTACATTCCTGCTATAGCCGATCCGATGTACTTCCTTACTATGGTCCGGGCGCAGTTCATGATGCTGTTGCGCTCTAGCGCTCAAGCATTGCAATCTCTACAGATTCATCACTGGTATATATAATGTCTCGTCTGCTATCGTCGCTCAAGCCACATTGCTCTGATGTCTTTTCCATCTCTCGTTGGCGGCACTGTAACCAAGGAGGATCTGGTACCCTCCATCGTGTTTGCCGTTCTCTACGGCTCTCTCGTACCTTTAGCGGCGTTCCGCTTTCTGAGAAAGAGCTCAAGAACAACATTGTTGATCGATCCTGTTCTATTCTCTATAGAGAGGTGCGTCACCAAGAAATTAGACTCATTAAAGAATGACCTCATATCGTTTGACTTCATTATAGGGTCGTGGTATTCTCCCTACGCGTCGTTCAAGCGAACAGTGAGGCAAAGAAAAAGTCCCACGGCCTAGCCTCATACGAACAGCTCACCATAGGTATGCGGTCCCATACTTGGATCGTGATAGACATGATCTCCTGAATGAGTCCCAGGCGTGGGTTACATCAGTATAGCCAATTGTCTTGTCAGATTCTTACGAGTTCTTCTGATCAACACAACTCGGCCTGACCCCAATGACGAGTCTCCAAATGCGAAGGCCTTTGACCAGCCACGAAAACGCCTCTGGTACAGGCGCATGACCGGTTACTTGAATCTCGCATTCCTTTCGGCTTTCATACCGGGTACCATAGCTGGTACACAGTACGCCCAAGCCATTGACCACCCTGCGACTGCGATGAGAGTTATGAGGTTACGGTTTGTGTTCTATACCGTCCATGCGAAAGGTCGATAACACCGGTGCTATCTTTCAGGTATGCGAGCACTGGTGTAGCACTTTTTTTGACGGCAATGATTGGAATCATGTCTCTCATCGCATCTCGGGAGATGCAGAGAGTGTCCCAGCGGATGTCTACATCTATCCTTGTTGTAATCTGCTGTCTCCTTGTGAGATGTCAAGGTTTCCACCTCACAAATCTCACCATCTCTAACACACTTTTCTAGTCAACAGTGTCAGTGTATCGCTTGGTGGTAATGCATAATACGGTGGATTCTCTGGTCTCGCGTGGCCCTGGCTCTCTCTCTTCTCCCGAAGCGAAGACATGGTTTTATGTCCTTCACATGGCGCCAGAGTGGCTAGCAGCTTTTATTCTGCTCGGTGTCAATAGTCGCAAGACCTTCGACACTGGTCCATTCGGCGACTGGAGATGGGACGACCCTGTAAAGCAGGAGGTAGAACAACAGACGATGGAAGCCGTTAAGGATTCCTGAATGAGGCATACTGCTCCTCCGTTCGTTAGTTAGTGTAATGTAAAAGGGGACTTTTAGATATTATGGTGTGGTACAGTCGCTTGATCTTCAAAGTTCATGAACTTACTATGCAGCTGTGCTAAACACTGGTACTCGGCACGGTGTCCTAGCTGTAAAAGACACAAGTCTTCCATGCGCAGACGCGTGGGGGATTCAGTATGCCATTAGCTATAACAGACTATTTCGTACAAGGGACTTAGCAAGCAGGTTTGGTCCAAGGCGGTCGGGGGTCATTGTCAGGTCCCCCTGGTTTCTTGTATTGCGTACCTTGTCAGAACGACCACCGCCTGACGAATGGGCCATTGGACTTCTCCGGATTTTGTGCAACATTCAGTCGAATTCGAGATCTAGACAATCAGTTAGAGAAGTACGCCTTCGAAAAGCACTAGTGCCTTTAGCCGCATAAAGGAAAACGCCCATGACTCTGGGCTTCTATCTGTGGCAGTTACTGGTCCAGGAGCAATGTTGACCCCAATAGGTGTCAGGGAGCCAGAATTTTCAACTGATGGTGGTTGGGGACCAATCCAAGACAGTGGGTTCGCACCCGCTCTCTAATCCGATTACATTCACAGAGATGACACGACGCTCAGAATGAAAGAAAGAATTTCCAAGGTACCATTGCATTGCTTGACAAAATCAGGGTTGCTTGCACCATCTGAGTCACCACCGGAGCCTTGAAACTAGAAGCTTGAAACTTCGATCCGCATGCAATGCATATGCCAACCGCAGCCCCGTAGCCTGAGGACTCGTGACCACAGGCTTCGTGGACAGTGTGCTCATGGCATCTGAATCGCCGACATCCTACCCTGAACCAGGGCGACTGAGTCGTTCGCATGTAACATCGGACCGTGACTGCCCTCATGCAGGCTCCGAGTCTATCATGATCAGTATTGCGAGGTTCTCTCTGTATAGGTGAAATATTGATTTGCCTCGCAAGTAGAGGAAAGAGCTTCAAGTCCCCTAAACATGGCAATGATTGATGGCTTTGACAATGCACTGTCACTGTCACTATTAGCAAGTTGTCCAATCCACGAGCAGCACGGGACATCCCTGTGCTGTGCATATCAGCGTTGTTTCGCGATGCATGGATGCATGAGGCGTACGATTATCAGCATCCCTGGTTATGTTAAAGCTGCAGAATGGGATTATGTAATGGCGACCTGTACCAAGACCCCAAGCCAGTGAGAACATCTAAGGTGGGTATATGCAACATTGGCATACTCTCCTCAATGCTGATCTATGAAAATCACGACCAGTCTAACAGCTGCCAGCTGAGATTACTGGTTCGGTAAGTTACCCCGAGGATAGCCTGCTATTCGCTTCATCATGATATGTGATTGCCCTGCAACTTGAAGCTGTGTAGTTTATTGTCATACTCATGCTAGTATCCGGTTCGCCATTCCGACAATGGGAGGTCTAGTACCGATTACTGGCACCGCAGCTTTGTACAGCCCCTAGGCTCAGGTGCTGCTGAACTGGTTTGAGGCAGGGGGCAATATCACAGTCTCTGCTATCCCCCCTACCGCCGTAAATTTTCTCTCTTTTTCATGCTATCCGCCCTCTTCCCGTAATGCTCTTTTCTCGTTGACGGCACTGTGATTAGGGGGGATTTGGCTCCCTCTGCTGTGTTCGCCATTCTCTACAGTTCTCTCATACGTTTTTCCTGAGAAAGGGTTCAAGAACAATGTTATTGATTAACCCTACTGAGGGTGCGGGCCAAGGTCCAGTAATTTCCTTATGATGCTTGTGTTTTTATGACAGACTCACATATGAGCAGCTGACCATAGGGATGCAACATATGCACATCACATACACTTGCCTCAGCAATTCCTAGGAATGGGATATCAGCATACCCCTTTCTTTTCAACTTTCTGAGAGTTCTTCTGATCAATGTTAGAATACGATAATTCGAAGATCTTCTAGTCTACGAACACCCGCAAGTGGACTATTATGTCTATTCACTCTCCGATTGTGCTTCTCTTTCCTCAGCAGTTCACTCTCCACTGAACGTCTGAGGTAAAGTCATTTCTAACTTACACTTGTAATATAACTCATTAACCCTGCACTATAGCTGAATTAGTGCAGATTCTAACAATCAACACCGTCAAACCTGACCCCACCGAAGAGCCCCCAAATTCCAAGACCTTGACCAGCCACGAAGACACTTCTAGTGCATACTCCTGGTCGAAATTATGAACTTGGCATTCATTTCTCGATAGGTTTTCGTGCACCGGCTATCTATCTATACGAAAAACAACCATCAACAATGTACACTCTTTCAGATCGGCAAGCTCACGTGTGGCCTTATTCCTAACTACTTCGATGGGTATTGTTTTCGCCACGTCACGGGAAATAAAAAGGTACCTAAAGCAGCGGCGTCTAACCTCGTCACAGTTTGCTGCCTCCTTGTGAGCTATTTTCTGTGTCTTATTAGACATCTCATGATGTCTAACTTACGCTTCTAGTTGATAGTAGTAATATATCTCTCAGTGGCTATGTATGACACCTCGGATCCTCGTGTGGGCCCGGCTCTCTCGGTCTCTTCTCCCCCTAATTAAACGGCAAAAGCATTGTTTTATTTTATTCACATAGTGCCAGAGCGGCTAGCGTTTGTCATATGCTCGGCCTAAATAAACACAGAACCTTCAACACTGGACCTTTCAGAGACTGCGAGGAACCGATCCTAGCTAGGAAGCGGACAAGGACTAAAGCGATGAGTTCCACATGATGGGTTCTTGGTAGGAATGCTGACCCTACTCGAATGCTTAAGCGTACTCTAAGGTTCGTCACGCATAAGGATACTCACCCTAATCCTCAAGGCCTCGCTGATTTGTCCATAAGGTTATCGGATGACCTGGAACCGACGGCGCGTTTTAGCTCTTACCTAGAAAATAATACCGTTGTGGCCAAATATTAGACATCCTACTACTAAAGAGGAATCCATGGTCATATTTGTAATATAACATTGCATATTTTCTCTGCTGCACAGCTGCCGTAGACTTTAGAAAGTAACCCTGTTGTATGTCAATGAATGGAAGACAGAAGCTTGGTTGAACCTGCAGGGTGCCAACTGGAAGTACACAAAGTTCTTTCAAGTGAAATTGTTGGTGGAAGAATTATGTGCCAGTGCTGTTTCGATGCTCACTTGCATGGGCAGAGAGAAGTAAACTTCAGGCCATAGGCTCCCTTCACATTAATGCCATTACGATAGAAATGCCGCTTCTTCCGTGAGGTCGGGGGGAGCCAGCTGAGGCGCTGAATGCCATCTAATTGGGATTCGAGAGCTAAAACGGATGCAAACGAGTGTGGATCCAAGAACCTCCGCATGGCCACGACAAATACCAAACGATGACGGATGGATACGACTCGGACTCGGAAGGTCGGCTGATATATATGCATGAGCAACAGGCACGCAAGTACAGTCATCAATACCATCAAGGTCCTAAAATCTGATTCTCCACAGACTATGAAGAACTTGTAGCTATGGACTCGCTTGGGAAGAAGCTGGAAAGTCAGATACCTCTTTCAGAGGCCGGCGCCTAGACGATAACTCTCCACTGGAAGCGTTTAGCTGGGAGGAGACGGTGAGGCATACAAGTGGGGACTTCAACGACTGTCAACCCGGTTGAAATGAAATGGGTTTGGCGTTTCATGTACAATAAAAAGTTATTTAAGATTGAGCTACCAACCTATGAAAGATGTTCTAGCATTTTTCAGACTTGTGGCGATTCTCATCATTTTAGTACACTTTTCCGTTTCACGCAGCGGAAGCTATTTACATTCTAGAAAAGATACGTTGCTCACCCAGATTAGCAAGAGAATCGATTTGAATTATATTGCAATTATCCTGGGTAATTTTCCTGATCCAGATCATGTGCACCATGTACAATCTACTTCGATTATCAAGTTTCCATCCCCTCCCACCCCCCACTACTCAGCTATATATACTGCCATCTCCCATGCTGTCGTGGCTAGTAACTTGGATCCTGCCTCAGAATGCCCTCCTTTCCATCTCTCGTCGGCGGTCTTGTGATTACGGGGGATCTGGCTCCCTCCATCGTGTTCGCCGTCCTTTACGGTTCACTCGTAGTTTTAGGCATATTCCGCTTGGCGACAAGTTCAAGAACAGCAGCGTTACTTCTCCCTATTATGATGGCTGGAGAGAGGTGAGCTACCTACATCAGTATATCAGGCAAAGAATGACTTTGCAATACCCGGTGTAATGCCAGGACATTCATCTTCTCTACACGAGCCTCTCAAGCCCTGGATGAAGCAAAAGCAGTGGCTCCTGCCCCGATATCGTATCAACAGCTCTCCCTAGGTATATCGCATATATCATCATATTAGATGCGATGGTCTGAGTATTTTCCAGGCGTGGGTTTTGCAAGCATTGCATATGGAGTTATTTACCTCTTGCGAGTTCTTCTGGTCAACTCAACCAAACCGGAGACCAGTGATGGCTCTACAGTCGACCAATCCCTTGACCAGCCACGAAGACGCTTCTGGTTCAGACGTCTGACGGAATTCCTGAACCTGATATACCTCGCCGTCCTCTTCTCTGGTTCCAGAGTAGGTACAGATTATGCGAAAGTACTCCTTCTTCCAGGGTCCATAGACCCCTCCGCGATCACGCTCTTTCGGTTCGTGCCTCCTACCCGTGGGAATACATAACATGACCATTTTTTCCATTAGATATGCGAGCTGTGCTGTAGGCCTCTTCCTGACTATAGCGACTGGTGTCATAACGCTTATCGCTTCACGGGAGATACCGAGGATACCTAAATCAGCCGCATATATCCTTATGCTGGCCTGCTGTCTCCTTGTAAGTCATTTCTTCGCTTCATCCAACTCTTCCTGACACCTTTGCCAGTCAACGGAGGCAATATATCGCCTGGTAGTAATGCACAATACTGTGGACTCCCTGCTGTCACGAGACCCTGGCTCCCTCACTTCCCCGACGGCGAAGGCAATGTTTTATATGTTACACATAGTGCCAGAATGGCTAGCCATTCTCGCCCTTCTCGGTCCCAATATTCGCAAGATCTTTAACACTGGTCCTTTTGGCGACTGGAGGTTATATGATCGTAAGAAGAAGCAGGAAAGCAGCAACGGAGGGAGTCAGCACAGTCTTGAGTCCAAGACTCCTGATCAACGGTTTGTTGCTTAGAGGAGTGTAGCGACATGTTAAAGCGATGTTCGGAGCGTACGGCAGATGTAATAGTATGCTTCATTGTATTCATGCAAGAGTTCCTGGACCTCGATGGTCCTAAGCTGGTTAAGCGCGGACGACCCCGGAACCCTTCCAAGGTAAGGGGAATCGATCACCATTTCATATGCATGAATGTATTGTTGCTAAATGGGTATCCATGATCAATCAAATATCTTTAGCATTGAAGACTTTTCCTGCTTCCTGGAACTGTCCTTTTTGTCTTTCCTCTTCCTGTTAGACGACCTTTGTTGGTTTTTGCCATCACCGTGCGATTCCCCTTGAATTTTGGGTTTCCTGACACTGTCAACAGCGCCCTGTCCTTGTACACCACTTCGACGGTTACTACCGCCCTCGGCATTGTCGAAATAAAGTTTCCGACTCGATACCTGCTTCTGCTTCTGCTCCGTTGGCTTTCCGACCTTCACATTGATCATATCAATGCGTTTTTTCGGTTTCTTTGGCTGCGCTGTGGCTGTGGACGAAGGTTGGGCTTGTTCGTCGTCAGCAAAGTATAACGACGTTCCGTTTCGCTTTAATGGTGGACCACCCGACTGCATTTTTCGATGTGAGGGCTCTGAGTCACTGTGCACCGCTGGGAGGGGAGAAATATTCATGTCTACCGCGGCCCCCTGTTTCTGCCGCTTCTTTGGACGAGCATATTCACTGCCATCCGTTTCTTCGACGAGTCCTGACGCGGTTGTTTGGTTGCTTCTTCCATCGGCCACTTTAGAAGCGAGGGTAGATCCGGGCACAGAAACTAGGGCAGTAACACTGGCTGCTTCTCTCTTGACCATCTTCTTCTCTTTCTTTATCGTCCCACTTTCGTCACCTGCCTCATGACCAACGTCCTTTAATGCTTCTGCAGTCATCTCTCTCCTCACCTTCCGGGTTCTATTGCGTTTCCTCATTTTATTTTTCCACTCCGTTCGTCGTTGAGAGCGGTTGGATACACCATCCTGTGTAAGAATATACTTAGAAAAGGATGCCTGCATCAGTTCAATTTGGAGGACAAACTTGTGCGCCATTAATAGTCTCTACCATATCACGCAAAATATCTCGAGGGTCGTCAGTGTTCAGGCCCTCAGCACTGGACGTACGTCTAGAAACCTCGGTAGTGTAACGTTGTACGCGGCGACGATGGGCCTTTGAAGATTGTTGGCCAACACTGAGAAAAGATAGGAAGACGAAAACCCAAGTTACACACGTTAGATTCCAGATGTGTTCTCGCCATCATCGAATTTTTAATGACCTTTCTTGGACATAGGATACACGCCCGAAGATCCAGTGTGGCGGGTGTACCGGGAATATCGTAGATAGGATCGGTGGTTGCAGCCATAACGCTCATGGGTGGACCATGCTCATCGTCGGTCTCCACGTCCCTCTCACTCCTGATGTCATATTGCTCTAAGTCTGAGTGGGACTCTCCATGGGTGCCAGCAGAGCCTGATAATGCGCCCAAACTGTGACCGGGACGCTTGCGCTTGTGAACAAGGTGGCCGGTAAGATCAGTATCTCCACCATCTATCTCCTCATCAGTTCCATAATCGACATTAGAATGGTCATCAGACTCTGTATCTGAGTTCGAGTCGAGAGACTCGTCAGAGTCGGTGTCTTGCAGACCAAGGACCTGTTTCAGTTCCTCATCCAAGCCCAACTCGTCCTCCTTTTCTCGCTTCCGTTCTCTTTTTGCCACTCGCTACAGCCATTGAAATGAGAAAATTACAAGGTGTTTCAAAAAACTGAACATGGACTCTGACCTTGAACATGATCAGGAGAATTCTGCCAGGGAGCTCATCACGTGACCGTGACTGAAGTGTCGCGTCTTGTTGCACTGCATCGGACCCTTCCAAGCGTTTCTTGCAACGGAACTTGACCTCACACTAGGATGGGCAAGGATGATGAAGTGCTTCCGGATAGCCAAGACGAGGCCGGACTCGATGCCCTGGACTTGCTTGGACGCGATTCCTCGCCGGTGTTAATGAGCGAACAGCCCCCTCTCGGTAAGATTGCTTCCTTGGTCTTCTGGTTCTCTCTAGAAACAAAGAGAGAGAAGAGAGGTCGTTTTGACTCATCCGAAACACTTGCGTATCTATCCTTCGATATGATATATACTCACTTCCTTTCCCTAGCAAACGCGTCAACCCCCTCTTTGCGTACCTCATCCTCTTTCGTGCTTCCACTACCCGTGCCTGCCAACTGTACAGCGACATCCACAATATCTCAGTATACCACAGACGCCATAAATGCGCTTCCGGAGCAACCCTCAGTAATCTCTGCATTCACCACCTCGTCATCCGTCAAGACATCTTCCAAGCCACGTCCAAAGCCGAAGCCCAATTATGCGGGTGTAGAAACGAATAATCCCACTGGAGGTGGTCATTCTGTCCAGAATACCTCCATTGATGCTCCACCTGCTGGCCGCAGCGCTCAGGACCCTTCCCCTCCTGAGAGCACATTCACGGCTGACATATCAGAACGGATAAAGACCAGGCGCGCTAAAAAGGACATGAAAATGGATGTCAAGGTTCACAGTAGTGTCAAAAAGTCCGCCTTAGCCTTCGATGCCGTCATAGAAATCAGCTCTGACGATAACATGCCATCTGGGCCGTTTACCCTCCTTCCTTCACCTAAGTGTCCCCGCAAACAAACCAGCAAACCACGCCTCACTTCTACACTCAGTGCCGATGGTTTCGCTCATGATCCATCTTTTCGTCTAGAGATATCCCCAGCAACATCTCGAAAGCGCGACCGCGACACCCTCTCCAGCAACCATTCAAATACACTTCCGTCATCTGCCGACATGGGTAACACCCAGAATAGGTTAAAGACTCAGGATGGCCAGGACCCGGTACTGCAGCCTAAAAGGAAGAAGAAACGCAAAATTATCGATGACTCCACTGAAGAACCCGCAAAGGGCAGCAAGAAAAGGCCTAAGGAAAAGGAACAGCGGTTGAAGAAGGGTCCTGCTAGCAGTCAGGGCAAGGAAACGGAGAAGGATCAATTTAAGAGCAGCGAATTCATCCTGGATAGCGACGATGAAATAGCTCTGGGGAACCACGATGGTGCAAATGATGGAGCGATTGCAGTCGCAGCCACGGTGCCTGTTGCCACATCGATTGTTTCCTCGACTACAACAAAGTCGCCTTTGTCTTCTTCCGAGGTCCGCAGTGAATCGTTGCGAGAGCCACTTCCTCATGACCATGAATCTGGGGCAAGGCAATCAATGGAGAAAAGGCCGAAGAAGGTTGGAAAGCAAAAACGAAAGTCGAGGATCGAGGCGCAGGATGAGCTTTCCAAAGTAGACATAGAAGGTACGACTGAGACAGTTTGTTCTTTCTTTTTACTGAACTGTGTCATCGAAGGTCGGCGGCCCTCGAAAAGAGCTAGACGGAGTGAGGATACTGCCGACTCTCGCATCTCCAAGGAGAAACCCAGGATCATGTCACCTATTCGCTCATCCAATCAGGATATGAGCAGCCCATTTGACCAAAGGAATGATAAGCCAGATATTACGAATGACGGTCCAAAATCAAAGAAGACAAAAGGGGGTAGAAATGTATTAGAAGACGACGAAGAGCAGGAGAATACTGACCCTCTTTCTAAGCCGCAGAGTACAGTCACACCTACCCGAGTTACGAAAGCACCTCAGAAATTAGACTCGGAGTCTAAGTCGTGCCTCCCGCATCCTCCAAAGAACCGTCCACTCTCCGCAATCCTACAGCGGGTGAATGGCTCGTCCCCTCGGCTTCGCGTATCTCCCTCCATCTCACGGAGTCTACTCACTCGCATAGTCCCTCTACATCCAAACCGACGCACACCACCTCCCCCACCTCCTCCGCGGATCATCCCAAAGAAGACTAAAAAGGAAATCGAAAGAGAGGAGAAATGGGAGGAGGAACTGCAAGAAACGGTGGAGGGCTGGTGTGAGTTGGAAGAGGCAGAAAGGGAGAGGATGAGGAGAGCAAAGCGTGATTGGGAGTTAGGACTTTGTGAAGAGTAGTTCTGGCACTTGTGGGCTGCATTTTATGTGCTAAATAATCGTCAAAGTTATTCGTTTGTTTTCTAACTTGCGTCGTGGATAGATCTTGCGGATGATGAAGCGATCGGCAGCATGTTCGGCAGGTCAACCGCAACGTACAAGACAGCTCTTAAGACCCACATCTCACTATTACCTCTCATACCCTACTGCTACAGTATTGAAGGTGGCTTTTTGGGCGTATTATCTATACCAGTTTCTATAGGTGCTGACGACTGCCAGATTGACTTCTCTGCAACGCGCCGAGGGCGTCGCTAATTCACTCTACCCTCTGACACCGTCTCAGGACTGCTCTTCACGTAGTACCCCCAGTCTTCTATACCCCTAGTCTTCGCTATCGAATTTCTTCAATGTCGACCCGCAGACAACGGCCACCTGCTGCGTCGACTCCGCTCCTGGAGCGGAAAGCGACAGCACAAGCTAGTCCATCGCGCTTCACCAGGCGTAACTGCACCCGCCTGCTCACGCTTCTGATTGCCATTGGGTTCTTATACGCGGTCTTTCTTCGTATTCCCCCCGCATCGTCAGAGCTGGGGAAAGCTCGAGAACATGTAGAGGGCCAGCACGTCTTGCGTGTTGTCGCGGTGGGCGATCTGCATGGCGACTATGATAACGCGCTGAAGGTGCTCCAAATGGCGGACGTTGTCGATGCGAATGGCTCTTGGACGGGCAACATTGATTACTTTGTGCAGACGGGGGATATTATCGACAGGTGAGTCGGGGTTTGGTCTTTATGTTAAGGTTGGCCATTGATGGAAGTGCTGTAGAGGCGTTGATACCATAAAGCTGTACGACTGGATGGAGCAGTTGCGACAGCAGGCACGGAACGCTGGCGGTGTAGTCTTCTCGCATATGGGTAATCATGAATTCATGAATGCCCTCAGTACGTACCTCCCCCATTTTCTAGCAAGACTCCGCTAATCCTTAATATGCTCTGCAGGTGACTGGAGGTAGGTTCGTGCCCGTACTCACCCCCACCTATGCACTAACTCTAATGATTGACGATCCTGTAGATACGTCCTTCAAGCTGAAATTGACACTTTTGGCTCGGTCGCAAAGCGCCAAGCAGCGATTTCCACAGGATCCATAGGATCCGCCTGGGCGCAAAATTACACCGTCGCATCCCGTCTTCCGTTGCACCCCTCCTCTGGCGCGGCCTTCTCCGATTACACCCCCTCCAGCGCAACCAATGCACTCTCGCACGCGTCGATCTCATTCGTGCATGGTGGGCTGTCTCCTGCGTTTGTCGAGACGCATGGCACGCCGTATCCTTCCTCGATCAACGCGCTGGGAGCGTCGCTCCTCCGGCGCTGTCGCACACGTAACCCACAGCCACCCCCGCACCCTCCTGCACCCTATGCTGGTCTGCCGCCGGATTCTACTCCTGCTGAGCATGCCCTGTATGCTTCGGATGGACCTGTGTGGTATCGTGGGTGGGCGACGGACGACGAGCGCGTAGCGTGCAGCAGAGCCGCGCAGGTCACGGAGAAGATTGGGGTGCGGAGGATGATCATGGGACATACACCTGATTTCACAGTACGCCCTAAAGTTTTATCTTCATGTCCAGCTGGACTCAAATCCATCTGTAGGAGATTGTGTCTCGCTGCGGAGGCAAGATCATTATCATTGATACCGGTGAGTGCCCTACATTCCCGGTCGCGTATGGGATAAGGAAATAAATTCCGCCACGTGCCAGGTATATCGAAAGCATACGGAGGCGTACTCTCGGCACTTTCTATCACCTATACCCTTACACCCATTCTGTCGTCGTTCCAGACTTTAGACAACCATTATGGCGCAGCTCAGCAGTACGCATTGCAAGATGACTCTGAACCCAGTTCCAAGATCGCTGAACAACCCAGGAAAGGCAAAGGCGCGGGAAAATGGATCGAAAAAGAAGAGATTGTGGCGTTGTATCCTGGACGCAGTTCGCAACTTGTTTTGGAAGAGAAAGAGGTGGAAGGTGATTTTTGGTAGTTTTTTTTGAAATCTGCAACACGCACTATTATTGTCTTGAAAGAAAGGGATGAGGCTTTTAGGAAATTTTCTTGAAGACCACAACAAACTTGTATTCAAAGTGCACTATTACAATGAGAATGATCCTGTTTTATCTAATCCTAGCGGTATGGATGTTAAGCATAAATGGTAAGCACACGTGTTAACTACGATAGGCGATACATATGTTATGTCGCAAGAACGAGCTGGTCACAAAAACGTCGCTCCAACGATCCCTCTCGCTTCTCCGTCGCACAAACCTCACCAGCCCATATCCATTATGTGTCCCTCCTGCTGACTTCTTGCCCGCCTTCGTACATCCTCGGGTGACACGACCATTGGCCCACCTCCATACTCCATGCCCATTCCGATACCTTGATTCATGCTCATCTGCCTTGCCATCATCGGGTTTCCAGCCCCGGAGAGTGCAAGGCCATTGGTCATCGCGTGTGGTGCATGCCCCGGTGTCTGAGCTTGACTGTGGACGTGGCTGGGACTACCATCATAGTACGAATGTGGGGTGTGGACCTGGACCTGGACCTGCGCCTGCGCCTGTGCGTAATGTTGCTGCTCGGGTGTACGGCCGTTCGTGAGGCCGTACGGGTATGGATTTGCCATGCCAATGCCATTCCCATAGCCGTTGAGAGACTGGTGTTGTGGATGTGGCTGGTGATGGTGCTGGTGGTGTTGGAGGCGGAGGGACGAGCGGGAGGGAGTGGAGACGTTGCTTATATTGCCGGAGCCAGGGCCATTTCCGCCGCCGTACTGCACGAAACGTGGGTCTGATTGCCATAATGGAGACGGATCTGCAGCTGATGGGCCGGCTGCGGCGTTCACTTCTTCTGGGGCTGGGGTGGGTTCCTCGACAAAGGTGAGGGGAGTCGGGTCGAAATAGAGATGAGAACCATAGTCTACCATGAACCTAGACGAGTTGTGGTCGGCATGGGGGCCAGGCAAGAGGGCAGGGAGGGCACGTACCGTTGGGTTGCGACGTCCCACTGTGGGCCGCGCCCAGCACGTGCAGATATCAAGAGGGAGTTCCATTCGCTGGCATTATCCTGGGTGAAGACAGGTGAGTGACCGCCGAACGCGACGGAAAGGAGATGTGGCTCACGGAGGATATACCGAGGGGATGCGTGGGATCGTTGGCGACAAGCTTGTCATCGACGTCGACAGCGGACGCGTCGGGCTGCTTTGCAATTCTTCGTATTTCAGCAGCGAGGGCGGGACGGACACGACGTGATGCGTGACGAGGGGCGCGGACGACCAAGCTCGGGGCTCGTCGGGACTTTGCCATCGAAATAACGTATCGTTCCTATTTCGGAATATCAATGTCTTTTCATTCTCAGACACCACCGCTCGCGAAACTGAGGGACACAGTACAGCTCCAGTCTCATGATGATGTAGCAGCAGCTGTACGCCTTTTTCCTTTCAGCTACAGTCAGCATGGCCGGCTCCGTCCTTCTTTTCCGAATACAGGGGCGACAGAAATACTACAGATCAAACTACCCGAAGACATTGATCTGGTGAAATATTGATACTTCCAAGTAAATTATATATTTTAACATCCCAAGTACAGCCATTATAGTTGACTGGTAACCATCATCTGTCATGTCACATATTTTAAGCAAGCATAAATACATGTGAAGATGTCTCCCAAAACTAGCAGACCGACTTAAAACCTAACCCGGACATGGATCTCCGCCCTCAAAGCAATCCGGATGCCCTCAAGTCCCTCGTTAAACGGACGTCCTCCTCAGTCGGTTGTTGTCGGCCCTCGCTCGGATCCGCTGGCGCCCTGTCTCCATCATCGCCAGGTATCCCGAACACAGTCAAAAACCTCGACACGAAGACTTCATTGCCCGCTTCTGCTGCCGTTGATATTGGTGTTTCATTTGCTTGTCTGATTCCGCGCTCCCATCGTTTCACGCGCCAAAATCCGAGCAATGACGTCAGCAGCACAAACCAGCCTAGACTCATCAGAAAGAACGCTATCCATTCTGTGGCCGTTGGTGAAAAGTAGCCGGGGTACACGTCAGCGGCAGTGGGAGATGCGCTCTCACTGGAGTCTGGGCGGTTGCCACTATCGCCACCCCACGACAGCTGAGCGTCATTGGGATCATCGTACTGAGAACCCGCGCTTAGCAGTGCTCGACGCCGAAGGAAGAAAGCGGATTGGATGATAGTGACGCCCAGGCCAGCGCGGGAGCCGTACCTGGCTGCATGGGTTCTGTAAGGCGTCAATATACCGTCATGACTATGAACCCAAGAAACTTACGTGTGGAGAAGGTAAGTAAGGAGGAATCCGATAAATTGGAATGAAAAAGAAATAAGCATTGTCCATGCAAATGTAAATATCGATCCCGTCGCTTCCCACGACATGTGTCAGAGTCAGTAAAAGAGCGAGTAGCGCGACGCTTACGCATGGAGTCCACTAAAACTTCACCGTCCAAACCCGATGACGGGGTATGGACAAACGTCTCGTAATATGCAGGCGCCGCATCTGCTTGGGCAACGGCATATGAAGGGGGCACCTCCTTCTGTACCTCCTCGGGAACAACGTGAATGCTCTCTCCCTCCTGCACCACAACACCTCTACCCGTAACGCGATCAGGAAATTTTACCCAAATAGGGATCACCTGATAAACTCACCTGCCAGGCTTCGCAGTCATGTTGGCAAACACGCCATCATTATTCGTGCCACTGCCCCTCGCCGGGCCAGCGGGAGCACTGTCCTCGGACGGCACTCTCTGGTAGTGTGACGGTAACAACACGCCCACAGCACGTCTGAAAAAACCCGTCCGCCTCTGCGATGGCTTGGGAATAACAGGATCAGATGGTATTAGTCCGTTTGAGTTCCCGTACTGGTTCGGGATGGCAAAGGTGGAGGGACCAGGAGGGGACCCCGGAGGCGGCACAGCGTAGTCAAAGGGGTCGGCTTCAAAGTCGTAACCCCCAGGAATCGTAGCTCGCTGGGGAGTATCAGCAGCAGGGACATGGTATGCCTGCGCATTTGTGAGCGGGTCGCCTGCGCTCTCAGAGACGGTCTCGTGAGTGTTCAGACGACTGCGCTCTTCCCGAGACTCATCGTCTTCATCATCCGATTCGAAAGCAGCGTCGAGTTCATGTTCTGCGTCCGGCGCGAGAGGATTGGGCAGTGGAGCATAACGTCCACTCATTGTGTCGTAGTGTAACTGCAGAGGAGTAGAGAAAGGACTGGATGACAGACAGTTGACCGCCGCAACGGCACGTGTCGATGACAAAGCTGCGGCACCATCGTGGCACCGATTA
Source organism: Cantharellus purpuraceus (assembly GCA_025174535.1). Lineage (NCBI taxonomy): Eukaryota > Fungi > Basidiomycota > Agaricomycetes > Cantharellales > Hydnaceae > Cantharellus > Cantharellus purpuraceus. The sequence goes on from JALBUN010000047.1 coordinate 706,501, forward strand.
GCCAATCCTTCCTTCTCTTTCCACCGCGTTGGAAATACGATGGACTGTTGGTCTTTTGAACATCAAGACAGTTTCAACAGCTTCATAACGATGACATAAATAAACTCTTTGCCATCAGTAACGTAACATCTTCGTGTATAGGTGAAGCATCTGATATTATTCATGAAGCCATCGTCAAGTCATTCGTCATAATACTAAATAGCTTTATCTCAGATATCCCCAACAGCAACAGCAGTGACATTAGATTTATGGAGGAGGTAGGCAGGCGCGGCTGAACCAGCAGCGGAATCACACAATGTTGACCGTTAGAAGGACAACGATGCCATCAATCGCAATATCTAGGAAAGACCACGTATAAGCGTCATTGTCTGACTGAGAAATCTTATATAGCTAACTGTGATTGATATCATTCGTCCCGGGTTGCAAAAGACCTGTGAGTTGCTTCGAAGTTGTCACGTAGTTCACCCCGCCAGACGACGTCTTCCCAACCGCTTTTTTCACTAATTCATCTCTGTGCGTGCCGGATTAGATATAAACACCTCTGGAGTCAATTGTAACTCACCGGCCCTTGTCATACCCATCGGGTTCAATATTATGGTGTGTTGTCACATTCTAAAAGCAGCTGAAGTTGGTGCAGTAGTGACTCTCGATACATTTTCCTTACCTGCTCGTGCGAAACGCTGATGACACGAGTAGCAATTAGTGCGAAAGTGGTTTGTTTGCGAGAGAAACCTACGCCAAAAACAAAGCCCCCGTGTTGGCAGTTGGACCGTTCTGCCTCCAATAGCGGAAATGATTTCCACCAGTGAGACTTTCCACGCCAGAGCCTATGCCGGGTAGGTTGAAGTCCTGCCGCATCACCTTGATCTCGTTCTGCTGGCCATGACCGTCACCTAGATTGGCCGTTTGCGGGGTTCCTATGTGGATACCTACCAGCCGAGGTGAACTGAACATACAGGGGTCTCGATCTGATATCTCTGGAAAGGTACATACCCAGAAACTCCGTGGAACTGGACGCATAGCACATCAACAAGAGCTTTTATAGTCAACGGTAGAACTCACAATCCTATGGATTTCGCCCAGTTGAGGAAGCCATCATCTGTCAACACTCCTGGAGAACTTCTTCCCGAAACGATGACCTAAATATTTGTGAAGCCAGTGCATCCCACGACTCTCCACCGCTCACATTCAAAGGTTCCCCCAAACCAGCCGAGACATCTAGCATTGCCCCTCCTCCATTAGCGGGCGGGAAATAATCAACAGTCTGCGTAGGACCGTCATTTCGAGGTGGAGGAACTGGGGGAGACATCACTGGCTGTGATGATCGAAAACAGAGATAATCCTGGGTTAAAGAAACAAAATGTGCTATGGCCTGCATCTTTAACAGCGTGTCTCGACCAGGGGAAGATGGGAACTGAGACTGGAGCGTAGGCTGTGTTTAAGTCGTGTCTGTCACGGTTGAACGAGGCAAGTATCGGGATCCAGGTCAGGGCACAGGGCGTGTATGTCCAAGTCTTGAGAGCGCTGCCTTGAGCTCAGGTCGCCAGGTCCTCACGAGCGCAAAGGCTTTGATGGTATATATATACTGGTACAGGTAAACCTTCCCTGATGTAGCCACATCGGGGAAGACTAACATGGACTCCACTCTTTCCGAGCACCTAAGTAAGACAAGCTCATGCATTTTGGCCTCCTAGGCATTGTAGATGCATCACATGCCCTTGACTTCTTAATCCTCCTGTTAGTTAACGCGTATTGAGATACAGCTTCTGACACTAGTGACAACCCCGCCCAGGGCCTCATTGTGTGGACACTCCTCATTTTACTTCTTTGCTCCTGTTCGGAAAATAGGGTCACTTATCCCTTCAGACCTTTAGCAATGGAGCAATGGTCTTCGATCCGTAAATTTGGCAGTGGCCCGGAGCTCTGACGCCGAGCCGGATCTAGCCCTTGAAGTATACATGTCATCGGATAAGACCTGCTGCCGCACAGTGGAATGTACCTCAGGCTTGACAGTTGACTTGTGATAGCGGGACCAACCGCACTTTAAGTCTTGTCTTGAGCTTTAGGCTATATCAGGAACATGACAATTTTAGGGCATCAAAAGGTTCTTGGCCACGCGAGTTTCACGAACGTGCGTAGAAGGCGTATGGCTACATGGAGTTATCCTGCCCCAATCACCCGGTCGCAAGCACAAGGCAAACTTTCCGTCAGACTGGCATGCAATTGCAACGGCAGAACCATTGTGGAGTAACTCATTGGATGGTCACCGTTAAGAGAACGGCGATGCCATCAATCGCGATGCCTACAATGTGAGCGTGAGTGGCTTACATACAAGCTTAACCTCGACATACCGTGGTTGATGCCAGCACTGCCCACCGGAAGAAGACCCGTAATGTTCTGAGATGTGGTGGAGTAGGTTGTACCCCCGAACGATGATGTGGGAACAGCGACTGCGACGAGCTCGTCGCTATTGCGTAATTGTGAGTTCTGAGGGATGCTGCGTGATAGCAGTAAAACTTACCGTCCAATGTCATACCCATCCGGTTCAATATTGTGGTTCTGGGTCGCGTTCTACACACAACGTCAACGCAGGAAATCGCAAACCAAAAGAAAATATTACCTCTTCATGCGATACGCTTCAAGAAACTGTGAGCTGTGTAATATGAAATGGCCCATAGCACGTACGCAAGGAAGAGAGCTCCAGAGTTTGCTAACGTTCCGTTCTGTCTCCAGTAGCGGAAATGGTCCCCACCGATGAGACTTTCAAGGCATGTTCCCCCATTAACATCGCCAAAGTCCTGGCGTATGACTTTGATTTCGTTCTGGGCTCCGTTTCCGTCACCGAGGTTAGCAGTTTGGGGAGTACCAATGTGAGCACCTATGGGTAACAATCAGCTACGGCAGCAATGTGTCGTGCCTGTCTGTTGGAACAACACTTACCGAGGCATTCCGTTGAGCTGCGAAAAAAGTTTATAAATGGGATACTATGACGGGAATGTTTGATGGTAAGACGCACAAGCCTATGGAGTGGGCCCAGTTGAGGAAACCAGCGTCCGTAAGAACGTCTGGTGAGCTCAAGCCCGAAATAATGACCTGATCCATTGAAACATTAATAGATTTCTACAGCGAAGACTTGAAGAGTCATGAGACTCACATTCAACGGCTCCCCCAAACCAGCTGAACTATCTAGCATCGAGCCGCCACCATCAACGGGAGAGAAGAACGGAACACTGGCCCGCTTCTCAAGGGGGAACCCTGCGCACAAGGTGATTGGGAGTGCGAGAAGTGCAGCGGTGGTGAAGAGCATTCTGGACGGCTAGAAAGGCGGCTGGATACCACGTCAAGAAGCCTATAGAGCCACTCCCCCTCCATGCTGCCTCTTATACTACACCGAATTCGCATGGAAACAATAATTATCTACCGTTCAAGTGTAGTGCCCAAATATTGGGAGATGTGCATTCAGAGATCACGTGCGAAAAGGCGACCTAAGGTCCAATACGACACACCTTCCCACGCGTTTTGAACCGTATAAGTGCGGACCACATGCTAAATCCTTCTTTCATCCTTATGATAGCGCTTCTGATCTCCTGTATAGGAGTCTAGCTCAATATTATATAGCCACCACCTCCTAAGGCTACTAGCAGCACAGGCACTCTGGCGGTGGCCCCATGCACGTGCCAGTGGTGACCATAATCATACCTTCTCTGCTTTGTCTGGGCTATTTCAGGGTGGGAATGAGACATGAAAATCACCCTCACCGGAAGCAATGTGGGCCAGAAGAAGCCCCTCGAGTCACGCATCATGCGGTATAAATTGCGCTTTACTCTCCGTGGTGGCCAGGCATATCTAGTATTGGCTATTGAAAGCGAACGTGCATCAGTTCTCTGCATGGTGGCTTACTAGATGAAGATCAATCTCACTTTCACCTGGTGAGTTATGCTCTGAAACAAAGCTCGTATAATATGAACCGCCTGCGGTTGCTGGGAATACCAAGTGTCTGGGAAGGCCTGCCTGGGAGAAAATAGCCAATCCACTCGCCCCCCTAGTCGTTCCAGTCTTATCGGTCTTTAGTTGCAAACTCAGTTGATAGTTCGTCGTTGATATTACTGTATGAAACAGGTCCGCATCCGCGCAGTTGCTTCCGTGTCCCACTTCTGATGTAGGTATGCATATCGCTTGGCCTGAGTCTACCTCCCAGCATGGAGAGATAAGATCGCAAAGAGCTTGCAAATGAGCATGGCAAGCATGATGCAGAATCTGTTGATCCGTCGAAATTAGTCCTTTCGAGTATATTGGATACCCGTCCAAACGCCTGAGGGACTCACTACAGCGCCGCCTCCATGGTATATATGCATGTACCCACTAGGCTGTGCGTGCTGTGCACGGCAGTCGGTTAGCTCGAAATTCGTTATGATCAAACCGCCTTTATATAGCAAAGTGAGACCCTCAATCTGTACACCCTTGGTCGCGTCCAGTGTGTCAAGAATAGGCTGTTGATGCCTTGCAGTGCGGCGAGGCGGTGAGACGAGAATGCATATCGACGGGGAGGAGGGGGGTACTTTACTTTTGTCAGCGAAGTAGTTCACTTGTAAAAGTTTATATCTAAAGACCGGTGAGGACAAACGATGGTGAGGACCAGGGGTATTCTGGCTCATTTGGAGGGTACATGCAACTTGAACATTTTGATCTTTCGGAGTGCAAGAAAATTCGCTCACTTGAAGTTCTCCCGCACAAGCCTCGTCCTTGCCTAAGCGTAATGCAGAATCTGTGAAAGTAATGATCGGTCGAAATTTAGTCCTTTCTAGTATATCAGATACCCCGTCCGAACGCTTGAGGGACTCACTACAGCGCTGCCTAGTATATATGCAAGCACCCGCTAGCCTGTGCATGCTGCGCACGGCAGTCGCTTGACTCGAACTTCGTTGTGCTCAAACCGCCTCTGTACAGCAAAGTGAGGCCTTCACTTTGTACACTCTTGATCGGGTCCAGTGCGTTAAGGATGGGTTGTTGATGCCTTGCATTGTTCCCTGATGTGATGCGGTGAGGCGAGAAGACGGGGAGGCATATTGTCGTGCAGGAGGGGGTACCTTGAGTGATTTTTTTTCGAAGTAGTTCGCTTGTAAAAGCTTATATCTACAGAACGGTGGGGACAGAGAATGGTGAGGGCAAGGGGCATTCCGGATGCAGCTTGAACATTCTGATCTTTCAGATTGCAAGAAAACCTGCTCACTTGAAATTTCTCCCCCAAGCCTCGCCCTTGCCTACCTGTAGTACATTTATCCGAGTAATCAATGTCTCCAAGCAGACATCATGATAAAAGCAGGGGTGAGTCTTACTCGGTTTCAGTATCCTCTTGTTTTCAGGATTCTCTCGTTTTGCACCCATCAGTGCTTTCTGCTGGAGAATGGCCCTGTCAAAGTCATTGCATTCGGTACCGAGAACGCCTTCAAAAGAGTCTGTAACATTCTCCTAGGTCAAGGAAAAGGAGGTCGTACACGAGGGGACGTATGCTGATTTTCTTAGAGTGATGAATGATGAGCGGTGGAGTATGGGTTAGCAATGGAAAAGAAAGGCATGAATGATGGGTAGATAGGGGCTAGTGGCATCAGGGGCGGAGAGGTGCGTTCTGCTGCGTCACGAGCCTGCTGTTTTTAAAAATATGAGTAGAGGAGACGAGGCACGCAGTCCACATCCCTGCGTTCGTTGCAGGTGGTGCTGCTCGGCTGTTGCCAGCTTGTAGATTGCTGCTTGAAGCTTGGAGTGACGGGCGTCGGATCTGGGGGGTGAGAAGCAGGACCTGTTGTATGCAAAGGATCTCAGCCTAAAGTGTCTGGAGTACGACCCCTCGCCCCGCGTCACCATCATATGTATGGCTTTCAGCACTTCTGAATTGGAGGGTATAGGATGTTACTTTCATATGTTACCGGATCACTAGCAATGTGACAGTGAGCTGTTGCGAGATATGATCTGTGGTGAGTGTGGGGTTAGCAATGGAAGGACAAGTCGGATGGATAGGGGCTAGTGGCATCTTCGCCGGGGCGACCCCAATCCTGCGAATTGCTGGAGGCTTGGGGGGGGGGGGCAGTGTGCATGCCTCTCGCTCCTGTCAGTGTTCTAAGTTGCTATTGATGCGCACACCGCTGGGGGCTTGTAGACTTGTGAATTGCGGCCGACGCTTCGTAATGAGCGTCGGATATGGAGTAAGAACGCATATCCTGTTGATCAAAGGCTCTCGGTTATTGTTTTTGGAGCACAATCCTTCGCCCTAGGTCACCATCAAACCTACGACAATAGCTCACTCCTAATGGAGACAAGAACGTTAGCTTGAATCTCTACCAGATAGACCACCGGTATTGTGACAGGGGGTGCTGTATACGAGGTATGTCACATATCCTGGGCTTGAGAGTGCATCTGTGCAGTCACGCAAGGGTTGGTTGACACGGGGTGAATCACAATGACAGCGCCTTTCAGTCATGGCGTAGCCCGCGCTTTCGATCGGCATGGGAGTGCCTTTCCCTGGGAGTGCAGTGCCCATGTGAGACTTGAGGCCTGAGGGGCATAGTGGGAGTGCCTGTATTCGAGGGTCTTGGATTGCGTTTTTCTCGGCGTGGGATGGGTTGGAACGACGGCGTTTGGTGCTGTGGATTTGTTGCATTGCTTGTGTCTTGTGGGGAGAAGGTAATGAGGGGGTGAGCATGTCTAAGGGTGTCGTTTTGGCCGGCGGGAAAGTCTGATACAAAGCAAGTACCAGACTGCCGCTGCAGTATGTGTTCCCGTCTCTGCCTTACTGGTTAAAAAGTGGGACCATTTGTGAATGTGAGAAACTGAAATGAGAGGAGGGGATCTAGGGCGTGTCGGTCAGTTGGGCGGGTTGGTGTGCGTGGTGCGGCCTGGATCAGAGAGGTCGGCTTTTTGGTTAAACAGGCTGACAGACCTTGAGGGAGCGGGCGTGGGCTCAAGGCCCTTTGAAGGACAATAATTGACCTCGTGGACCATCTTTCTACTCGAGAGCTGAGGCACAGTCCGCTACGAGACCAGCAAAGGCATCTACGACCTGGCGATAACCAGGTTGTAGATGCTTTTGCCGGTCCTGATAATGAACTCTTGAGCAACCATTCCCTGCGAGTAAGTAAGTTAGAAGGCCATTGGAACACCCCCACCTTTCTGTACTACCGTTTCGTCAAACGTACGCGTAATCAATCCATGGTCATTTTGAATATAGCTGACGCCTAGCTTATTGTACCCCGCAAAGTACCCGATAAGCGATCATTCCACTAGCAGCTTATTGTCCATTTTACATATATAAATACCCCGCAAATTTCTCCTCCCCCCCCATCCTCTCCTCTCCCCTCCCCTCTCCCTTGTGTACAGTGTGCAACGTCCCCTCGTGTTCCGTCTCGAGACTTGCAGTCGATTCTCCAACGACGTCCCTCCATGATGATGAAACGGCGGCAGTGGGGCCCCGGGGGTGGCAGCCACGCGTCTGGACTTCAGACTCCGCGCGTCATTCGGCTTATGTCAGGGATTTTCTACATCAGGTCCGTGGATTAATGCGCAAAGTACTGTGAGGACTTGCCATCGATCGCATGGCCCCCACGCTATCCATAATCGAACGCGGGCTGTTGCTTCTCCCGGCATGGGATGGCATCGATGGATGGATGGATGGCAACATCTCGATGAGATAGGATCTGCGCGCGGGGGGCGATGTATCGAGTTTGGCGGGTGAGTAGGTGAGCGAGGTCACCGGTGAGTATGTGCCAGTGGTATCCTGAGCTGGATTCAACCGGATTGTTCGGTATTCAAAATTTTCGCTGGCGTTCGTTTGTGGGTCAAAGATGAGGGGGGTGGGCCCAGACCCAGAGCGCGACGCAACAGCTACTCCCCCGGGATCATGCTCAAAACCTTCATCCGACGTCTGATGCAGATACAACATCAACACGGTGTTTTTGGAGGACTTTGCATGGATATCAGAAGACTGGAGGTGGGAGCCAGCTGTACACCCCACCGCTCCCACGCACCCCCAGGGCCTGGATGCCCGAGTTCCAGCGCCCCCAAGTGCATCCACCAATGAGCAGCAGCCATATGGACCCCCTCGAACGGGTTGCACGGGCCTCACGCGCACACATCAACAAAAGAACGCTACACTGAATGAAGGGATGGGTGGGTGTACAACCTCATGATATCTCGTGATTCCACCCCGCGTAACGGCGCAGCGCAGCGCCAGCGAGCCGGTCAGAGCCACTTCGCCAGCGGGATATTAACTTCATCCAAAGATAGCAACACATGTGATGACGCCTCCATGAATCTCCCCCTTATGGAGGGGAGGGGTTCTGATGATGTATATCCCTGATGGGGGTTTCCGCGCGCCTGATCCTCCGAGAAGAGCAGAAGAAGCCGTATAGGTAGCAAGCCTGGAGGTGGCCCATGCTGTGCTGATATTTTCTTTACCGGATGTGGGGGTTGGTTGTTGCTGTGGGGGCAGCCAATCCGAGTACGCCGATCGGGAAAAGGTGCCGCACAGCCGTATGTGTCAGATTATCACAACAGATGGATGTCTTGGGCACGCCCGCAAAAGGGGAGTGCGTGACGGGGACGCGGGTGAAATGAAGGAGACGGAGCGGCCGCGTATAATGGCGTGGCGTAACGACTGTATATCGCTGTGAATGATAGAACGCGTGGTTTCTAACGCGACGGTTCTTGCGTATTATGCGTTCTGGAGGACAAGGGGACGAAATGCCACTAGTACTAACACTGACGCTGGCTAAGCGTACAAAGGCTCCAGCGAATCGAACGATCTTATCTCATCTACAACGGCAGCTTACCGCCTCGGCAATGCACAGCACCAAAGGCTCTATCAAAATGGCCCCTTTATTATCTTCTCCTGTGTTTTATATTCGGATAGGGTTGGGGGGGGGGGTTTGGCTGATTGCTTGGTTTGCATTGGGCGCCGCTTTTGGGCGTGCTCAGGTGCTCAAGCTCGGCGTGTGCGGGTGTGCAGCTGCGGCTTCAGGTTTGGCCAAGATATATGGTGTGTGTGAGTGTGTGCTTGTTTGACTGGAGTTGGCCTGCGGAGAAGGGGTCGTGCTGAGCACTATACCTGTGGATAAGCGGAAATGGTTGGTATACACGCGGCGGTGTCGGTGGTACAGCATATATCCGCATAGGGATTGCTGGCACAGGCTGTGGGGCCATGAAAGGCTTGGGGAATCAGGCTCAAAAAGGGGTTGGAGGGGTGTGTGGGGGATGGGGGGATCTGGCGTTGACGTTGATGGTAGGACGCGTCTCCTTGGAGTTCCGCGGGGGAGACTTTGACTTTTGGGATTGAATTCTTTCGGTGATCAAGGGGATCATCGCACCGCCTCGTCTCACACCGCACCGCCAGTGTAAGATGCACCGCCAGTATAAGATCGTATCGCAGCAGATGGCATCGCAGTGCATAAAGTATACAATATGCTTTTTGCTTATCATCGGATTGCCCATTCATTGCCTTGTCAGATAACGAGCTCGTCTGCCCCATCCACGGCTGTATATACCGAGCACTAGAGCACCAAGCACTGAGTACCGAACACCTGAGATCCTAAAGCAAAGCACGCATACACGCGCGCCCAAGCCCGAAACTCAAGCTCGAGCCCAAAAAAAAAAAAAAGCCAGAAAGCCCAAATGCCAATGCCAAGCTTGAAAGCCACTCCCAAAAAAGGGCTTATATATATATAAGAGCCCGAGGCGAGGCGGGAAAGAAAAGAAAGAGGTAGGGAAGGGGGCCTTTGGGATGCCTTTTGGCTGTGTGGACGGAGTGGGCTAGGCTAGCGGCTGGAGTGCTGAGCGTATACTTGGTACGTGCGCGCGCGAGCACTGGCAGCAGCGGCCGCTTGGTATAGACGCTCAGGGGCGGTTGGAGGTTGGAGGTTGAAAATTCCGCGTATTAATTTTATGGCTATGGCTACGGCTACGGTTACTCGTGAAACGTCATATAGCCCTGTTTATGATGGAAGCTCCAGAAGCTCCAGAAGCTCCAGAAGCCCCAGAGCGCTGAGCGCTGAGGCTAAGGCTCTGAGGTACCCTTGGTGTGCATGTGTGTACGTGTGTATGGGGAGGTGTTCCTGGTGTAAACGTCCGCGGTCTTCCGTTTAGACCAGGGCACGCGCGCGGCGGCACGGGACGGGGGGGATTTGTAAATTAATTAACGGGTTGAGAGGGTCCGGAAAGGGGATGAAAGGCAATTTTTACCACTTCACGTGAAGGGAGTTGTACATACGTACGGGTGACGGTTTTGTATGTACTTACTTACTTCTGGCGTGTTGTCTCATGCGTTTAACCATGGTGTGTACGTACGTACGAACCCACGAACCCAACTCCCCAACGTCAACCCGCGTCACGTCCCGTTGACGGTCGACAGGTCCATATCGCTCCCGTCACGGTCAACCAAACCAAACCGACACTCGACTTGTTACTGGCAAAAAGTCACGGGTGCAATGCCAGTCCCCAGCTATCACGCAGTGCAATAATACGTACCTTCTCGAGTCGGTACCATCATACGCATAATATACTATATAGAAGGATCTCCCCCATTCATTGATTCTCATATATATTCCATATCCCTTTCATAATGAATCAGCTAATTAATCATGGCAACGAAATAACACACACACTTACATACAACGCGCGCGACCGCAATCGCTTTCTGACGTATACTCGCCACCACAGAGGATAGTCGCACAAACTCACATCACACACCAAATAATGCCTAAAACAGGCTCAAAAACTGTAATTGCAGCAAATGCATCGACGAGGGAGGGTATCGAGACGATCTAAAAGCACAGCGAGGGGTCAAAGAGAAGGGGAGAAATGTGGTCGGAAGAGAGAGGGCAGGACAGGTGATGCGGAAATGGAGACGAGGGGCCATAGAAATCTCGATAATCATACAACAACCAGGGTCAAAAACGAGAAAGAGAGAAATGAGACTATCTATCAAGAGAAAAAAAAAAAGGTCCATGACAAGAACGAGAGTGCTAAAAACCGAGATGGAGAGCGGGCAATGTGATCGTGAGCAAAAAATATCGAGTGTGGAGAGATGGCAAAGTGTCGTATGTCCGTGAAGGATGGGTCGTGGCGCGCCGAGAGGCGTCGTAGGGAGAGTGGGCAGCCAAGCGCTGACATCCGCTCTCCATAATAATAAACAAGGCCATGTAAGAAAACGCGGATTTTGTGCAGTGTTCCGCATGGGTATTTTTGGGGGTGTACAGATATATTCAAGACTGCACCAACAGGCATAGGCACGTCAGCCAAGAAAGGACACGGAAAAGAGACTGGGCTCACGCGAGCAAGAAGGGTCTCACGGCCTAGGTAGCCCGCCACAAATCGGCCGCCACCTCGCACGGATCCTCGACACGGACCATGCGCCAGTCCTCGCCTCCTTCAGAGACACGCTCCCACATGTAATTCGCCGTGACACGCTGCGTAAACACGACGCGCTCGAGGTCCTTGCACGCGCGACCCAAGCTCCTCACGACGGCAGGCTCCGAGAAGCGTGCGGGCAGGCCGGGACTGGCACGGTTGATGAGAAGGGTGCGCAGAGGGAGGAGGGCGAGTGCAGAGAGGTACTGGGAGACGTCCTCCTTGAGGGACACGTCGCCCAGGTAGGCGAGGTTGGACATGTGCATGGCGACGAGGCCCATGTCGGCGGGGGTGAGCTCGAGCCCCTGTGCACACATGAGGGCACGGAGGGGGCCGGAGGAGGCGCCGATGCTGGGTGCGACGTCGGGGAGGGAGGCACGGGCCCAGGCGAGGATGTGGAGATGGGTGACGGGGCGGTGGGGGAGGATGGCGAGGGCGGGTGCGGGGGTGAGGGTGGCGAGGGCGTGGGTGTTGGGGAGCGCGCCTGCGAGGGCGGGGGTGGAGACGAGGGCGGGGCTGAGGAGGGTGAGACGGGTAATGGAGGGCTGGGCGCGGAGGAGGGCGATGAGGGGGCGGGAGAGGGGCTCTGTTGTACAGAATGTACGGAGACGGAAGGGAAGAGAAAGAGGCTTGAGCGTGGCGGGGATGGGCCCGCGAATGGAGAGACTTTCGAGGTTGCGCATGCGGGCGAGAAGAGCGAAGAGGGGGTGGTGGTGGGCGGCGGGGGACTTGGCGCGGGTGGGAGCGAGATAGAGAGAGCATTCTTGGACGTAGAGTGCGCGTTTGCGGGACGTGAGGGCGATGGCAAGAGGGTCGTCGTGGCGGGAGAGGATGATGGAACGGTACAGGATGCGCTCGGACTCGAGCTGGAAGAAACGGGAGACCTGGGCGAGAGTGGCAAGAGCGTCCTTTTCGGGGACGTGTGCGATGACGGGGCGCCAGAGCTCAAGGGGGAGACAAGACATGGTACACGATACACGCGGCGAAAGACACCCATCTCTCAACCGTCTGTATATATATACCTCCCTTCCCTCCTCTCCCACTCCCTATCCCAGGATACTCAGATATTCCGGTCTTCTTCCCGGCGTTTATCTCCTCCGCGGACAACCCGTCCTCCGAACACCCCCGCGATTCACACTCGGTGCCCAGCCCACTTTGGGTACCGCGTACCTCGGTGGCGTTGATGCTCGGCTTTCGGATTTACTAAGCGCAAGTGTACGCCGCCCTACGTAGCGACCCCACTCCGAGTCCGAGGCATTCGCTGAATGCTCAATACACCATTTAATCTTCAAAAGGGCAGTCTTACCTAGGTATCGATGCTCGGAACTCGCTCTGCGGCATTTCATATAATACAACGGTGCTTGGTACAAGGGCTTGCTATGCACTCTGTAGTATACGGCATTTCATAACACAATGGCGCTTGCTACAACGCCTGGCTTGGAACTCACTCTGCGGCATTTCATGTAATACAACGGTGCTTGGTACAAGGGCTTGCTATTCTGCACATACTCTGAGTATACGGCATTTCATAAGTATAGGGAACACATGGCGCTTGCCCAGGTATCGATGCTCGGAACTCCGTACTCTGGTGGGAGATCGGAGTCTCAGACGCCCACGCCCGAGTGCCGGGACGACATTGGGGGAGAAACTAGTGGTTGATTTTCTGTACAGCCTGCATGTACGATGACATTACCAAGAACAGCCCCAACACATGATCTCGATCCACACTGTGCCAGGTGGTACTGGCAATTCACTCATAATACAGCCACGCAGCACGCAGCACTGCCAGTGTATGCAAAATAAGTTACCTGTGGTACTCTTTCCATGAAAGGCGCAAGTGACGATGCATCTGCACTGCCCGGACCAATGACACACCCAAATTCCAATGACCGAACTTACACACACACATTTGTATAGACATCTACGTACCGTACATCTCGATCCACCTCTGGTGCCTCTAGGGGGAGCGCCCCGCGCCACTGCAGACAACCACGCCACACTGCCAGACAACGACGTGCTGAGATGAGTGCCACACAGTGAACTGAGCCTCAGTTCCATGCTAGCGAGACCGACAAACATCGACGAGCCCCTCGTCAATGAGACCACAGCGGAGCAGTCCCGAGAGCCCTCACCCGCAGGCCGCAGGCCTTGCATACAACGGTCGGACATGGCGTAGGTATGACATCCAAGCCCCATGTCCGTGTCCGTGCCACTCGAGCCCGGGGGGAGGGTGGCATACGCCCATATATGGAAGCACATGTAGACTTATAAGGAAACTCGGCTCGAAAAGAAAGGGCCCCTCGCCTGGCCCTCCGGAGCTTTGAAATGCTGAGCAAAAGTTGCCCTCGATAGACCCCTCCCAGATGGCTCCAGATGATCCTTAACGCGAGCACAACGAGCAGCACTTGACAGGCGCAAATGACACAGTGTTAAGACATGCCCCCTTCGGATCCCGAAAGAGAGTCAGGCTTTCCTATGTAGAGAGTCCCCTCGATAAGGATGCCGAAAAGTCGCCTCAGACCCCACTCACAGCAATTTGCAATACCGGTGGAGTGCAAAAGGGTCGCGGTGCGAAGGTACTAGTGTGTACAGGCACCGGCGGGGAAAGGGTCGAGGGGTCTTAGGCTATCAAACGGAGATGGCCCACTCTTGCGCGGGGGGTGGTAAAAATAAACCCCAAGATGGCTCCTGTCTGGTGGATCACCTGAGAGCGATGTGTGCGCAGATGTTTCTGCAAGTTTCGATTGCCCGAAATGAAAAAATTTTCCACTGCGTGGAGAGTGAGGGTTCTAGACTTGGCTCGAGGGGTCCTGTTCGAAACCAGTAAACGACTGCCAACCAAGGGCGTTTGGTGCTGGAATCCACACTCTGTAGAGAAGAGTAAAAATTTTATAAAAACGAAAAACGAAACTGACGCATGGGATGATTCGCCACCCCGGCCGGGACAGACACAACTTTAATACACCGACCGTTATCTGGAGATACAACCCCTCCGGACACCAGTAAAAATTTGTTGAACCCGTTATCATATTCATGATCACTCTCCTTGCGATGCATGAACCGCGGGGGAACGGTCAACGGCGTCGTCGGCGTCGTCGGCGTACGCAGGCCCCCTCTGCAGGAGCCACATCCCTTTCAGCAATATATATAGGGCACGGGGGAGGATCGCGATGCATCTAGAGTTCTTTACCCTTTAAGGCTCTAAACGTTGAACATGCGGTCTCCAGCGAGAGACAATATAGAGTCACGTGGGGGCAGACAGGCTTGAGTCCATGGCGGTGCACTATGTGCGTTTCTCCCACTCCTATGACCGAGCAGCGCGTGCACCGCCTTCCCTCGTTGGAACGGGGACAGACGGGCGGGCATGAGATGCGGGAGGATGATAATTGATTATCCGCTCATGTAGATCACCCTGTCTGTCTTGATTTGAGGTGTTGTGAATTTCCCTTTGTCTTTCCTATTATTTTGCAAATGGTGAGGCTGATTTCAAATAAAATTCCACTCACGAGCGCACTAGCATGGTACAGATTGACTGCAGGACACGATCACAATCTATGATGCGGCTGTTGCCGCAGCTAGCCGCTCGATCAGGCCGCAGGGGTTAATATCTACCTATTGGCCACCATGCGGCGTTGCTGGATAACACAGAGCACATCCATGATTTCGAGTCCAGAGCTTGTGATAACCAGGCTGATTCGCAATGGATGACCTTGAGGAAAGATGTAGTCGGGCACATCACATCGAGGCTCCCGGATCGTACGTCGCCGCTTGACTGTCACAGACGGGGGACGAGCAGTTATGTAATGCACTGCCGAGAGACTACGTATACGTGACACTGTTCTGACAGATGTTGGCGAATTGACAAGAATATGGCAGTGAGTGTGCCTCCGTCAGCTGAGAGAGCTTGATGATCACCCCGTTTTCAGCGGGTGAATTATCGATATGTCATGCACAGGATACTAATGGTTCAGATGTCAGGCGCCAACTTTTCCCCTAGATGACCAAGGACTTGCCCTGCATGCAACGCTTATGCTGATGTAAACGATTGGCTGGATAGTTGTCCCTTTGCAGTCGTATTTGGAAATAACAGTGACGCTTTAGATACTTCTGTCAATATTGGCCCTGTGCGCAGCTTCACCCTGGTACGTAGCTTGAGCAATGAGCTCGTTGCTTCCTTCAGGAAATTCCCGTGAGGTATGCATGCATTTTCTGGGTTTCACCGCCTGCAACAGCGATATTGAAGAAGACCGATGAGCGTGTAACTCGCGCCGGCGACAAGACCACAGCATGTTTGGCGCTCCAAGGAGAAGAACCTGTATCAACACCCCCAGGAATTTAATGATTTTTTTAGAGATCCGTAATCGTGCTGCGTTGCCCAGACACTGTCACTGACATCCTTCACATTCCAAGTGAGTTATCTTATACAGGATACTTAATGTTCTAGGCCTACAAACAATGGTTGGACAGTGTAGCCGCCGCCCTGCAGTATGGGTCTAGCAGGGGGGCTTGACGCCTCAGTGATACTAATCTCAGCCATGCATCACAACGTACGCTGCGCCGTAGCTTGCAGGCACCCCTACACCCCTCAAACTATTTGCCATCCATTACATGTGCCTCGAGGGTCAGATGACTCTACTCTCCTGAAATACGGTCACCCCCATATCCCCCTTATCTGGTACACCAATATGCCTATCCCTTGCTCTTGTCCGTGCGTACGAACTCGCAAGGTTTGCATGCATATGTTACGAGGTGCTACGGCGTTTGTTAGACCTCTGACATTACTGTACGAGGAGTACGGGATTCATGATAAGAGAGACCCAAATAGAGAACGTGAACCCCCGATCTACCCTGGTTCTTGCGAAGCGACCCCCGATTTGCTCTTTACCATAGGCTCCACAGCGTCGCTATTTACAAGTGACAACGACCCGGAGCCTGGAGCAGGACGCAAACATGCTTCTCAGCTTCCCTGAGTTTCCGTTTGCATGTCTTTCCCCAATGCGCCAAAGGTGTTTAGTTTCACCGTGGATCAAGTGGTTCTGGACTCGCTGATGGCGTTCATGTGTGAAGACGCATATGTAACTGAGCATCATCTCCAAAAGGGCGCTAGCGCAAATGTTAAATGATTCTCGTCAAGATATGCACATAGATGTAGCGTAACATGCCCCGAAATGCACTAGCGCGTTGCACGAGGTTCGTAAACGGTACAGCAAGATAACGGTTCGGAATAGGTATTGCATACGCTTTCTAGACCGTGGTTGCCGGTGTTTGTGTTTAATGCCGATCGTTTTTGACTTGAAACAAGTAACAAGTGGCATTCATATTCAGCGTGCAGCCGCTATCCTCACTTTGTTGTCATGAAGACAGACAGCGATAAGAGGACAGTCTATCGTTCCACCTTCCCGAGCTCAAGGGCGCCGAGAGTTTAGGTATGCACCACTCCTTTGGCGCTTGCCGAAGAAGCATCATTAGAAGCCTCGCCACGTTTGTTTATTAAGCAACCACACGAACTGGAAGGGCACTGGCGCTACCAGCGTATCGAGGTGCATTGGAACCAATCTTGTTTCCCGAGTACATATTTAGAAGGCATCACACTGCAGGATTCGATTGATGTGGATACTTGCTGGACGAAAAAGCTGTATGTTTTCTGTTTTCTTCTGTTTAACTCTAACAGCATGGCAGCAGACTCTATTGGCACCTAATTAATGGAAGACGAAGATGCAAGCGGAAAATCCGACTCGGTCCGCGGGTCTAAATTAAAGTTCAACTTCCGGAAACGGGAGGAAAGCTATGGGAAGAGCAAAGCTACCGGGGCGGTTCTGGGTCTACCCAACGCACGGTTCAGGACTGACGCTAGAGCTTTTGCCCAAATTATGCAATGCTTGAAACTTACAGCCCCGTGACTGGTCAGGTCTACCGACGCGTCTAAGATATCAACCTGGCAGACTGGTCGAGCACTTACGCTGTGAGATGGCATCGACGTGGATGGACCTTGAAAGATCAAGTAATTTATAGTCATACACAGTGCCATCGCAAGCAGAGGGACAAGCCCAGGTGTAGGCACGAGCCCTGTTACACTCATTCTAGCGCTGGAACAGAGAAACCATAAACTTTGGTTTTCCCCTCAGGGTCATTCGAGTCAAGCCCCGCCCTAAACACAATGCCCAATGGAGATGGACGCGCGTTGTCCGCCCTTGTTCCTCCCTTTTCATGTTTTGCAACCTTCATATCCTCATGAACATGGAGGCTTGCTACGCTGTTCGCCGACACTTTTCCCGTTCAAGGTGCCGCTTGCGTTGAGCCGCTGGGCAGCCTCTAGGCCGGCGCGTTCCGCGAGGTTGGCATAGTTTCGTGCAGGCCTGCTGGTCGTGTTCTTGCGCGAAGGTCCTCGCGGAACAGTGGCATAAGGCTCTCTTGTGTGTGCCAATTAAAGAAGTGCACACGGTCATATTTGTGTAAGGGACTCGCGACCGCGTTTGGGGGTGGCGCATTTGCGGTTGCTGAAGACACTGTTGACCATATATCGGGGGTCTTGATTCAATGACAAACGCGGACAGATCAGTGGGCAATACCGAATACGAGGTGTATGCAGACTACCTGGGGGATGTTCAGTCTGGAGCCGAGTAAAACCGACCGACGGCTGAAAGGTGGACAATCCCCACTGAGTATGGTAATACGGACTTGCTTCTTCATCGCAAATTCTTGCAGGCGTGCTGAGGGAATATTTCGTTCACTTTGTGAGTGACTGTGCACCCTGCGACACTGTTGGTGGACGGAATGCAACGTCATGAGACACATACAACGGTCATTCAAGTCGTCCAAAAGCTCAGAGGAGCCGTCAAAATTATTGTGGAACACACCTCCTTTGACGAATGGCTTATGACAGCTTCATGCGTGTGGTGATCATCCTGTTATCGGGGATCCCTTCAAGCCATACGAGACGAGGATATGCTATCAGGACACCCAGAAGCAGGATCAAATGCTTCGTACGTCCGTTGATGACCTCGTCGTTGAGACATGCAAGCATGGCGTCGTATGTGGACTCATAACACACACGCGTACATGTCCGCTCAACGCGACATTCAATTGAAGTCCATAAAACACAGTTCGCGGACCCAACGTTATGCATACGAGACGGGGCGCGATGGAATATATGGTCCGGGAAGATCACCAAGCACGAAAGACGGGCCGGGGGCCTTCTCAATGTCGCTTGGTGGCGTGTGCTGTTGAAAGAGGAAATAGGATTTATGGGCTGCTTTTCCAATACCCAGGAAGCTCTCCCAACGCATAAGGCGGTCTTCATACGATCTGTATCCGTCGATGGTGCTATTGAACGCTTAGGTGGCAAAGCGAGACCACCGCATCAGTCACTTGATTCAACGTTGGTATTGATTGGACGTCAACTATCTCGGACTCATCCCAGCTACCACTCTGCACGTCACATGTTATTGGCAATTGGGATGCGGACTGTTGTAGTCGTTTGAGATCAATTGGTATCAAGACGAACGAATCTACAGCATTGGAATGGATAACCGCATCAATTGCCCTTGATGAATACTTTTGAGGGCTGATTTCCAATGATAAAAGGAGACGTCGCGAAAGTCACAGCTATAACTTTCAATGCGCACCAATAAGCCGCGTTCTCCAGTTGACTTTACCCCGCTGACAGGCAGGCATCGACCATCAATGTGCGTGCCTGACACTTACCCTGGCAGTGTCCCTTGCATCTGTATAAAGACACTGAATGGAAAGCATGTCCAATACCCTGAGACAGCCTGTTGTTTCGAAATCATACAACGACGACATGCAAATATTTCACCACCTCCTACTAGTCATCCTTGCTGTGGTTACCAGCCAAGCAAGTGCGAAGCCTGCGTGTACCATGGTCTGTCCCTTGACAGAGACACAGTGTGGCTCTTGTGGTTGCTGCCGTACGTATCTCCGAATATAGATAATTATTTGCGTTGAATATACTCGTACCACAGCGATCACTGTTCCCATCTGATTATATTATCCAACCGCCTTACGGTGTGGTGAGCCTGCTTTTTCTGTCATACTCATGTTTGCCTGATGTACTGGACGTAGACCCCGTACCACTGGTATGAGGGAATGAATCCTATTAGCATCATCGTGTCTGTTACCGCAGGAAGAATATACGTGAATTTAAACAATGACCATGTTTAGAGTCAGTGGCGGCCGCTAAGAAGATTCGGCGGAGCCGACGACTGAGGCCGCCATGGCTTGCTCTAGGATACATCCAGTAGCAATAATCGACGAGCGTGATCCTGTTCAGCTCTAATCATATTTGTTAGGCCTTGTTCACTGTGAATGGCTTCCTTTCAATACAGGACGAGGATATTTAGTCATTGTCTTCAAAATGCACGCAAGGTCTGAATTCATTACTCACGAGAATAATCATGGAGCTCTATGATCGACCAGGTCCGAAGTGTAGCTAGTAGCCCTGATCATGTCCGAACCTATTTTGTCATGGTATCTGGGACCGTGAATAGCATCGCCTCTACGGCGAGGAATTAAATCAACTAGCATGAAGCAGGCGAGTACTTGTCTGATAAGAATCCGAGAGAGATGCAAGAAAACCCTATGAAGCTTGAACGGTACCCGTCAGCATATGGCCCAATGTGGACGCACAGCCACCGGCTACGCCTTGGACTCCTGACACTCTTGCTGCGCTCCCCATGGCTGCCTTGCAATTTCTGCGTGCCCTAGATTCTCTCAAAGACCAGGCCAAGGATGCGCTGTGGGCTGTTTCGTCATGTGTATGTCAGCAGTCTGCAAAAGTAAAGATCAATGGTCGGACTTGTGAGCTTTGCTACCTGCTCAGGGTTCTATACGTGATTGACTTTGCTTATAGTTAAAATTGTAAAAGTGCTGGGTGAGGGAGGCTTCTCGTTCGTGTATCTCGCGCAGGATGAGACCAGTGGTGTGAGTTGAGTTTTTGACCACGAGCTGGAATGAGCATTTCACAGCGGCTTTTAATCATCAGAGACAATTTGCCCTAAAAAAGATACGGTGTCCAACTGGATCGGATGCGGTGAAGGAAGCAATGCGGGAAGTGGATGCATATCGACGATTTAGGTTCGTTGTTTCCCATTGTGACACGGATCGCTCGAGCTCATCAAGCGCAGACATCCAAACATCATACGGATTTTGGTACGTTCTACTCACTATAACCCGTTGGTTCTCTATCTTTAAAGATCTTTAAAGGATTCTGCCATTGTCCAGGACAGAGATGGGGAGGGCAAAATTGTATATTTATTCCTACCACTTTACAAGGTATGTGCATGCATCATGACCTCTCAACCTGGTGCTTGACATGAATGTACGTGAATAGCGTGGTAACCTTCAGGATGCTATTAATCACAACCTGGTGAACGGCAATCACTTCCCGGAACGGGAGATGGTGAGACTTTTCCGCGGCACATGTGAAGCCGTCCGCGCCATGCACACATATCGCGCTCCCGTTTCGTCCTTTCAAAGAAATGGAAGCGCGGCCCCTCCCACGCAATCTTCAGCACAGAATGGGATGGTTGATCACGATGATCATGATGATCATGATGATCAAATGCTTCCTCAACCTGAAGGTGACGCGGAGGGAGGATACTCGTATGATGGAGCGAGTGTGCCATTGATGACTAGACATCGAGTGGAGAGCCAGAATGACGTAGTGTTCGATGGAGACGCAGAGCTAGAACAGTTGAGAGCTGAACAGCCTCCAGAGGAGGGTGCCAAAACCGAGCTTATACCCTATGCACATCGGGATATAAAGCCTGGGTAATTGTATGGCGGGCCTAACGATTGACGGAGCTCTAACTTTCCCCCCCGTCAGAAACGTGATGCTATCGGATGATGGACAGGTCCCGATTCTCATGGACTTTGGGAGCACCATCAAAGCCAGGGTGAAAGTTGAAAGTCGTTCTCAGGCTTTAGCACAACAGGTACGGCAATATAACGCAAATATTCAAGCACGGATTAAGATGGCTGCGTGTCGACTGTAGGATCTGGCTGCGGAACAGAGCACAATGCCTTATCGCGCGCCGGAATTATTCGATGTCAAGACTGGCAGCACGCTAGATGAAAAGGTTGACATTTGGGTATGCATACTCTATAAGCCGCTTCATAATGCCCCTTCTCACCTCGTTGTCTGTTATATAGTCGCTTGGCTGTACTCTATACGCTTTAGCGTATTCCCACTCTCCTTTCGAGACTGCACAAACAACGGAGCAAGGGGGTTCTATCGCGATGTCCGTCCTCAACGGCGCGTACAAACACCCGGCAAATGCTGCGTCGATATATTCGGAGGGTCTACGGGGCTTGATTGATTTCATGCTCAGCGTAGATCCGAAGGAGAGGCCGGATATTCATCAGGCATGTTTTTTAAGTTACTCCCACGATGTGTCTGCTCATGATTTGATGTGTAGGTTCTGGAACGGACGGATATGGTGTTACAAAGCCTCGCCTGATTAAGTCGTTATTTTATATCTTTTTTGCTTGTTATGTGGACTTTATTTTGTAAGCGTAAGAGGTGCACTAGGTTGCACGCAAAAATCTGACGGGTATCATGTCTTGCTATATTGTCGAACCATCGATCCGTGTTCGACGTTTGACATCACTGCACTCTCGCTGACACTGAACTCTGAATTTGGCTAGGGTTAAATGGCAATTCCGAGACTCGGAGGACAAACGGCTCGAGATCTGAAACGCATCGCGTACTCAGAATCCGACATTTACAAACACCGTGCATATGATCAAACCGATGGTCTTCATCACCTGTCTGTGCACCCTAAGCTACACTGATGAAGAGTATGGGTGATGCAAGAGTCCATCGACTATGGTATAAAACGCATAAGAATACAAGATATGGATCAAAATCCGTGCACTCTTGTCTTTCGGTACCGACGTCAAGAACTTTGTCGTCCCATATTCTCTCTCTTCACTGCCTCTTTCTTCCTCGCCTCTCACAAGTGCCTACAAAAGCGCAATTTAGTGGTGCTGAGCTTTCAATTTATCGTTGACGACGCTATCAAGGGTGTACTTTGATGCTCGGGTATGGACTTTCCGGTCTTGAGAAGGATCAAGCACACGCAACGCCTTGAACGAAATGTCTTGGCGGATGAGAACGCATGAAGTTCATTACGCTCAGAAAGGCACGAAATGCAAGTGATGACAAGCAATGCGCCACACGGATAAAGCACCGATCCACTTCATTAAGTTGTATACAAGGAGAGGAACTAAAGATTACTAAACGGCAGAAGGTATGTAAAACTAATAGGGATATGCGCGATTGGTACGTCCATACTCTAGTTTAGACATAAGTAAATCTAACAAGCAGTAGTCCGTCATTGTGCTTCCCCCTCTTGTCAAATAACCTTACGAATCTCCATCCTTGTTGCAGGTATTCAATACGGGCGCAGAAGGTACCCAAACGGTCGTCTTTCCCCCACTCCTCCCGAAAAATCGTCAACCTTTGTTTGGCTGTCAGAGCATTCTCCCCTGTGAGGGGTGAATGAAGTTACCTTATGAACGCCATGTCATCTTCCACGAAGTCCCAATGAAACTTCTCGTTCCAAAGCACATCTCCATTTGGAATGTTGTCACCTAATATCGAGGAGAGGTGTCTGGTTTGGGACTGCCATGTCTGTTCACCAGACGGTATGAAGAGTTCGGCATAGACATATGTCTTGACATTGTGGCTTGTTCTTGGTACTTCGAACGGGTACAATATGACTATGTAAGGGGGTGAATAGGTAAGGTAGAGGATTCTCCGCTTACTATTGCATCCTCCGATCAACTCGCATGTTAATCTTACGGATCTTCTATCATCCAAGGCTTTGACACCTCTCAATCTGTCAGGTTTGCACACCCATCCTCCGCTACCCACAAACATGGCCTCGTTGAACTGCAAACCGCGATCATACCGCTGCCAGTTCAATGCTGATATATGTGTTCCTTGTAAACGAG
Source organism: Cantharellus purpuraceus (assembly GCA_025174535.1). NCBI lineage: Eukaryota > Fungi > Basidiomycota > Agaricomycetes > Cantharellales > Hydnaceae > Cantharellus > Cantharellus purpuraceus. The sequence continues at coordinate 729,871 of JALBUN010000047.1, forward strand.
TGCCGTCAGTTTATTTTTGGTCTTCCCAAGCTATTAAAACACGCGCACCAGATCTCCAGTGTTCCAATGGCCTAAGGTTGGCTGAGGTGACTCTTGTGGCTTTAGGGTATACGCGTCGCAAATGCCGCAGTGAGTGTCTGACCAGAAGTTCATGCGATTTAGGAAGAAGTTCCCCCAGTGCAACTTCAGATAAGTTATAGACAAGATGACGTGGGTCTGAGACGTTTTCTGGGTAGAATATAACATGAGAAAGCGCACAAGTGGTTAGTCAGTGTCTATCTTCACCTTGCGTTAGCCAGCCCGAGTTGGGCTTTATGCTACGGCCATAAATCCCAAGAGCTGCAAGAGCGGGACTAATTTTTAGTTCCTGTTGAGAAGTCACTTCCTCGGACGGGTCAGATCCAATATGGTAAGAAAGTCCATGACAGCTTTCTGGAGCTGTCGGTGGATAATATTCAACCTGTTTCCCGTACCTCAGACTACGACACAGTAACCGCATATCCTGTACTTACCATGAGCAGAATTTTGCCTCTCAACTGGCCCGGGGTTGGTTCCTCTACCATTCCTGATATTTCTTTATCCACAAGCTTCTCACCCCAGACACTCTTCATTGTATGCGCAATTCTGTCTTGCTCGTGTACATCTACGTGGCACTCCAAACTGACCATGACAGGCCAGTCAGCAGGCTGAACAGCCTTGCCGATGGCGCGACACACATCTCGAAATGGGATATGATCGCTCCACGTCCAGCCATGAGTGACAATTGGGCCATTAGAGCTAGGCCAGACGTCGATTTCGACACAGCGGCAGGAATGTGAGAGGACACGCGTGTAAGCTGTGGCATCAGCTTTCCCCATCAATTGGTAAGAAAGAAGGTATGTATTGTGAGAGGTTCTTGGAAGAATATGAGCTGATTCGACGACCATTATCTGTAAGGATAACACGCACGAGATATAGTAATGTGATAAAGGCAGGGAGTCGTCTACTTCAGGTGGCTGGACGACAGGTCGGACCAGAACCTCATGAGGAGACTTGACGATCATACTCAGTTCATGATAGCCATCCAGCCTTAAGAACTTCCCTCAGAGACTCACCTCTTTGCGGTCTACAAGGAACTGGACGAATTCCCTGCTCAGCCTGATGCCTGAGCTGCCGGGGGGTGGTTGAACATTGAGAGCTGTGTCAATGTCGGTTGATCTAATGGCGTGTTCGTCCTCCTCCGGAAAAATGTGTGGCCCATGAGTGGTTTTGTGCATAATTTAGCCGAAACTCGCCGAGTAAAGAAAAAAACAAACTGTAAGCTCAGCTACCTCAAGGATGGCTGCACTATGCAGTAACTAGCTACTGCGATCATCAGCGCCGGGATCCACTTTGTCGCGATCACGTGACCAAAAATCGGTCGCTCGGCGTGTTTGTCCCTGTCCGGCTAGTCGAGGAGTTTACCTTGTTACATTCCGGTACCATTCAATTACTATCTCTAGCTAATGTGAAGTATGGGAGCCAGTCGAAGTCAACGGATATGTGCAATATCAGTTTGAGATCAATGGATCAAGGAGCTTATCTATACTTTAGGCTCACCTGGAGTCAGACAGCGCCGGAACGTAATGTGGTTTGCTTTCTGACTCGAACGACTATGAGCAAACTCCTTCGTCTTGCCCTCTGTCTTTTTCCAGACGTTACGGGTTGGTTGAGCGTCATAACTCCGAGTCAGCTTAACAACTGGTTGACTGCTTTCGCTGTACGTAGCCCTCGATTACCAAGGTCCTGTGGAATTGCTTGGTTTCGTCTCACCCGTCGATGGGCTGGGTATATCTGCCGCATGCCCTTATTTGATCGACATCACTTACTTTTCCCACACGCTGGAGCCTGTGGAATTGTCTCGGGGACCAAGGGTCCTTCCAACGAGAACTTACGGCGATGTTAAGAGTGATGAGCAATTTGATATTGTCTTCATTCCCGGAGGTAAGAGAATGATAGGAGCACATCATGAAATTAGTTAGCGCTCAATGGTTGTGATGCCATGTGGTTGATGCCATGTGGTTGAAGGTCGAGGTGCACGACCAGAGAATGTGCCTACTGCCTTACAAGAATTTGTCAAACACCAAGTCCCTGGCGCTAAGTATGTCCTGACTGTATGCACTGGTAAGTAGAATAATTGCAGGGTAACTGGATTTTTGCCGACGTTGAATGTCCGAGTCAAGGGTCATGGATACTGGCTGGGTGCGGGTTCTTGGACGGGAAGCGAGCCACCACAAACAAGGCAGCATTCCGAGACGCTAAGGTAAGCTCAAAAATTTGTGCCCTGTTGCCGTCTAAATGCGGGTATATCAGGCCCATACAAGCGACAAGATCATTTGGGTCCCGAAGGCACGATGGGTCATAGACGGCAATATATGGACCAGCTCTGGAGTGACGGCCGGTACGTCCAACATGATCTGTTCAAGCGCTGTTCTCCAAGGTGTCGCTGACACGATGACACCACGCAGGTATGGATATGGCGAATGCCTTCTTAACCCATCTGGTTGGTGAGGAAATCACGAAGAAGATCAGAGGTGTCATTGAATTGGGTGAACGCGAACAATCCGATGATGAGTTTGCCGCCTTCCATGGACTTGTATAAGGTTGTGTGGAGCAATCTATTTCCTTCACATCCAAATCAGCAAAAGTGTATAATAGCAACAGGAGCCACAGTCAGATTACCACAACCATTCTTGGTTCCATGAAGGTAATGTGTAATTGATGTTACTGTCATTTCATATAAGAGCGAGGGCAAAACGGCCACAAATACTTCCAGCGGTGCAACAGTGCGGCATCAAAGGCGTAAACGACAAGGAATTGGTCGACTGTGTGTTTCAGGGCTCCATAAGGTAGAAGACTGAGGTCAAAAGTCGAATGGCCCCACTAGCAATAAGAGTATGGAAGTCTCATTGGAATCAGCATCGAGAAACTGGGGTGCAAACCAGCTAATGCAAGTGACGAAAAGGCAGTTAATTTGGGGCTTTAGGAGTCGATAACGTGTCATTATTGAGGGGGGGAGCCACTGACGTACGTGGAACTCATGTTCTTTTGGATTCCGAATAATAAAGCTGTACAACATAGATCTAAGTAATGGGTAAAGAGAATATGCATCAATGTTTCTCTCCTCAGTCCGTATATTGTGGATACGGCTGAGGGTTAGGAAAAACACCACAGACGTATTATATACGTCTGCAAGAGAAAAATAGATAACGGGGTTGCGACGGACACCCGATCCCCGTGGTGTCATTAACGTGGACATACTCAACATATGCTCTATATTCCAACATGTTCACCGGGCATAGGGTACTCATGGGTAAGATTGGGCGTGCGATTTCAGTAGGTAAGGAGCAAAAATGACAAAAACATTTCGTTGCACGAAGGTAATTAATGTCCAACCAAACTTTTCAGAAGCTCCCACGCCACCTCCAACGCGTCAACAGATTTGCTCCGTTGTATGGAACCCACTCCAGACAACGCCTCTGAGGCTAGGTCAGCCACAATATCTATCAAGGTAGAGTCAGTCTTAGCCTTATGTCTTGCACTCCGTTGATGAGTCTGGAAATACAGCGGAAAGCAGACGAGGCATTCGATGCCCTGGATGATGCCCTTCGATCAAGGACAGATCGTCCTTCCCCCCCAAAGAGAGTCAACGGCACCATCTATGGCTCTTTGGAAAAGTATGGTATAACGAGCAAATCGTGGGTCTTCTTCGGTCGTGTTCATCCTGACACTACTTAACCAAGTCTCAGAAGCTCGCCATCCAAGACGGTGACATCTACGCCAACTCTTACGGCTTTGCTCTCCCGTGCCCGATCTAAAAGGAGTAAAGATACTCCTCTTCCAATATCCCAGTATAAAAAGTCATCCTCCGCCATTCCTGAGTACAGTCCAGGCTCCACGGACGCGTTTTTGCAGCGACTATCCACATTTAGCTTTTCAACATATCCCTCTAAGCCTCCACAGATTGATGCTGTGGCGGCGTCGAAAGCAGGCTGGATCAATGAAGGAGGGAAGGATAGACTCTATTGTGCAATTTGTAGAGTTGGGTGGGTAATTGCAGGACGGGAAGGCTTAAATAAAGATGCAGGTGCGCAGCTCTTCTCTGAGGATTTGAAAACACAGTCGAATGTTCTCTTGAAGCCGACGCTCTCGTCGGGAAGCAAAGTAAGTCTCTTGTTGATATGCATAAAGAAGGTTGTCCATGGCGTATCCGACAATGTGACCGTGAGTTTTCTCGTATGTTGTGACGACTTCTTTGTAGACACTTTCTTTTACGCAGCATTGGTATATCGCATTCCTCTACAATCCCCAAGAAATATGGCTAGGCAAATAAAAGCCCAGGCTGCAGAGCTTGAGCCCGTTCTTGATGGGATTGTTCTCCGGCACCCTCTGGTAATTCGTTTTGCATTTGGTCAAGCGGACATCTTCTTACACCTGCATATTATCAGAGCTCCAATCAAGTCCAAATGTTTGCGCAGACAGTGTCCTCTGTACCAGACCATATCAGTTCTTTTCCGTTGTCAGCCACCAAGGACACCACGCAATCGCATGCCCCTTCGCCATCTCCCGCGTCTCTTCTCACCTCCCTCTTCGGTTGGTCACTCGTTCCTCCGTCTTCACCTCTTTCCAGAAAGTCATCATCCGCAAGCCTCACACTTGCACGCGCGCACTCCCGCGCGTCTTCTGTTCAAATTCCTGGAGATGCATCCCGTGAAGGCACACCTGCCTCTGGTGGTTCAACTATACCAATGTCTAAAAGTTCACCTTCAAAATACCCCACTTCACCCATGGGTACACCTTTGAATGGCACAACAAAGGCGATAGATTCGTCTCCCCCTCCGGTTTCACCGTCTGTGTCGTCATCGCGCGAACCTCCTCAGCAGAAGGATGCCATATTACAGTGTCGAATGTGTCAGCGCCGCATTGGTTTGTGGGCTTTTGCCGCACCTACGTCTTCCGCCAATAGTTCTGCAACAGACGCCCAGCCCACATCATCGTCTCAAACTGCCAACACTCGTCCTCAGAGACAGCTTGACCTCCTGCGCGAGCACCGCTCATATTGTCCATATGTTGTCAAGAGTACCCCTTTGACTTCATTGCCATCGTATCCGGCGCCACGCCCTCAATCGTCTACACGTGCATCGTTCAATCTTACGCGAACTGGGACTTCATCGTCGGTAGGCGAGGCACAGAGCACGATCCCTGCCTCTACTTCGGCGTTTAACCTACGACGCACGGCATCGCTGCTATCAAGCGCATCGTCGTCGCTTACGCGTACGAATTCTTCATCCACTGCGGTGCAATTGTCATCTTCGGTACTAGAGACTAATCTCGTTGAGGGGTGGCGTGCGGTGTATAATACGGCTTTGCGATTCGGAATGTCGGAGCGGTCAAGGGTGATGGTGGGGGCGCATGCGATTGCGTCAGATAGTGCTGTGCCTGGGTCAGGGATGGAGCCAGTGGCTGATCAGGGACAGAAGGACCCTGAGGATGATGCTCTGAGTGGGGTTATTGAACTTGTAGAAGGTGTAAAGCGGCATGGGGTGAGTGAGGCTGCGGTTCATTAATTTGTCTGCTCATACTCGGCAAAAGGGCAAGCAGTTGTTGTCGTATGTTCGAAGTCTCCTTGGATAACTGCATGTCGAAGGAAGCCAAGGGTGTCAATGTGGAGCGGAAGGAGGGACGTGACGTGGTGAGAAACGGTGTTCATGTGTGCTTTGTGGTTGTTTCAGGGTTGTGCAGCATGAGATTTGTTTTGTTTTGATATGTATACTTCGTATCTCTAGCTCAGCACATAACCAATGTATATATACACTGATCAAATTTCTTGGCAGCGCAATGGATCCCTTTAGGCACCCTTTCATAGAATTGAGCACGTATACATTGTTATGATTGGGTCAACCTATGCCCTATTCAGGCAAAGATCGATGAAGTGTTACGAGACTGGAAGAAGAATACGTCGGCGCTCCGTCACTTCATAGTTCCGCTGAATCAAGCGCAAAGTTATGACGGCGCACCAAACGAGCAAGCCCTCAAGTCATATTTCATGATCAGAACCAGGACAGCATCAGATACAAGTATGAATGCAAGATATGTGCCTCTCATGTCAGCCTATAGTGCCAGACGTACACAATGGTTGTGAGTAGGTTCACTCGAGGTATGGCCAGCATTCGACGAGTTCGATAGCCATCCTATAGAGTTCATGGTCGGAAATCTAATGAACATCCCAGGTTTAGTTGGGTAACGCCAAGCCAGCGTCATATTCTTGGTTCATGGCCTGAAGGAACTGAAGCATCTAAAAACACGATGTCAATACATTCAACGAACGGGAATTGAATCATTTGACTGACGACTTGGTGGCGCTGGGCGCCCAAGCGCTTTCCGGTCTCAGTCTTGAGTCGTTCTTCGATTTTGAGCAGTTTATCGTAGAAATGGCTTACTGCTGATGAGCCATATGCAGTATTGTGTTGCGGGACGTGGAGGGGGCTGTCAGGGTTGTGAGTAACTGGCTAGAACAAAATTCATCGACGAACCGGTTGGTGACGGCACTATATGCCGCACAACGCAATATTCCTAAGATTTCCAGATATTAATTCAAAGTCACGATAAAGAGTGCATCGCATCCCACCAAATGCACCAATGGCATCAAGCCTGTCCGCATCTTGTACGCAATGTAACTCGATGCATGTTTCGTGCCACGGCGTGGTCTTGCCGGCTTGAAGAAGCTGACTCTCCGTCGACCAAGATACGTTATCGATAATGTTTGCTACCTGGCGCGCACGCCCATCGGACACCAGATCTACATGTTCTGACACGCTGGTGAAGAACGGCAAAAAGAAAGCATAGGGATCCGCTGCGTCCTCCGGAGACACGTATTTCTTGTCGAGGACGTCATGCAAGAGCGCAGCCAGCTCGACCACGAGTAAATCGGGGCTCTGAGTGGAAAGTGCGCGTGCGAGGAACATGGCCGTGTTTCTGACGCGTTGTACTGGGTTGAAAGGGAGCCTCATTGCAGCTCACGCCATAGTTGACCTGCGCTCACCGTGAAACGCGTCATGAGACGGGTCGTACTTTGCCACTGTCTGTTTCATGAGTGATTCTGCGGCGTCAAGCACTTTTCTTTCCCGAGCGTTGGGGTACTCATACTGGGCAGACATCTTGGAACAGTGCGGGAGGAGCCGTGCGCTCGGGTTGGCGTCGGGCGCTGCTGTTAGATGCTCGCGATCATTTTTAACCATGGCTCTCTCTAAACGACTATTGGGACTAACGTTACTCACCGCATTCCTTCTTTCTACGTCTCTTGCAAAACGTTCAAGCGATACCCTTGTCATTCGAGTATGTGACGTCTCAGAGTACCGTGTTTCTACTGAGGTCATTGAAATCATCCCGGTTGCCAGGCGAATGACATTCAGGATACAGAGCCTGTGCGACGGCTCACAGAGCTAAAGGAAGAGCTCGAGGAGGACGCGTCGAAATTGACGCGTCAGGTGTTCTCCTGGCTCTTTCCTTTTGGCCCAGCGTGGAACTCTGTGCTAGGCACGTTCTACATCAGCTCGTTCGTCCCCGCTACACTCACAGTGCTGCATATGCTGAACGTGCGTGGCAGAGTGCCAAATATGATATTGGCTTTCATACCGGCAGAAATCAGACCGAATACGCTAAACACGATGACGGCGTTTGCGGTGCGTTCCGCGTCGTGTGACACATCATATCATCTCAATTTGACATGCTAGACTGGCGGACTTCTTTCGGATGTGTTTTTACATCTTGTGCCACACTCGTTTCTGGGCGAGTCGCAAGGTCCTGAGGTCCGCTTTGTCCTCGTGGAGGAAAAGAGAAATATTCTCGTTGGGTTCGTGCTATTTTTGTCGTGGCATGCACCCGCTCTATCTCACACAGTGCTGATCTGCTTGCGATTATTGATATAGACTGGCGATATTTGTCGGTTTCGCAACCTTCTTCGTGAGTAAGTCACCCCATAGGTTAAGGAAACACGTGGTAATAGATTTTGGCTATGACAGGTCATGGAGAAGTCGTTGCGCGTGTTGGGTGGTGAGGACGACAGCCACTCTCACTCCCATGCACACACGCATTCGAACGACCCCGCAAATGGCGTGTCAAGTGCCCTGGATGCTCCGTCAAAGGGGGGACTTCGATCCCGTACGCCGAATGTGACACCCTCGCAGCAGCAGGCGTCATCTGATGGAGAACAGATCAATGCAACTTCAAAGCTCTCGTAAGTGCCCTTAACTACTACATAGTTATCAGCTGCTAACTCGAACCAGCGCTTACCTCAACCTCTTTGGCGACTTTGTGCACAATATCACCGATGGCCTGGCGTATGCCCATCACTTATTCTTAGCATTTTCTAATTGTGTGCTGATGCGCGTGCCAGGATGGCTGCTTCCTTTTATTCGTCGCCTCTCATTGGTGCTACAACGACCCTAGCATGTTTTGCGCATGAAATCCCACACGAAATTGCCGACTACTCGATTTTGGTCCGATCCGGATTCACGAAGCGCCAAGCCATGCAGTCTCAGTACCTCACAGCTGTGGGAGCATTTGTGCGTCTCGTTGCGCGCCTAGCGTAGCTTCTATCTAATCGCATTACTCGATTTGGATTCCAGGTGGGGTAAGGCGCACCGGTTCTTCGGAGGATTCTTGACATTGAGGGTATCTTAGAACGTTTATGGGCATCTCGATCCACAACTACTCGGCAGGAGATGCCAGTGCAGAGGGGGGATCTGTTATTGACCTTGCGGCAGCCTTACGTATGGATGCATCGGGTATTTTGGGGACAACGGTACAATACGGTGACTTGGTGAGTGTAACCCTTGCCCAACTTCTGGGTGTTAGTAAGACACTAATAGGGAGCGCGCACGTTTGAATTTCTGTCTTGCCTCGTGTGTTCTGCAACACCTTCTGATACATCCTTGCATGCCGTTTCCTTCTTGTGCAGGTCATTCCGTTCGTAGCGGGAGGGTTCCTGTATATAGGTGCGGTGGCGGTTCTACCGACGTAAGTGGGAGCTCTTCGCAGGCCTCGAGGCCATCCTGGCTTTTGGAAACGCGAATTGTAGTGGCTGACTTGGCCCGATACAGACTGTTGCAGGAGAGTAAAAGCGGGAAGCAAGCACTCCGCGAGGTATGTGGCTTGACCCTGTCATAGATGCCGCTGACAGAGCGAGTGCAGTTTGCGGCAATGGCCTTTGGGGTGGTTTGCATGTTAGCCGTGGCGTGAGTCGTTGCCAAAGTTTGATTGTTTATAATGAAAGCTCATTTCCGGCGCAGATGGAACGAATAGTCGATTGATGATAGAGCCTAATTGGATGCGCGGCTAACAGGCTGGATTAAGTTCCGGATCAGTGACAGTCAGGCATGGCAAAAAGGAGGCAAGGCGACAGTGTCGAGCAGGGTTTGCATGATGCGATACCGGTGGGGGGTGTTTTGGGGTGGAACTTCGCGAAGAGAGAGTAGCATTAGCATTCCTTTTTCATGATACAAACTCGTCATTCTAGAGGACACGCACGTTCGTCGGCTTGGCGGCGACCCGCGGACTTTTGGGCTGCTCGAGAAAAAATACAAATAAATCTGGAAAAAAAGAAAATTGAAAGTGACGCATCATCATCGACGTTTGAACGACCCTTGCATTTCCCCCTTCGTCTCTCCAAGCTGGATAATCGCGTTCTCTCTCCTTCCCCCACCACGCTCACCACGACAAATACTACATGGGCAAGAAAGACGCCCCGCGGCCGCGGGTCGTATGCTGCGCCATCCCCGTCGCGCGCACAGCGGGCAAGATCCTCCTCGTCACCTCCCGCAAGCGCGACGACCGCTGGGTGTGTGAGTACCCTCTGCGTTCGGCGGGCCTCAGACGTTGCATGCTCACTCCCATTTCCTGCAGTCCCAAAAGGCGGCTGGGAGCCGACGGACAGAACGCTGGAGGCGGCGGCGCAGCGGGAAGCCATCGAAGAAGGTCCGGGCTCTTTGTTCTTTGTGCGCCTTGCGCCGCAACCTCATATGACCCTCCCTCTCGTCCGCCTCTGATTTACCCCTCACTTCCCCCCCCTCTCCCCCCTCTCTCTCTCTCCCCTTTTGCCCTCTCGCCACCCGAAACGCTCCCCCCTCATGTGCGCTTCTTTCCACACAGCCGGCGTGCACGGCACGATCTCGCGCTTTATTGTCACCATCCCCAGCAGCACCGCCACGTACCACTTTTACGAGCTCGACGTCACGGCGACGCAGGAGCAGTGGCCAGAGTCGAATGAGCGGCGACGCGAGTGGGTCGACTTTGCCGAGGCGTACAGGCGGTGCTCGTGGAAGCCCGAGCTGGCGCAGGCCCTGCTCATGGCGAGCTTTGCGCCGAAGAGATAGGAGGGGGCACGTTGAGCGAGAGGGGCGCCATGGGAGGGGCGGGGGGGGAGGGGTCGTCGGCGACGTTGTCCTCCGATGGACGACGGCCTTGCCACCGTCCTTGCCGTGCACCTCGTCGGCTCCGCCATGGCTTCGCAGCTGTATACCCCCCGCTCATACGCTTACACCTGGCGCATACACCCAGACACACACACAGACACACTCACGTCCCGCACAGCAGCGAGCGAGACAAGACGAAGAATATCGCACATGAGACCCCACACTTGTCACCGTATGATTTCTAGAACGTAGTACCAAGTAAATAGCTCGTCCGGCCTGCACTTTGGGCGTCGTAATATTTGCATTCCCATCCTCGTCGCATTGTTTCGCGCTAAATTATCCCAATAGTTGCAAAAAGGAAAATAAACGTAATAACACAAACGTATTGAATCACTGCTCCTCGTCGCTCTCCTCCTCTCCGTGCACATCCATCAAACCTTTTCCTCCGTCCCAATCGCGGTCCCAAGGAGCCTTTCCTGACGAATACGCATCTGAATAAAGCAAGGGATGACCTGGCCCCAAAATCATGCGTGCCCGATCCAGCCGCGACAGAAGAGCGGCCTTGTGGTCCAGTAATGACTGGATATGTTCAATCGCTATGGCAGAGCCGTGAGAACTAATAAGTGGGCCCCACCGAGATATGCGCACTTACTTTTCTGCAGCACGACACTCTCACTTCTCGGCCCGGCTCTGCCATCCACCTTCTCCCCGTCCTCGCCTTTTCCCCGCTTCCTCCGTCCCGCGCCGCTCCCTCCCTCAGCACCGCCGTTCCCCGCGCTCCCGCTCCCGCTCCCCTCCTCGTCGGCCCGGATGGCCTCCTGGAGCGCAGGCACCGTCTCGCACAGCGCCTCGTACCCACGCCGGATATTCGCACGCCGCTTCTGCTCGCTCTGGATGTGGTTGGCCTTTTTCTGCTGTGCGGAGAGGAGGGTCGTCTTGGACTGCAGAGGGGGTGACGAGGGCGATGCACAGGGGGGGTCGGTGGCGGAGGTGCTGGGGCCGTCGGGGTAGTGGGAGGTGCGGGCACGTTTGGAGGGGCTGGGCCGTGGGGTGGTGGTGTGTGAGTGGGCGTTTGAGGGGGGGGAGTGGGGGACATGGTGGTGCTGGTGGTGGTGGACGGTGCTGCGCAAGGCAGAGGGGATTGCATATGGATTCGAGGGACCCTGTGCAGGGGCAATCGGTCGGTGGTTATGCTGGTGTTGTTGCGGCTGCTGTTGCGGCTGCTGCTGCTGTTGTTGTATTTGGGGCGCCACAAACCGGGTTGGCGGATGGAGGGCAATAAGCTCCTTTGTCGCCTTTGACAATGCGTCTGTGCCTTCTGCATGTGGGATAGGCAGCCCCAGTTGTGTGTACATTTGCCATTCTGCACTCGCGTCTCCTACGCCGGGCACCGACCCTGCCGCGTCCACGTCTGGGACAGACAGGGTGTTGAGGAATGCGTTGAAAGCGTGGTGCTCGCTCTGGGTCAGCAACGAGGACGATGGGGAAGACATGGACATGGACATGGACAAAGACGGCGGTGGCGACGGCGGCGACACTGGTGAGCGATGCTGAGCGACGCGGGAAAGGAGCATGTGATTGGACGTGACCCCACGGACGTCCATACCTTATATAAAGGGCGGAAAATCGGCCTTCTTCAAGACTTTCTTACTGCCATGCCACCAGAGCGCCCCTGGTGCCCTGCGTTTCCACTCGCATTGACGCGTCAGCATGCGCGGCAGTTCTCCTTCAGACGCTGATGAAAACTCTCGCATTCCACAAGCGATGTCTTCTGGGCACATGCTACAACTCAGATCGTGTCTCACTTTCTTCTTACGCGCCGCACCACGGCACTCTAACGTCTCATCATTGGCACTGGCGATGAGAGCCGCAATAGTCTGCAGCACATGCCGTCTGTATAGTCGGAGATGCCCGGGTGGGTCAATGAGGTACACCATCAAGCATGTCGCAGGTCTTGCACCTCTCCTCACCCCGTTTCCAGGGCCCAATCAAGAATGGCACCGTAATGCACTCAATCAAATCCAGTCAGATCTATCCCATACATGAAATGCTACCAGCGCAAAGCTGTCAGTCATCATCGTCCCATGAAACGCGAGGCCACGACATACCTTGTACAAACTCATCACCTTGATCACCCACGCCTCCAGATGGAAGATTTTCTTGCTTCCCAAGCGCATTCGAGCCTCCTGCATTGACGCCGTAAAGCCAAAGACAGATGCGAAGAGTCCGATCCAACATACGTATATTGCAGCCCAGTGCATGATATCTGCCTTGAGGCTCTCATCCGCACGCTCTACCACCCGGTCGGCCACAGTCTACACCCCATCAAACACTGAGCGGTTGGGCTCCTTACCACTCACCTTCAGAATGGTTGTGGGTGGTATGCAGTGCGCCAATAGCTCGTACAATTTTGCACGCACGTCCATCACGCGCTGTGGCGTCTGCTCTTGTATAATCAGGTCCGCGACCTTGTGACAGTACGTCTCCCAGTCCGGCTTCGCAATCGACAAATCCCCCGTCAAGTCCGGCCTGTGCAAGCCCGTGATTGTGAGAGCGTGGGCATTAGAAGGAGAAGAAGCACTTGCGACTGCATCTTCAGCGCCTCCAGCACGAGAATCGCCTTACGCATGTTGCCATTGGAGTCTTTAATTATCTCTGCGGCAGCTTCAGGAGGAAGGTCGAAACGCTCCTTCTTAGCCACATACGCGAGCACGACCTCCATCTGCACATGAAAGACAGGCCACGTGAATAAGAACGGTCTTGTGAGAACCGCTGGGATATAGGCACCTCTTCTGCTGTGGGCGCTGCGACCCGAATTAGAAGACATCGGCTTTTGATGGGGGCGATGAGCTTGCTCGTGCTATTGGCACAAAGGATGATCCGCATGTTTGTCATGTATTTTTCCATTGTACGGCGTAGCGCTGCTTGGGCATCGCGTGTCAATGAATCAGCCTCGTTGATGATGACCACTGGTGATGACATGTGCAGCTTCAGTCCATACGATGCGATCAGTCCGAGGAAGCAGTGACGTGCCTTTGAACCGCTGTTTGGCGTTCAGGTCAACTTGCTGTGTTTGCGCTATCTCCTTCAGAATCTCCTGAATGACCACCCGGTCGTATATCCCCACATCACTACGCAGCTCATATCACGACGTGTGTCCCGCAGCATGATACGACACACACCTTGGGGTAATCTCAATATGAAAATTGCTCTGTACGATATTCACGTCGAGCTTCCGCTTCGATGGCGTCATGAACACCCGTTGGTCAATTTTGAGCTATCGGACCACCACCGTCGTCGTGTTTGCGTCAGCATCAGATTACGGCGAGAAGCGACGGGCGCGCGCACCTTCTCGACGCCTGCCCCGAAGAGCTGTCGCAACGTCGCCGTAATGCGTGTTTTCTTCCCTGCGCCGCTCGGCCCATAGAAAAGCATGTGCGGAAAGTCCCCCGACCCCGCCTAGAAATAACACACCATGTCAGCCTGGGACGGAAAACAAAAGGTATAACCCAGACAAACATACGAGAGAGGTCAGGCGTGCAGAGAGATCACTGTGATAATGCAAATCCGCCAACGTCCTCGGGCGGTACTGGAAACGGCTAGGCAATCGTTTATCGAATACTTTTAACCGTCAAACTCACCTTGTCAACCCAGAGAGACATGGCCGCGCGAAATGTGTAGGGTGAGGTGTGTAAGACGGTGGAAGTACCTAATAAAGTCACGCCCCGTCGGTGACAACGCGTCATGTCACCCATTGAGTCGCGCACATGAGGAAGCAGTGAATAAAAACCTCATCCTAGTCCACGACAAAGCCAAGATTAATCGAAACCTCCTTTTTTGAAGTCGCTGCACCCGTATTGGTTGCAGTCGGCATTTCATACTAAAAAAAAATTGGGCAATACAGCACAGTAGAATGATACAGGTCTTCTGCTAAAATAAGTAGACGGGGAAAATCCCTGTATAGAGTAATGCACCAAGCCAGTCAGCTACGTCAGACCGCCAGCTGCCATCTTGACAGCATCCGCGACAGCTCTACGAATCTCCGCCCACCACCCTGCTTTCAACCGACGCCTAGCCTCCTCCGCTGCATTCCTGCGCGGCTGGGCGACAATCGACGCAGACACTCCCCCCCCGAGCACGCGCAGCCGTCGCCGTCGCAGGCGCAGCACAAACGACACCACAGGGACAAGAAACATGATCACCAGGAACGTCAGGTTCGACTTTGTCAAGTGTGGCAAGAGGGAGGTTTTCATCAGCGTCAACAATGACGGTGCGGAGATGGCTGACACCGGCATTTGCGGTGCAGACAGAGGGGTGGGAAGCGGGGTGGCGCTTCGTGATTGCCGTCGAGCGATGGCGGTGGATAGACCTGGCCGAGACTGGGCAGGGCTCGGTGTGCGAGGGGTAGTGGGCGTGAGAGACATAAGTGACGAAGGGAGACCATGCGGACGGGGCGTGAGTGGCACTGCAGTGTGCGTAGAGGTGGAGGAGGTAGATGTAATCGAAGGAGACGGAGACGGAGCACGACCATTGAGGGGTTTGGGTGTAGGCGTGCGGCTAGAAGAAGGGGAAAACTGGATTTTCCGCTGTCGTTCCCGCGCTTCCTCGATGCAAGTCAAGTGCTGTGCATGGAGCACCTGCAGCGACTGGACGAGGTACTATAGCCGCCGTTTAGGGGGAACACCGACATGATGATATGAGACAGCGTACCATCCGTCTATCCTGGGGCAATTCGCTCTCATATTGGAGGAATTCTCGTGCATAATCCCAGTCCTCCAGCCTCGGAAGAACGTGAAGACAATACAACTCCAAAACCTTTTCATACCCCTCAGCGTCTTCTTTTGCCTGATTCTCCTCCTTGGAAGTGTCATAACCGGAATGGTTCCGGCGGGACAGCCACTCCTCAACTATCTCACGACCAACTTGTACACAGTCGAGCTTGACGGAGGCAAGGACGAGCGCCACGAGAATCTGAGACGGAAGGAACTCCGAATTTGGTTTTCCCCTGGCGGTAGGGGTGAACAACTGCAGGGACCGGGCATGCATCGTTGCGACGAGGGATGGTGGCGTGAGCTGCAGCACCGAATGCAACGACTCGGGCAGCGTCTGTTTCGGTGGCGCAGAAGTATACAACGTTGTTTCCAGCGTGATTCGCAGAATGTCCCATTTCCGTCGGTGAGAGCTTAGAGAGTCAAGAGTAGAAGAAACGGGAGGTTGCAAGTTTGAAAAAGCAGATAGAAGGAGGGATTGAGTGAGTGTGACATCGCGCTGTAGGAATGCGCGGGCGGCTCTAGGGTACAAGGAACGAAGGGTGGCAACAGCACTCTTCGACGGTGGACTTTTCCTTGCATGCATTGGAAGCGTGGACACCTTGGAAGTCGGTGGAACCGTCATGGTCGCTGTACTCGTTGGCATGTTGGTTGTGGACAAAGTCAACGTTGACCCTAAGCTGCCGGCTTTTGCTGAAACCGGTGGTGACCCACGGATATATTTGCATTACGTAATGCCCGATCCACAGCTCGTGATTTTCCAATCATAGAGGAGGCAGACCGGAAACGGGGTTGCGGCACACACCATTTCGAAACTCGTTCTTTTCAAAATCTGGCTTTGCTTGCAAATTGCACGTCAAGTGTGGTTTTTTCCCTCTGCTGAGCCTTTATCCTAATTTGCATGTCAACGTTCGGGCCCAACATCAACTTCTTGATCAGACCTGTGAACGGACTTGGCCTCGTGTGAGTGTCTCCTGACTTTACGACAGATGATCAGCGGCTCGCTCGTTCACGACACAATGTATGATCAGTACAAGATGCAGGCTCATGATACAAGGAACCCGCCGCAGCCCAGTGCACTAATACCCACTTTGATCACCCCTTTTGAATAGTGTCGCCATACAGCCTGAAGCCCATTTGACCCATACTCGTGCTGACAAAGTCTAGTATATACGCCTCGGACACCGATCGGCGACTGTTTATTAAATGCACCGAGGAGGCGAATACCGAACTCGTAGTCCGGGTGTTGGATTGTTAGTATGCATCGAGCGGCCAACACCGACTCGCACCTATATGCTTAATTTCCGGCATATGAGGGCTTCGAATCTACGAGGTAAGTAGCATCATGTCTTCATAGCGGCTCATACCGTAGGACAGTAGTGCCCAGAAATTTGTCAATACAGGTGCCATTGAACCCGAGGACCCCAATATTTCTATACCTCTTCCAGAGCCTGGATTTACAGCCATATGGAATCTGCATTCCGGATGAGATCGGACATTTCAGGCTTCAAGCTTCGGAGTTTACGCTACGCTCACTTCGCCGTGGGATCGGCCCGCCTACGCCGCATCCTACGACAGATGGATACCGTACCGGTATTGTTCGCTGGAAGCTTTAAAAAAACTGTGCCTTGGACATAGACGAAGCCAAGCTCTGCGGCGCTTAGCTGGGTGGGTTCCCTCATTCCGGTGATCTGTCCGAAGATCACAAATGCAGGGACCCTCGGCCAAAGAAACC
This sequence comes from Cantharellus purpuraceus, assembly GCA_025174535.1. Classification (NCBI taxonomy): domain Eukaryota; kingdom Fungi; phylum Basidiomycota; class Agaricomycetes; order Cantharellales; family Hydnaceae; genus Cantharellus; species Cantharellus purpuraceus. The sequence goes on from JALBUN010000047.1 coordinate 746,805, forward strand.
AATGATGTGGTTAATCACTGGGTCCTTTGCGTGATGCATTGTCGATCCGCACACCGTGAACTCTAGCCATCCATGGGATCTCTGACTGTTTACCATGCCCGTCGTGTCGACCAGCCATAGCGCGGACACGCTGCTAGTCTGCCGGGTGGAAGGATCGGCAATAGCATGTCCGGTGCAGGTCATCAAATGTGTTGCCTTTTCACGCTAGCAAGGGGTGGACAGGAGGCATACCATTCTTGAAGCAACTCTGCGAGATCTTTGATCAGTCAATTCCAAACACCGGCCATGAATGCCCCCCTTCCACACAGAGTCTCTTCCGTTCTCGCCATCAAAACTCTGGGTCCAGCTTTCTTCGGAAGTATAAAGGCCCAGTGATCTGCGCGTCGAAAAATCCGATCAACAGCCTCATCAGATGTCAGGCCCTCATAGTATAGTATCTGGTCTCGTGCGCCAAGCAAGGTGAGAGCACAGGGACCCACACCAAGGCTGTAGATCGGTACCAAAGTGTCTCTGTCTGGTCTACTTCAATTTGAGGCGGTGTGCAGTGTTTTGGCTGTTTGTTTAGGTCATACGACCGTATACCCAGACTTTTTCTCTTCAGGAGCAAATGGCGAGGCCTCGCTTCCAGGTAGTGAGAGTCATTACTCGGGTCCACGTACAAATGTCCAGTGATCTGTGCGTCGAAAAACCCGATCAACAGCCTCATCAGATGTCAGGGCCTCATAGTATAGTATCTGGTCTCGTGCGCCAAGCAAGGTGAGACCCACACCAGGGCCGTAGATCGGTGCCAAAGTGTCTTGTCTCTGGTCTACTTCAATTCGAGGCAGTGTGCAGAGGTTTGGCTTCTCAAGCTGCGAGTTTGGGTCATGCGACCTACCCAGACTTTCTCTTCAGAAGCAATAGAGGACTCTCTTCCAGGCAGTGAGATTTACGATTTGCGTCCACATCTGTCATGCATCGCAGACCAAACACTGCACTCAAGTTCAAAAGCCACTCCGGTGTACCTGGCGTACAAAATTACTGTACAATGCACTTGCAACAAGCCAAGAGACACGTCCTCGAACAGCGAGGGTGATGGTTCGCAGCATCACGGCATCACGGGATACCTCTGCTTTTGACGATTCCAACCCAACTACGCCAAAAGTAGTCTGCGATCTGTCCTGCGTCAGCGAGTGCACCGCGGGCACGATCTGAGGACTCTAAAAGCGTGTCGAGAAATTGGGGTGCTGTTGTTGGGGAGGTTAGTTGGTGGAGTTCTGTAGAGGGGGGTGTGATTAGCAGTATGGGGGAAGAGGTAGAATGGGATATTGCCTGTTGCCGTGTAAATTAGGGCAAGAGACGCCCTCTGGGTGTACCAGGAGGTCTGTGAAGGGGCATAAGCAGAGGCTAGGGAACAGTCTGAGAGAGTGCTCACTCCGATGGAGGTGTCGCCCGAGAGGAGGCAGGCTTCGTTCGCCACAGCTGTGGCATGAGACACGGCAGGAATGACATCCAGCACAGGCAGGGGAACTCTTGTTTGAGGAATAGCCAATAGTGCAAATGCCTATCACACAGATCAAGCCGTTTTCCAGGAGGCATCCGGGTTCGGACACACCTCAGGTAGATGACGGAGCACAGGCTCGTTCCACTTTAGACGGTCTTTGAGTGCATCCTTGACGGAAACACTCCCTTTGGCCTTTTCGGTGCCATGGCTGTCCTCCTGCTGCCCCATCCGGCTGATGCCTTCCTCCAGCCATGCCTGGATCAACGTCTTGCGTGCCTCATCACCTGGCCCGAAAAGAGCGGACAGTGCGGTCTCGGACAAGGGCTCAGCGTGGGGGGTGGGCAGCGATAAGGCGGCCAAGGAGAGTGCCTGGCGGGTGAATCCATGGTCGCGCACCAGCGGCATCGCATAGCGCAAGAGTGCGTTGCGCATGATGACAGTGCTCACGCAAAAACTGATTCGGACAAGAAGCGTGCTGTGGAGGAGGCACGTGACTCGGTGCCACACCCATCACACAGAGAAAAAGAATGATAATGAACATGTCGACTCGAAAGAAAAGGACATGTTTACGCTCGCAAGGTGTCCACTTTGTTCACTCTATTCCATTGTCCGTTCCACATCAACCCGGTATACCTCAGCTCACATTCCGCACTTGAGTTGCTTCCTTTGACGGCAGTGCCTTGGCTGTCATCTTGCCGCCCCGTCCGGCAACGTCTTGCGTGCTTCATCACTTGGCGCGGGTAGATGGGAGTGGTATCGCAAGAGTGCGTTGCGCAAAGCTCTCATTTGAGGAGATGCATCACGTGATGGGGCGCGTTGACGCGTCTCGGACACGCGGAAACCATGCCTTTGACGCATGGCGATATGCACCGCATTTTCATTATAGGAGATGCCTCGGTTTATCTATGACAATGTATTAAAGTTTCCAATGGTCCTGGCTCGGATCAGGCGTTGCCTGGGATTCCTATCTAGCGCATATGAACGTCGGAAGATGAGACGCTCATGTGGCGCCAACTGTGCGGCGCGGATCAGTGACTTTGCCAATCGGGGAGAGGAACGTGCGTGGCTGGTGGCGGGTGGGGAATGATGGTTCGCAGAGAAGCAAAGATTTGTGTGATGGGGAGAATCGGACCTAGGCGTCACGGGAGGGAATGTTGGTGGTAGCTAGGGCGTGGAAGCGAGCGAGAGAGGGTGTGCGGCGGTGGAGGAGGCGTTGGCGAGGGGCGGGTGACCTCGGAAAGGAGCTCTCCATCGGAGTAGCAAGTGCACATAACTCCGCTTGGCATTGCCCGGCTGCTCGACATGACGCTCCTGTCTTACCTGACGCACAGAACGACGTGCACTGTCCAGCAAAAGTACCCTACACGCACCGTGCTTTCCCTCCTCCTTTAACCCCCCCATGCCTTCCTCTTCCTCCCCCTGTGCACACATGGACTTTGGCGGCACACGTCGTCTCATCGTGGTCTCCAACCGTCTCCCCGTAACCATCTCCAAGGACTCACAGGGCGAGTACCACTTCAAAATGTCCTCCGGCGGCCTCGTCTCCGCCTTGTCCGGTTGCAAAAAGTCCATGTCCTTCACCTGGATCGGCTGGCCTGGCTTCTTCATCCCCGAGAAGGACAGGCCTCTTGTCGACAAGCGTCTCATGGAGGAGTATTCCTGTCAGGCCGTCTACCTGACAGACGAGGTGGCCGACCGCCACTACAACGGCTTCTCAAACTCGATACTCTGGCCCCTCTTCCATTACCACCCCGGCGAGATGAACTTTGACCAGGAGAACTGGCTTGCCTACAGGGTGGCCAACACACGTTTCGCCGAAGTCATCCGTTCCCAGCTGCGCGACGGCGACACGGTGTGGGTGCAGGACTACCATCTGATGCTTCTTCCTATGCTATTACGAGGTCTGATAGATGGGCGGGAGCTGGGCGACTTTACTCAAAAAGAACTAGACCAGATTAAGGAGGGCGTGTTTGAGGAAGAGGGCGCTCTGGACCAACCGACCGTGTCCAACATCAAAATCGGCTTTTTTCTCCACACACCATTTCCCAGCAGCGAGATTTATCGGTGAGCAATATCCAGGCCGTGCATCCCAGTATTCTCAGCCCTTGTCTCTAGAATCCTCCCCGTTCGCCGAGACATTCTGCTCGGAATCTTATATTGCGACCTCATTGGGTTCCACACTTATGACTATGCTCGTCACTTTCTTTCGTCATGTACACGCATCCTCGGACTACCCACTATGCCAAACGGTGTCGAATTTGACGGCCGGTATGCCCACGTTGGAACATTCCCTATCGGCATTGACCCACAATCGTTTTTGGACGTGAGTGTCTTTTGTCTCTATTGGAGTCGACTGATTCCTCGTGCAGAACTTAGAAAAGCCTTGCGTTAAAGAACGTATAACCGCGCTCGAACAGCGGTTTAGCGGTGTCACTATTATTGTCGGAGTTGATCGTCTAGACTATATTAAAGGCGTCCCACAAAAGCTACATGCACTAGAGTTATTCCTCACTCAGCATCCAGAGTGGATCGGCAAGGCAAGTGCCAACCCAAGCACATCCTTGTCTGAGGATCTAAGGCCGTTGGCCCTTTAGGTCGTGTTATGTCAGCTGGCGGTCCCCTCTAGACAAGACGTAGAAGAATACCAAAATTTACGCTCCACGGTGAACGAGCTTGTCGGTCGGATCAACGGCCGTTTCGGCACTGTCGAGTTCATGCCCATTCACTTTATGCACAAAAGCATTCCGTTCGATGAATTATGCGCCTTGTATGCTGTCAGCGATGTCTGCTTAGTGTCAAGCACTAGAGATGGCATGAATCTAGTAAGTTTGTCGTCGACATGCGCGTCTTGCGTTGCTAATGGGCGTGTGCAAGGTATCGTACGAGTATATTGCATGTCAACAAAAACGAAACGGTGCGATGATTCTGTCCGAGTTTGCGGGCGCGGCACAGTCTCTCAACGGCAGCATCATCGTCAACCCGTGGGATTCGCAACAGCTGGCGGATGCAATACACGAGGCGGTCACTATGGACGCGGATACACGAAGAGAAAATCAACGGAAGCTATTCAAAGTAAGTCTCTTCGTTCCATCCTCAATTCCGCTTCAATGCGGAGGATCTCCTTTTCTGCAGTATGTCAACAAATACTCTGCGGCGTATTGGGGCACCTCGTTTGTCCGTGAAATTGGGCGCTTGAACGCCTCTGGCGACGTCGAGAAGGCTGTAGACGACTTGCCTAGTAGACATAAGATACCAAATGGGAATGGACATGCTGATCCTCTAGCTCCGCTGCCGATGAATGGTACAGAAAGAGGGCAACAGGGACTGAAGCGGGATCTGGGGCTACGTGTTATTCATGGACAGATGGGTGGTATTGACTACACTTAGATTCGCGTGCGCGCACTGGCAGCTTTGCATGGAAGATGTCAAGGCTCTGTTTCTGTTTTTTTCTTCTTTTTTCCTGCGGTCCGCTCTCTTTCTTGGTGACTGGTCTTCAAGTTGGCCACTACTACTTGCGTGGCTTCCTTGCATCGTTGGGCCATCTGTGTGTTTCATTGATACAGGGCTTTGTAGAAGATACATAGTGAACATCGAACACCGAAACAACTGTGTCTGGGTGACTTTTTGACTGTTGTCTCCCAAGAGGTCATCCGCATTCAACGGCAAAAGTCACGTGCACGCAGCCACGCGCGCTTATTACCGACACACCTTTGGAACGACGCCCGCCATTTGAGCTTTTGAGCCGCACACCATGGCCTCGTTTCTACCCGTGCTGATCTTATTCGTCGTCACGTTGGGGGCGATGCAACTGGCGTGGTTCGTGACCCCGAAAGGGCCCCAACAAACGTACGTTTTTGCACCGTCTGAGCCTTTGCCTCTTGTTGCGTCCACACGTCAACGCCTTGCGCCCTTTTTTTGGCTGTGCAGACTGATACGGTCAAGTCTCCTCCTCACGTTTACGTGCTGTTATATAATGTGGGCTATCACGTATCTGGCGCAATTGCATCCCTTGATCGGTGCGTTTTCTTGCTGGTTCCTCATGCATGGCTACCGCGGCACTCAGACATGGCACGCAGAGCCCGTGTTTGCAGAATCGAGGGACTGACATTGTGGGGTATGACAGATTATTATATACGCTTCTCAGGTATGCTTTAATTTTTCGGCTCAATTTCTCGTGCTGAGATGCCTCTGCCAGATACACATGATTGTAGATTCTTGCGGAGTCTGACATGCTCCTTAATGCGCTATATATACCTCTTGACACGCCCTTTCCCTGTTAATCGCAAATGCAAGCAGTTCAGCTTTCATTCACGGTTGGACGTGAACTAGACCAGGGACGCTCTCTAGAGCTACTCCAAGCCTCTGCGCTGGTGTCGTCCCAGCCCCAATCAGAGTCTCCTCCCCCAGATTCTACCCCCCACAGGATATTAGTCGATTCAATATTCTTGTCATCACCCTCGTCCGCCTGCTCGAAAGGCTCAGTCGTGGAAATCCAATCGTCTGTGACCTTGTCTTCGTCCTCCTCCGTCGACCTATCACTAAGCGGCGATGCATAGGCATCGGTGCACTCTGTCTCTACGGGCTCCGCGACTAGAATGTCACTTGTGAATATCCTACAGCAGAACAGAAAGGCCTTCGTGACACACCAAACTGCTTCCACGTAATTTTTGTCTCCCAGGCTTGCGCTTCATTTTCCACAAGCCAGGTATCAGGTTCGAGAGTCGTCACTTGAAAAGCTCGGACCAGTACTCCCACATCTCCCTTACACCCCAAGCTGATCGTCCCATGGTTCCATAATTCATTAAAGGTCAGAGTTCCCCTTGAATGCTCTGACATGACTTTTTTGACGGCCTCACGCACTTTGTCCATATCGGGCGGTAAAGCAAGCTCTTCGAGAGAAAGCGGGTGAGTCTCGTGGACATGTTTTGCGCGAAGAATAAGTTGTGGCATCGCAGGTAAGTTTGTACGATCCAGACAACCCGCTTGGAGTGCATCGGAATCGAGCCTCCGGAACAAAGCGACCTGGCTGGCGTACCCCAGATTGTCTTCTCTGTTCCACGGGTCCGGCTCAACCGCGAGGCCAACGCCGCCTATCTCCACCGCATAGCCAAACCTTGATGCAGACTCTGTACAGAATGCGGTCCATTCTTCTAGAGTCCACTCAAACTTGTGGTCTGAATGACTGATGGATGTTCTTGCTGAAGTCATGCTTGTTCACTCAAAAGACGGACCTACCGAAAGATGCGGCTTGTTCTTCCTGTAGGGTCGGGGTATCCTATGGGCGGGGGTTCCCCGGGTGGCGAGAAGCGTTGGTTATAAGAATAGTTGGGTGTTGTCAAAAGGAGGAGACGGGGTCGATAGTGCCCGAGGAGGATAGGCGCGAACAAGGGAAACAACTCTGGCGTGAGGTGTTCAATGCTAAGAGAACCGTATTAGAATTGTGTGTTAAGCTTCCCGTACATAGACTTACACTTCTGAGGCTACAAACGCGTCGACCTTGTCTCCAGCAAACGCCTCGTTGATAGCCTCGAATCCACCTTCCCAGAGGCTCACCTCCAGCCGCATCCAACGGGCGCTCCTTCGCAGCCAGCGGTCGTAACCAGTGAAAGGCGGCTTGTCCAGGGGGGGCGGGGCCGTTCCCTGGATGGCCAACTCAACGTTTTCCTTGCATGGATCAAGACCATGTACAGCGCGCAGATGGAGATCGGCATGGTGGCCCGCCGTGGCGCCCGACACGAACGGAGCTGTAGACGGAAGAGACGTCGTTGGAGGCAGCGAGTACGACGGCTCGGTGAGACATTGCAGAAGGAAGCCCTGGCCACAGCCGACATCTAAAACCTGACACACAATCAGCATTTTGCCCCACACTCATACTAAACACTGACGAACATACAGACAGCACGCTCTCGCGTCGGAGAATGTCTAGAACCCATATTTGGCGTTGAAGATACAGGGGCGGATTGAAGGTTACTGTGAGCTCCTCCGAGGGCTCCTCTGACAGAGCCATGCCAGAGGTTGCTTTTTGCACACGCTCTCGGCAAGGTGTGCCGCGCCACAAAGTCTCCGAGCAAGCGCTTGCCTGCTCCCAGTCTGTCAAATTATGAAGTACCGAGAAAATCATAATTCAAATAACTAGTTCTACGGGTGACTAGTTCTACTATTGAAAATTAAATGCTTCGAGTGCACACGGTGGCGCCATGCAGAGACGTTCACCAAATTCTAGTGTCTAACAAGATGTCCCCGTGGGCTTCGAGACCGATACATGCCTTGAGGAACTGCTCCAGACCATTGCGCTGCCTGTTGAGACTGTTCACCACATCCGTGCCTAGCGCCAAGTCAACCAAAAACACGCAAAACGCCGTGTAAACCATACTCACCCGGCTTGACAAGTGGTGCCTTGAGCATGTACGACAGAAGGGAAAGAACCGAGTATAACGGGCTAAATTCAGCTGTACCGTTCCCAGAGAGCTCACGATACTGCACACGAGTGAGAAGCTCCGCCAGAACCGTCAGATCGAGGATAAGCGGTGTGGCGAGAAGCGAATCCTGCAGTGCGTGAGAAGCATCTTGGCGTGAAAGCCAATAATGCACATACCTCGCATTCGTTAAAGATGTTGATCGTGGACCTACCGCCCATCAAGATCTCAGAATAATACTCGTCAATCGCACGCTTAGAGTCCCCAACGGCTGGAACGTATTTTATGACGACAACGTGATCCGGATGCTCGCCTTTCGCGTTATTGGATTTCTTGGACGTCTCCCCACCGTTAAGCTGGTCTGGCGCCTTGTACAATAGCCTGTTGCTCTCGACCATATCGTCAACGACGCTACTCTTGCTGATCTCCTTGCTCTTGAATTGGGCCTCAGCAGAGAGATTGTGTCCATCGTTATTCCCCAGGTGATTATAAGAGGCAATGCTGAGTGGTTTGATACCAGCGTTCACGAGGAATTCCGCCAAGACGCTTTTGAGTTTTGTCTGTCCTGACTTGAGATCGTCTCCACCGATAAACGAATGATGTTTCTCTGCGAGGTCGATAACACCTGGAACAAATGTGTTCTGTGGAGCTCCATTGATGAACGGCGCGTCCTCGAGTATGGCAGCAACAGCAAAAAGGGTTGAAGGTGAGACTTCGGCGTGGCTTGACTTAATGGCGTTAAGAAGATCCTTGGCAGTGTCGTTAACACCGGTAATAATGTCGCTGTAGCGCTCGGTGTTTGCGGTCCAGAAAACGATGACACGATCGAGTTCGTTGTGAGCCTTGAACTGACGAATGTCAGCGCGGATCTTCTCAAGATGCGCCTGTTTGTCATTGCTAGGAAGCACATTGTCGGCGCGAGCCGACTGATTTGCAGCGATGAAGGACGGGTAATAGATGGAAGGTAGCGGCTTCCCCATGAGTGCCATCAAAGGCGCGACTTGACGTTGAAGATCCCAATCAAGGACTTGTGCTCTTGCCATGGCCTTGTCCATCGGGAAGCCGGAAATATCCCAGCCGCCAAGAACGAGATCATTGGGATGGACCATGGGAAGGACGTCCGAGATGGGAACATGAACATCCTTTCCCGTTGTAGGATCAGATCCCAGGCGAACGGTGGAAGCACGAAGAAGAGAGCCTATATAATTGGGAGTCTGGACACCAGCCTTTGTGTGCCAGGTAATGTTGTGGCGGTTAGCAAGAATCGTGGCACAGAGAGTAGTGCCATTATTGCCTCCCATGCCGACCATCATCAAACTAAGAAAGAAAGGCCAATCAGCACTAGCCAGAATATGAGAACAATGGCTTGCACACCCAGTCTTCTGCACTTTCCTGACAGTCCTAAACTCATAGGACTGTACCGTTGGAATAATAGTGACTTGACCACTGGCAGAGGTGACAACATTGGCACCACGATTGTCATACTTGGCGGTGATGAAGTTGTCGGAATATGCAGTCTTGTCGGAATTAACGACGATAGAATAAGGGCGGCGTACGGTGGTAGGATGTACAGGCGCTTCTTGCACTGGGCCGTCGAGCTGAGACTCAGGAGTGTTGAATCCGGAGGTGGGAGTATATACAGGTTGAGTTGCGACAGGAGCCATGGATGTGAAAGTTATAGTGGTATGGGTGAGGGACTGGAGTGCTTGTTTCCTCGGTGACGATTATGGGAGCTACTGAGCTGATTTGAGTACATGCACAAGGGCAGGGAACGCTTTATGCTCGTTTGCAGCTAGTGAGAAGTGTCAACAGGGGTCGACACGAAGAAACAGATGCGATAAACGCGTCGGTACCTGTCTGTCTTGGATGCAGAGACGAAAGAAGATGTTGGAATATTCTGTTTGGTGAAAACAGGCTTCTTTTTATGGTGATTAGATTTAGAAACTCATGGGAACTGAAAATAAAACGGTAGAAAAACGTTGCCGTATTATTAAGGCCATGCACGTAAGGAACAATAACTGTGAATGGGGAACACCAGCCGAGGCAGACACGTTGCCGTACGTCGGAAATTAGAGAAACGATGGACTCACAATCTTATCTATGCTTTAATGCAACAAACGCACTTGCTTTCTGTGAACGATGCAAGGGTACCAAAGGCTATTGGCAGTCGGGTGATTTTTTTGAACTTGGCGTACGGAGTTTTTGGCGGAGTTTAGTCTTGGGACACCCAAATATGGTTATGAGGAGCGTTAGTCTGGTAAACCGGCCTTACTAGGCCTTGCTCCCCTTCCAAGCGATGTTTACCCCCCGCACGGCATGATCTCTTGTTTTCTTTCAATTCGTTATCTGTCGAGAGCCGCCCGGCACGAGGCTTCACGGCGACTTTACCCGAGTTCTTAGCAAGCTGAGTCTTGCGACAGGATGCTGATGGACTTTTCGCCGCAAGACTTCCCTGCTTAGCACGTATCTTAAACAGTTCTCCCGAAGACACGATGCCAATGTGATGCTCTGGCATCTGTCACCTACTTGGCCAAGAGCTACGCTACCTCGTCCACTTCCCGTGCGCCTCCTCGACTCATAAATGGACCCAGCTGTGAAGTTGATATTTTGCCGAGAATAATTTATCTTCTGTGCACCACCTTGTCGACCCCGCATCCTAGTTCTAGACTTTTTGGCGTCCAGATGGCTATACAGGGTGAGAAATGGCCTGAGGCGAAGGTCCCTTGCTACCAAGCATGATCCAGAGGCAGTGTTTGGCCCTGCACTACAGTCCGACAGTCGCCGCTAGTAGCTTCCTCACCACTTGGCTTCCAATATTTCCCGGACGCCATGAAGACGTCATGCTTGGCAGTGTGAGCCCATGTCCATTGTCTTCTCGAGTGATGCCTCTCCAGAGCGTTAATTCGCTCCCAACAAGCTATGCATGTCATCTTCAGAAGACATAGATGTCGTAAGTCCTGTGTGAGTCGGATGTCCCAAATCCATCTATGCTGTCGTTGAATTGTATAATCATATAGTGCATAGGGCAACCCTCCAGTCTCATCATTAATTAGGCCATCGTAGCTGTCGTCGGCAATGCTACATAATCATACGCAATTTCCTATCCCGTAGTGTTCCGGGACATCTCAAGAACTGTTCGCCGAACAAATACATTATAACACTCAAGATGCCAAACTACCCATTAACCTATGAGCAGCCGTTCTCAACGGTCCTGTGGTCTTCAACTTGTAAGCCTTCGATGTAAATCCACAACTTTGATTCCGGAACATACGACAGCCAGGAATCTACCCCATGCGTAGGGCTATAATATGCCTTTGCCCCCAAATATGACAAGTATCTCACCGTTGTGAGGGTCGCTTGCCAGTAGTGGCATGATAGGGAGCTCTCGGAGCGTAACAAACTCGTGGCATTGTAAATACGACATCGGGAGTATTTCTTGCGAGTATTGAGCCTTGAGCTTGAGAAGAAACACCGGCTGTGCAGGTGCCTGGATCTGGTTATTGCTTGTAAGCACACTTTGCGCCATACTCACGCTTTCTCAACCGTCATCATACATGCTCATGCCGTGATGAAGAAATTACACGGTTCTGATGGCGTCTGTGAAGAACCTGCCTGTAGATCCTGATTGTTGATACTCGAGGACGACCTTATGCTGCTCAATCTGTCGCCTGGCTCGGCGAAGGAACTTAACGCTGAGGCACATGTTTTGCGCTGTGCCACATAAATGCAGTGCACGCTTGGTCTGATGCCAAGAGTCCCCTTGACGAGCGTCAGCAGATTCCAATCTCTCCTCAAGTAGGCGATCGTCTAATGAACGTTTAAAGCAATGAAGGGTGAACGAGCCATTTTCAGATAGGGTGGCTTCGTTTTCGACCAAAGCATCGATTTGAAAAAGTACGTTTTGATTCACTAAATCCCTCATCTACATCATGAAAATTTCAGACGCCAGGTCGCTTTGTAAAGTATCGGTGTCGTGATGTTCAGTCGTGGCATGAGTCACCGGCGGAGTGACCTTCTACCTGCTTGCCCAGCTGCTTGCGCCAGAATGAAGGAGCATCCAGGACTACTACTGCTGGCGCGGAGACATCATCAGTGACTACATTCTCCAGCCTTGAAGGATATATGATGAACACTTGATTACCTATCACACTGGCGGCGTGCCTGGGAAATACTCTGGGTTTGGCTGCGAACATGCAGGTCAGTGGACATAACTATCTACTTGCTAGAAACTTCGTCTGCGTCCCTGCCTTGGGAGAAAAAGACGAGGTCAGCTGAGCGTTGAACTCTGAAAAGGATAACTTTATCCAGTCTTGTAGCGACGTAATTTTTCCGAGTCACTGCCCCTGATTTGGATGGTAATACCGGTTCACCAAATTCACGATAGCACCTATAGTGCCGGCATAAAACTAAAGCAAACAAAATAACACCTGGACGCTAACTAGAAACGTTATAATCGATATCAAAACGAGGGCCAATAAGTCCGATAGGAGCAGGGCAGCATACTTGGCATAAGTGTTTTACTTGCACAACTTGAAACAGGTGACACTGGGACGCCGAACGCACAATATCTAAACGAACCTTCGTCGGGCTTGCAGGCCAAGCTCCAAGGCTTTGATGCCAAACTCAATCGATCGTTATCTGCAGATAGGAAATCGGGTAAACCCCCCCCCCCCTATTCAATTGCTGCACTTCTACTTGTTATGTTGTTCGGCCTACCTAACCTTCTAGAAGCGTAGCCTCTCTGCCTCAGTCTCCTAATGCATAAAGCTGAAGCATGAATCTTGAAGCTTAGGTTGCTGTAAAACCTGCGCTTCGCACATTTGACGTGCATATATCTTTTATGTTCACTAGGTGGCACTGATCGATACTCACTAAGAGCGCATTTGTTAAGGGTAGTAAATATTAGCAAACTGCATTGAAACCTCTCAGTCAAGCACACAATTCGATTTGCCAATTACCTAGTATGGATATCATGGCAAGCCATGGTTCAACTTCCTTGAGCACGCACAAAGATAGGCGACGGAGAGAGCGTTCGAGCACATGCTTCCGATGCTAGCCTTCTCAGGTCGGGTCGACGACCCCAGTATCCGTCTGATCTCGAAACGGTTGCAGGATCGCCGTGTCGCACCCACCCAGTACCATGCGCGGCTAATAGAGCATTTCTAGAGTTAGTAAGAATTCTGTACCTCAATTTCAATTCAGGTTTCAAAGATGCTTTATTCAGCTGTTGTCTTACGCCCACGCGGCGCTAGTGTTGTCTGCAGTAGCGTGGCTTGAGGGCGGCAGTGAAGTTGAAATTTGAAATTTGAAGTTTAACCGGAAGAAGAGGAAGGCTCCTGACAGGATTTATGGCCCCGGGGGAATGGAAGCATGTGTGTGTGTCGCTCAACAAGTTCCATGAAATTCCAACGAAAACAGACAACGATTTGTCAGAGAACCCCTCATGCTTTACTAGCTCACTTCTGTTACGAGCTTCTACGCAACGCGGAGCCGAGCAGTCTCAACAGTGGCGTTCTCCTTACAGTGCCTGACATGAAACCACACTCTGGACTGATCATGTGTAAGCACTAGATGAGATTGCCGCTTGCTAATCTATCGCTCGAACTTGAGAGTTTAGACTCAATGAGGGTTGCACCATTTTGTGGCCTTGGCATGATTGCTGGTATGATTTCTGTTGATCCTGCATGACCGATTGAATCAACGAAGTGCAAAGTACCTCAATGGGGAGCAGTACAGACTAGGTGCATGTGACGGCGATGCTCTTATCGCGATAACATCTACACGGCGACATTCCATCAATGCTGGCAAGCTAGCAGTAGCTGCGTAAGTTCCCCCCAGCTTTCACCCAAATGTGAGTACCTGCCTAGTTAGCCCACGCACTCCGGAGAGCTTCCACGCTTGGATCAGACATGAGGAAGGAATTGTTAGCCTCGAATTGTATTCTATGGCTCGCTTGATGAAGCAGTGCATCCATACCTTTTGGATACGCGTTCACGCACGTTCTTCGAGTACAGGCTCACGATCATCACACAGCATTCAAGCTGTCAAACTATCACACCAGCTTTCAGTAAGCTCTATCCGTGAGGTTATTCTCTCCCGCACATTAGATTCCTCTATGCAGAAGGAAATATTCTCAAGTCACACTATGCCATCGGTAGTGGAGAAGGTGCTGCTAGCTTACTGTGCGTGTTATCCTCGAGGACTGATGCCAAGAGCCCTCCTTGCGACTGGGCCATGGATGAATGCATCATGTCATAATGGTTCTTTGGGCGCGGCACATAAGATGCACGGGGGAAGTTGGCGCAAGTGACTGGTTAGTATGATCCTTAAGTTTCGTAGGCTTCTGTGCCCTCCTAAGTCCTTTACGTCGGTACAGTGAAGCACAGTGTGATATAGCACACATGCCGGCACTTGTGAACTGTTTGATCAAGGTTCTAGATTTATGGAAGTAATGACCAGGTTTACCACCAACGAGTAAAACTGGTATCGTGTATGGAGCTCTCATGTTCCTCATACGTTTGCTCACTAGTCACCCAATTGTGATGTATACTACAGCTTGAAGGGCATGTCGTAGCATGATGCATATTCTACTTTCATGAGTCGACACTAGGCACTGGAGGGCAAATACCGTGGGGATTCGTTGTGAATAAGCTGTCGACAGTTCTATCATCTCGAGGGTCTGGTATCTGGGAGGTTTTAGCTCAAATCGTGGCGGCGCTTCTAATGAACGCTGCAGCTTATATCCACATATACTTGAAATCGAATGATATCATTCCCAAGTGCTACCGTGATAACTTGAAGTGAGGTAATATCAGAGTTACTCACACACCCCAGTTATAACTTTACAGAACATGCCTAGCCAATGAACGACAGAACGAATATCACCAGTAAGCCTCAATTAAATACCTCTATCGATCCACGTGTATGAAGAAAACTACCTAACTTTCTAATGTTCCCCACCATTTGTCATTTGGTTTCCCACCCATTCCACTCCTCCTACCGTCCCGGACTCCGCTGACAAGCTGCTTCATCTCAGTACCACTTTTGCGACTTTTTACCACAACAGATAGACCGGAACTTATGCCGTTCTGCTTTCCAGACATGGCTTTTCGGGTTTTAGGGGTTCTGGATGTCAAACCTTCAGCATCGTCCAACGTTGGCGGCTGCTCCGCCCTGCTACGTTTTCGTTTCAGTGAGTGAGTTTGGCTGGGGTTTTGCAACAATTCCCCTCCTTCCGAGCTATCCGATTGGGTTTTTGTCCCCTTTGGATCGAGTGTTCGGGGTAGGCTCATTAAGCGTTTGTCCCAGGTCTTTCGATGCAGTCTGTATATTGCCATTGTAGCGCGAGCGTCGGTTACCTGCGAGTCATGGAAGAATAGATCCCTTTTATGCCCTGTTCGAACACAACACTTATATAGCACTCACACTAGAATGTTCTCCGGCCTGTATATCGATGCCCAATTCTTGAAGAACAAGTTTTCTCAAGGCGGGTTTCCTGCTTACTGATACTCTGATTGTGGGAACATCTCCATTGGATGAGGGAACGGAGGGTCTAGATGTGGAAAGCGTTCCGTGTTTGCCTGCAAGAATCTGGGTATCTCGTGTCAAGTTATGAGGATGAGATAACAACAGAGCCTGTGATCATGACTTGGAGCATATATATGAATGAGACTAGGAATAGACACACCTTAAGGTCGTTATGGACAGCATGGCCGACAAGGACCCTATTTTTGAGTAGGTCCGCGACTTGTTTCTGTACTTCGGAAAAAGACTTCGCTAGTAATACGAGAATATGAGTTGTTGGACCTCAAGGTGAGCGGCTGCGATTACCAAGTACCATATCACCCTCTCTGACACCGCTGACTTCCGTGCGCCAGTCGGTGACACGTTCTCGTTGCCGGACAAATACATCGAGCTGTATAGCACCGTGGTAATTCACAACACTAACACGGGCAAGCGAAGACTCGTCTCCTTTGTCCCTTGTCGCGAGACTCTTTTTAGAGGGGTCTCCGGCTATACCGACCATTTCACAATCGATGGCAACAAACTTCCCGGGTCTTCGAAGTGCATGAGTTGCAGAGGAAGATGCACATTGAATATACGCACAGTTGGTGGGCAGAAGGGTATGTTTCCTCCCCATTGATCATCTGTCGCAGGGAGGCTGTTGTATCTCGACTTCCACCCGTAAATTTCGAGACAGATGCTGATTTCGAATCCTCCGCAATAATGCTAGAAACCTCTGACGCCTCTTCAGCCAATATCTCTACTTTTCGCCGCTTCGAAGGCCGAGAGGATCCGCCTGTCAAATTCTATAACAAAGCATTGAGAAAATATATACTCCGTAGACTTGAATTTTCACCTTCTTCAGCGCTAACCAATTTGACGAAGCTGACATTTTCTTTGCGAATGAAGTGAAGCAGAATCGATGTTCTATCACGTGACCACCGTCCCTTACACTGATTCTGCACAAAGTAACTATAGAACAAATAAGGGGCCGGGCGGTGCGGTCCTATGGGGTAGTGGTTATCCCCCGGGATTTTGAAGTCATTGATTTCCTTCCCGTGACCCCGGTTCGAATCCGGGTAGGACCTCTGATTTTCCTAGCGTGGCTTGCACGTGCTTTATATACTTGTTCTCCCTTTTTTCTGTTTTTCTTTTTTTTTTGCACCCAATTCTTATCACAAATTTGAAAGGGATGAAGCTGGCCAACACGCTGCCTTATCCGGCCTCATTTCACACTTATGAGGTTTCATAGAGCTCCACTATGCTAGCGATTAATCCAGGGATTTTTTCCACCCTATATTTCATTGTCCCTAAATATCTTGGGGGGCGAACTGCGTCCGGAGAGACGAGATGGAGCTAGTATATAGCTTCACTCTTATACAACCAGGCAGTCAAATTCTAACGCCTCGACCACAATATAGAATTGGCAGCTGACTTCTTTTGGCGTGTGGATGGCTTCACAGAATATATACGCAAACTGAGCTCTAGATGTTATAAGTTGAAATTTGAACAGTTGCCAGAGGGTTGAGATCTCGAGAAGACGATGGAGTTGGATTATCATGTTCTTGCCCAGCGTAACGAGCAGGACGAATTGCGCAAGAAAGGATGTAAATAGAGTATCGAATAATACTCTGACCTGAAAATATTTCGGTGTTAATAATAACATATCTACCATATCTACCTTGTAAGTGGAGGTGATCATCGCACAATCTGCAATCGCATACAACAGTCTCTTCCCGAAAAATAGTCGTTAATTTGGAGACTTCTACAATTGGAATAGTAACTCTCCAAACAGAGATCAAGGTACCTATATCTAGTTAGACCCTCAAAACATGCCACGAGAATACTCACAAGTGTACGACGGTCAGGACAACCATGATTGATCAAATAGGAAACCTAATCTGAATTCGATTGAACTTGAATAAAGGTTAGGCAGGATATTGCTGGCTGAAAGCAAGTCACTGATCAACATTCGCCACTGATGGACGTCAAAGGCTTGTGTCACATGATCACGCTGAATGTCACGGAGCCATTAGCGGAGGGAGATCCATTTTTCAGACCACAACACCGGTGGCTGACGTGAGCGACCGTTGATTTCCCAGCAAAATACAATTTCTTATAGATAGCTACTTCTCTAGCGCAAAGAAATTCAAACATCCGTCGCGTAGACACGAGAAGGGGTATGTCGGTTTAATCTCATCTTCCACATAACCCACTGAGAACCTTGACCCAGTGGCTGACAATGCCTTTTGCACGCGTTGACGACGCCAATACGCGTTTCTTCTATCAGGACAGTGGTGTGCCCATTTTGACTGACAAACCGTACACCACTTTGGTAGCTGTGCACGGATTTGGCCACAACGGCCGTAAGGACTAACTCAACAACGCTGTTGCGTGCCTACATTTACCACTACATGTCACAGACATCTTCCACCGTCTGCTTCCCGTTGCGACTGCCACCCACGTGCGCCTCGTTACTCTGAACCGAAGGGGCTATGCCGGGTCCACCCCATTCACTGAAGAGGAAGTTGCACCCCTCGCTCCAACAATCGCTAGCGAGGATGACACGGCTTCAGCTACTAGCCGCTCACACAGGGTGGTTTCGACACAGTATACCACCTTTCTGCAACAGCGAGGCGCCGAAATGGCTCGGTTTCTCGCCTGGTTCATCGATCATGAAAAGATCCCCCCACGATCTGACGACGCGAATAGGGCCAGCGGCGGAATATCGTTATTAGGCTGGTCCCTTGGGAATGCAACAACTTTATCAATGCTCGCATTTGCGAACTCCTTGGATCCCGGGCTCATGCGGAAGTTAGAGCCGTATTTAAGGAAAGTAATAATATTCGGTGAACGTCATGTCTCGGAAATATATCGGACACGTATTCATTTTTCCTTCGTTTGCTAGATCCCCCCCACCATGTGCTGGGGTATCCGACACCAGAGAACACATACAATCCACTTTTCGACCCCGAGATCTCAGCTGAAGAACGACAACCCAAATTTGCAGCATGGGTGACTTCCTATTTTTTTCACTCGCCGTCTGCTCGAGACCCGGCTACACCTGTCCGTGACCTTACAAAGGGCATTCTAGAACAACACAAAGGAAACCCTGCAAAAAAGCCAACCTCTGCCAATTTTACGTTTGCGGACGTCTCTGTCGCCGCAGAAGTAGTTTCCACGAGCCATGGCGATGTGTTTTCTTTCGGAGAGCATGCGCGTTCAGTGCATGAGACTATGCGCACCCGTGCTCTTTTCGGCGATCTTAATGAGACGTTTGGACCGCCTGTGCTTCCCAAAGTCGGTATCAGTTACATCTGGTGCACTGAATCTGTTTGGGAGGCTGTTTTTGCGATGCGGTCTATCCAGAGGGATATTGCATCGCCGCCGGATTATCATTATCCTACAAGATCTGTGAAGTTCATTGCGTTGGAAGGGGGGAACCACTTTGTAAGTGATAGAGATGTTAATAGAGTGTTTCACTGACAATTTTCAAGATACACTATGACGACCCCTTGAAGACATTCGCAACCTTTGCACACGCGCTTGAATGATCGGCGTAGGCAAAGATTGTTCGTACCGCTGCGGGTGCGCGTCTAGACGAACACTGAAGACGGAGAAACGGGGATCTACCTCGTTCGAATTATTCAACTGCTCGGGGTTCAAATTGATCATAGTCCACAACGCAGAGGGAAAGTCATGAAAAGACTACACGTGAAAATCATGGATATTATTCCAGGGGTAGTCTTGATGCATAAAACCTCGTAGGATCCAATCCCGAAATTACGGGAGGCCCTACTTTCATACTTTCATCAGCTAAGATGTAGTCATGTGAGATACAACATGAAACTATTTTCGAAGCATAACACGGCGTTTCCATGAAGACGAGAAAGACTTTCACGTGACAATATGCTCGAGAGCAAACGCAAAACAAATGAGTGAGTACTGAGTTCTATCTTATTCCTTCAACCTATTCGATCTGAGAAGTCTTGGTTGTAAATCGTTCGCGCTGCGTCCTGTCTCACCCGCTCATCTTTGATGATGCTGTCATTGGATAAAGTACGCTGGTGAGTATAACGATATCAATGATCACCAAGATACACACCGAGCATCCACACGGGTATCTCCTGCCTCGACACCAATGGCTGCCTGAGGTGTCTTTGCTTCCAAAATCTGCACGCAGTGTGTGATCGGTCAGTTCCACGGAGACAGCCAATAACACGGCTCCTCACATAGTGATTGTCACAATGAGGACAATATTCGTCGCTCTCCTCGTACACTGACATATCTTTTCTAAACGCTTTCTTGCACTTCTTGCACATAAAAGCCATCTCCATCGTCCGTGCCAGTTTGTGAGTTTGCTTTTCAGCGTGACATTCTGCACAATCGTACCACTGCTTGCAGCAGGGCGCACGGATAGAAACCTGTGCGTTCAGTATGTGCTTGCTGGAGACAGTTTCAATACGGTCATTTTTTTTTTTTGCTAGCGACACCGTCAAAAGGGGCTCACCACATGGAGGACAAATATTCGCGCGCCCAATTTGTGCCTGAACGAATACCTCGCGTGACGTGATGTAACGTTTCGTCACGGTGACACACCGAGACGCTGCTGGTGACTTGGGCAGATATAACCTCGAGTCTTCGATACACCCATATGGCATCTCTTCTAAGAGCATACAAGTGTGCCTTAATGACCTTGCAATAATGCTTTCCCACTGATATAGCTATGCAGTGCTGCACTTCTTCGTCGCCCTATGTTGACCCAATGCGCGACGGCCGCTGTCCTCTTTGGCGGGGGAGATTTGATCGCACAGCAAGCCATCGAGAAGAGAGGGGATAAGCACGATGTATTTGACGCCAGTACTCAACAATACTGACTCGACTAACACGTCACGTACGCAGTATCTTCGAACAACCCGCTTGACCTTTTACGGTGGTGGGATTGATGGTATTTTGTGTTACTATTCAGATTATAATTTATTTCGAACGATCAGCTGTCCTTTTTGGGCCAATTATGACAAAGTGGTACCAATGGTTGGGAGATATACATTTCACGAGCCCTGCGAAGGCGATCGCAGTTCGGGTCAGATTTCTTTCCTCCTCCCCTTCATATGGATGATACAATGCTTGTGTTCTGTAAATGATCAAAATTCAGGTAGGCTTAGACCAAGCCGTTCTATCCCCAGGTAAGACTCCCGTAGAGGCTTGCTTCGCAATCTTGATGTTCGTTTTTCAGTTTCGGTTGTATTTTTCTTTTCCAGTATGACTTTTATAGAAGGTAAAGGGATAGAAGAAGCAAAAAAACGCGTTAGCGCTGTACGTCTGCTTCATATGGACTTTTCTGTAACTAGAACTAATCTCACTCTACAGGCATACTTTCCTACGCTACTGCGTAATTGGTAATTGTATTACTGAGTAGTCATGTTGTACATGAGTGCTAATGCCAAATCAGGGGTGTTTTTCTTCCCACTCAGATCGTCAATTTCGCAATTGTGCCACCACATCTTCGCTTTGGAGTAGTCGGCGTGGTTTCTTTGTTTTGGAGTGCGTGATTATATTCTCACAATTCCTCGGATTCTTACGGTAGTCTTCTAGATTCATACCTTAGTTATGCCAACGCCAAACAAGTTGCAGCGAAACGTTTGGCATAGCGTGCAACGCACAAGGCTATCAGTCGGCAGCTCTGTTTGGTTGTCATCAAATCACTGTCCGATCCCAAAGCCCGACCTAGTGCGTTCAATCGACTATCCCCATACCTTCAGGGCGTCAGATCGGGGACGGCGTTGTCGATATACCCCAAACCATCCTCTTGGATTCAAGTTACTATCGATGAAACTCTATATTATCCCATATAACCCGTAGAACAATACCATTTCGTCGTCACTTCATGTCCCCAACGAAGAGCCTCCATTGATTTTATCTACTATTTTGTGAGGGTTTCTTTGCTCCTATACACGTTTGATCATACTACTATTTCTCGTGTGGATACTTGTCTCTTACTAGAGAGTAGGCCGTCGACAACATATGCATTGGTGTGCTACGGCTATATGAATGTGCACGCCGTCAATCATGATATTACTCACTTCCCCTGAGCAGTTTTGAGCGTTCTCTCTCATAAACTTGATACCGTACAATTTCTTCCTTCGCAAGCCTGGCATGTCCTGACGTTATTAAGTTCGTGCAAAACGTCAGAGTCAACGTGACAAGGAGTGTCATTCAGCTGCGGAGTAGAGAGAGAATGCGTCAAATCAAATATATATTGTTCGCTTCGCAGATTTCGAGCAAGATCAAGCGACACCACGAGGAGGCTGTGAAGGCAAAAAAGGATTTTGAGCAAGTTTCTATTCCAGGCGCCAGCCATAAGGTGAGCAAAGGGACAACAGACTCGAACTTAACGATGGAGTTATCTTCTTGAACCAGGTGCAGGATCGATCTATACCTCTAGCGGACTCATACAAAATCAATCAGAGAGCATTACGTAAATTTGTGCTAGTAAAGTTCGACAACCAAGTGCTCGCTTACTTAATCTTACCCAATTTCACGCAGAAACCGCAGCGCAGAAAATGTCCACCGCTCATCGACCGACATGGGATCCTGCTCAGGCAAAGGAGGTCAAGGGTGGTTCCCGCCAGTACTCATCGAGGGACATGGCTGCCCACACGAAATTAAAATTCAGGTGGGCACAACTAGTGTGGGTCTTTCGCAGGATATACGCTCATTGAGGGGAGCAGACAACCGGGTCAAACTTCGACGGCTGAGGTAGCAAAGCGTGATCTACGAGCCGAGCTGCTTGCTGCAGAGCAGGAGGCTCGTGATCGCAAGCGGAAAGCGGAAGGCTTGCCTTCGGCATCTGTTGAAGCCATCGAGAATGGTGTATCTGGAGATGAAGAAGCTAACAAAAGACGAAAACTGATACAGGAGGCTGTAGAGCTGGACAAGGATGATGATGACGACGAAAGCAATGATGCGGATGGAAAAGGCGAGAAGGACAAAGATGGCGGGGACGATAGGTGCGTTAAGAGGTTGCTCAACTTTACATCTTTCCCAATTCCCAAATACTACTCTAGCGATGATGACTCCGATGAGGAAGATGACACTGCAGAGCTGCTTAGAGAGCTTGAGAAGATCAAAAGAGAGCGTGCCGAAGAAAAGGCGCGACAAGTGAGCATTGACAACGATGTCTTAGCGATGGCCGCGATTCTTATGCACTTCATAGGAACGCGAGCAATCTGCATCTGCTGCTCAAGCGCGTGATGCTGAGATTGCTACCTCAAATCCTCTTTTAAACCTTCAAGCGGCCCTTGGGCAGACACCTGGTGGCTCATCGACAGGATCATTTACCGTCAAACGCCGCTGGGATGATGGTGAGTGTACTTCTTGTCCATAGGAACTCTGGCTTATTGCACGTTTCTGTGAAGACCTCATCTTTAAGAATCAAGCAACTGGTACAAGTGATAAACCATCTGGGCACTTTGTCAATGATCTCCTTAGAACGGAATTCCACAAGTATGTCGTGGATACCATCTATCATCTCACTTCTAAATTATATTTTTTGCAGGAGATTTATGGCTAAATTTATTAAAGTCAGCCGGGTTGTTTGCTTCTAGCGTCTCTTGCTAACGTACTTGTAGTGAAATGCGCAATGCACAATCTGGTTCTTTGATCAGGCAGCTGTATCTTTCAATGCAGATTATTTAAAGATGAACAGTTGGTCGTTAGGGTTAAGTAGCAAGAACCCTTCATTGCCCCGTGAAGTAAGCTGAATCTGGCAAGAAAGGGTAAAGCTGGGATTGGTATTCTCTTGTGGATGTAGGCTAGAACTAATTTGAGGGACGAATTGTACATATATTATCGAGCCCAAGTCCATAGCTGTACTGGGGCTTGTCGGGGCTCCATCATCATCGTACAATATCGTGTTATGGTTACACACTCTCACCCTGACCTTATGGACGTATCAGCCTCATGGTAGCCTTGGGTCTGATGTGAGACAGCTGACTCCAAGGCTGCGGCCTGGGTACTGAGTGGCCCTTGTAGCTAGATCACAACTTGCATACCAATGATACATTGGATGTGAGAAATGATACACCATGGAAGGCTCCCTTCAGGCACTCCTTTCAGCAAACTTGCCTGCAGTAGCGCACTCCACCACTACATTCGAGACCGGAAGAAAGGGCTGGAATACCGCCAGGATAATAGAGCTGTATATCTCTTGATAACAACGGTCCAGTCGTTAGTAGCGCCGTTAACAGCGAGGATCGTCGTTATCAGAGATATATAGATCTGTTATCCTGGTGGTGATATTTCAGTCCTTCTGGTCTCTATCGAGATGTTTGCGTCTATCATTACGCTGGGATACATGGAGCCTACATCGAGAACATGTACGTTCGTATGAAGGCCAGGTGCCAGAAGTAGGACTAATGCACCTGTGTATCTTCTCTCTTCATTCGCAATGTCAGGGAGTTCAGCATAAGGCGAAATTAGGCCCAGAAGATACAGCTGGCGACAGGGTCAGCCATACAGTCATATTGTAGATGTTACTTGTCCATTGAAGACTCGTAGGACTGAGGTGACGTGTGATTGGTTGCTTCAGCATGTTCCGGTGCTTCCACTTCCAGCGACTCGGCGATGCTCTGTGGTCGCGGTCTACTGATGTTTCAGGGCCAATCTTGTTTCAAACAACGCCAGATTAGAAACCTCAGAGGAATGAGCTTTGAGTGTCAAAATTGGTTAAACACGCTCTTTAATTTGGTCAACGTTGTTTGTCAGGTTTCCAGGTCGCGGTTTCCACCTCGTGTACACAGAAGCGGACCTCGGTCATACGACGGAAGAATTTCGACATTAGCGCTATGAGCTGCCCTCTACTGCGACAGATACACAGAAAACGGGAGTACCAAGTGGTCTTCGCTACTGCCAGTGGACTGGCTTGAGGAAGCGGATGAAGAAGCGGCTGTCAAGTTGGAAACCTGTCAGGATTGGCTTGAGGTAGAGTTGGGAGGGAACAGTGATGGGGAAGTCCTGCAGGCGAGAGCGACTTGCTTAGCCACTCAATGCATCGTTCTGGAGGTGGATCAAGGAGGGAAGTGGCTGCATACAATTGCCAAGTCGGTTTGGTGAACTGGTCGCGTCAATAATTCCTGGTCCAGGTAGTTCCAGTTTTTGGAAAACGTATAAGAAAATGAACGGGTTGATTATTGAGCAGCCCGCCCTACTGGTGAGCTATGATGGCAGGTCGCGGTTGGACCCGGCTCGTGACGCGCGTGACTCGCCGTTGTGACCATTTTTCCATCGCTGCTGATCGCGGCGGCCGCTGCAATAGCGCGTTTTAGCCACCTTTCCCGGGCAACATTGTGGCACTCCGTTGCAGTGATCAAACGAATATTCGCTTTTCCACGAAAATCCGTCATGGCTACAAGTCAAGATTCCTGTTTGCAACTGAAACATCCACAAGTCACACTTCAGGTCCTCTCGGTTGATTCCGATGACGCAGACACCAAAAATAAAGAGACTGCTTCAGTAGGACTCAAAAGAGTAGCTCCTTACTGGCATCCATATAATACCATGGCTAAAGGTCGCTGGTTCAACCGAGAAATTCTTGAACTTGTCTCCACCGAATTTCGTGATCGTAGCATCGAATACTATGTATGTTGGATAACTAGTTTGACACCTAGACTTTCCAATGTTTTCTAATTTATATGATATCAGAGATTTGCATTAGAGTCTGGTGTGACCACGGTGAACGGCAGAATAGCAAAGCCAGGAACAATAATACGGAACGGAGATCGCATTCAGTGTGTTGGGTTTCGAAAATTATTCGACCTGATGCCGAGATGCTAATTCAACGGCAGAAACATGGTGCATAGGCATGAACCACCTATTACTTCTACACCTATCGAGATCCTCGTGACAACTCCCGACTACATTGTAATCAACAAACCAGGAAGCATTGTATGTCACACGCTTTCACCATCTTGTGCATTATCCGATTTCCAATATAGCCAGTGCATGCTACTGGTCGATTTTATAAGCATAGCCTAGTCCATATCCTCAGACAACGACTTGGATTAGACAAGATACACAGTGCGTAAATATTATATGACATCCGTTTCCATATGACCTACCAAGTGATTAGCAATCAATCGGCTGGACAGGCTTACATCTGGGCTTATGATTATTCCCCTCACTACTGAACTGGCTCGTACACTCGGCACTGAATTTTTTGAAGGGAAGGTGCAGAAAGAGTACATTGCCCGGTGTTCAGGCGAATTCCCCAAGTACTTATCTTCATCTTGTTTACCAAACCCGAGCCGCTGACGATGTCCTCTTCCCTCGCCCCAGGGGCGAAGTAATATGCGACCAGCCACTTCTAACTGTAGACAGGCAGATGGGTTTGAATATTGTTCATCCAGAAGGCAAGGTGGTACAGACTCTTTGCCTTCTTTTCTATCATGATTAAACTTTTATAAAGCCTGCCCAAACCAAATTCAATCGAGTATTTTACGACCGAAAGACAGATACAAGTGTCCTACACTGTCAGCAGTATTGCATGTGACTGATTTGTTCTAATCATACTCCCTTTCTTAGGTCAACCACTCACCGGACGCTGTACGTTTCATTCTCTCTGTAACCATACTCATTATCAACCTCTATACAGCACACCAGATTCGAGTCCACTTGCAGTACCTCGGTCACCCAATTGCTAATGACCCTATCTACACCGGGAAAAAAGTTTGGGTGCGTTGCGTGGTACATATATCTCGTCCTCCCTTTCTGTTTGTTACATGTCGGTAATATTCACTATATTGCTAAACAATCTAGGGTGAAAAGATCGGTCGTGGCGGACTCGACGTTACGCCAAGTGACGAGCGCGCCCCGCCCGAATTTCCTGAAGCCTTGCGAGAACGCTCTGGTTCTCAGACACCCCTTGATGCCCCCTATACAGTGCCAATCGCATCAGGGGCATTGTCTGCGTCGAACCCCGATGTTGATGTCAACCTTACAGCCGAGGGTTCAACTGGAACTTCCCCTTCGCCTTTAAAGCTCCTGCCTCGTGAGTCCGGGCTCGATGTTGGGATGGGATCCCCAGTTCCGCTGTCTATGGAGGCAGTCGGCGTCATAACACGGTTGCGAAATATGAAGGACGAGGGCGAGGACTGGAGCCGTTGGCGAGACGTTGTCTTCCGTGCCAAAGGTGCCAAGTTAAACTTGGGTGCTGTTCGCAACGAGGGGAGTGAGATAGTTAAGGGGGATACGGTGAGAGAAGACTGTGAAGAGACCGTGTCCGTTTTGGACCACAGTGATTCTGCGGAGAGAAGAACACAGTTGATTGCGACGGGGTTACTACCCTCGCCTTCACGTCAAGAGCCAGATCCCGACCCAAGCACTTGGACGGCTAAAACGGAATCTGGCACACTGTATTGCACAGAGTGCTACCTCCCATTACACCCAGATCCGGACCCTGAACGTCTATATATTTTCTTGCATGCTTTAAGGTATACCACCAGTATTGGGAGCTTCGAAACGAAGATGCCAGTGTGGGCAGATGAGGGATGGACTTTGGGGGAGTAGATGATGTATAATTATTGGCAGGCAGGAAGTAATAGACGATCCATCATTCATTATATGCTACGGCAGAAAGGCTGATTGGCGTAGATGTGAAAGGTTATGTCTCCCAAAGTTGCTGTGATTGGATCGTGATGTCACAGTCTTTGCCAACTGGTGCCCTGGCCGGCGCCCTTGATCTCCTAAAATTACGACCCATGAACATTTGAATAAGTGAAATCAATCCACGTGCGATCACAATTTACTTGACTTTCACCAGACGCTCGAGCGAAGTGACGGCATTTTGTTCAATGTTTACATAGTTCATGACGTTAGTCACATGCTGGTGACATCTGGGTTTACATGTAAGGAGAATTATAGGTTTAGCAGTGCAGCTGAGTCTGGGAGAATAACCTTGATAATAACGATGTCCGTGTGAGTGGAACACCCCAAGTAGAATCTTCGCTTGAACGCAGATCACCGGTGTGCATGCAATTGATAGGGCGACCTGACTCGATGCATGCTCGGTGCGAAGTTATCATTGCCAGCGACGATAACCCACGTCAAAGGTAAAGCTAGAGCCACAGCAACACTAAAGAGGACATGCGATTGGGGGTGGTTCTAGTAGACCAGGACAATAGGAAACGTCATACGGACTGCATGCAAAGGCGCAAGGTGGTGAGTAGTTGACAAGCGCAAGTGCAGTGTCATAAAAGACCCATCATATGTCGGTTGGCCAAGATACTCTGAGATATATAGCATCATCTATATACGGCTTCCGACTCACCAACACGGAGGAGCACTTGAAGCTTGACTGCTATGGGTGTCTGCTGCAAGCATTATACGGAAACTGGGATCTGAGACTTGCAAGTTCATCAATGCATTAAGTCCGACCTTCGATGACCCCTTTCGCCAACTGTGAAACGTTACGGAAAAGACGACAATTAAGGCGCAATCTGACAGATGCGACGGCAGTGGAAGTAAGGTTGCACAGTGTATGTAACGAGAGCGTCTGTGCAGTGTCTCCACGTAAATTGCCACCCGTCGAATTTGCTTCGAATTCCAGTCTCGGGAAGTGCCGCGACGTGAGAGAGAAAGAATTAAAGGTAACCCTCTCACAGCTTCGGCAACAAGGTCGCTGATATACCAGGTAGAATTTTGTTCAGGTAATGTCAGGCAAAAAATATCAAAGTATGGCTAGGTTGAAAGGATGGTTACCATATAAGGGTTCGAGCCGGGGAAAGTAGAACTAGGGTGGTGGTAGTGTCCCCTCGGAATTATTTCTAGAACTCATCGTCCTGCCGTGCTTAATTCGGCCCGTTGTTCGTGCTGACTGCATCATCCCCATTTTGGTGCAAACTCGCTATTATAATAGATGAAGACTCCACGCCGCTCTCCTGTCCGTCTGTCTGACCCCTGGCCCTGCCATTTAACGTCCTCGAGGCGCTTTGGTCAAAATCCGCGTGAACCACATCGGGTATTGTCATGGCTCCTTCTCACGTTGAGGGTGAAGCCATCGAAATGACCCCTCGTTATTCCTACGACGATGTCGACTTCGAGGGCCCTAATGAGGCTGCTTCTCGTGCTCTGCTAGGTTCAGAAACAATCTTGCTTGATGAGTTCGACGTCGAGATGGAACCTGCAGCGAAGCGGAAACGGACCACGCCTATACCAAAGCTGCAACTCATGACACTGTGCGGTGTGCGAATCGTGGACCCAATCAGGTATACATCTATGACCTTGGGTGTGTTGTCGGAGGTGTTGAAGAATGCATAGCTTCACCCAGTTATTTCCCTATGTCAATGAGATGATGCGTGATCTTCATGTTACAGATAATGCATCTCGCATAGGCTTTTATAGTGGTCTGGTGGTTAGTTATACTGCCCTCTATGTCTAGGTCAACGAATCTAATCTGATTCTCCTCATGTTTGCAGGACAGTGTGTTTGCTATCTCTCAGCTATTTTCCATCTATCACTGGGGGAAGCTGTCAGGTAGGAGACTACGTCGTAGTTATTGAGCCTCACGCCTACTACCCTCGGCAGACCGAATCGGCAGACGCCCTGTAATATTCACAAGTACACTGGGGATTGCAATCTGTACTACCTTGTTTGGACTTTCAACAACACTGTGGACGGCTTTAGCTGCCAGGTGTATATCCGGTTTACTGGCAGGCAATGTTGCGTGAGTTGTGCATTATTCGTTGCAAGTAATCTGGCTAACCGTCAAGCAGAGTTATACACTCCGTTGTCGGCGAACTAACAGACGAATCAAATCAAGCGTTTATATTCCCTATCTATGGAGTAGTTTGGCCATTAGGAAGCATTATCGGGTATGACATTATTTCGTCACAGGTGTGTCCCGTAGCAGCTAACAGAGAACCACATAACATAGCCCTCTCATTGGTGGATCACTTTCACACCCTGATGTTCACTGGCCTCAGTACTTTGACACTGAGTGGTTCCGCAAGCACCCCTATTTTCTGCCCTGCTTTGTCTGTTCCACACTGTCGCTCACCGCGGCCGCCTTTGGGTCACGCTTTTTAGAAGAGGTGGGCTGACTTTCCTGGCACAGTACTCTTCGACTGGTTCATCATTTCACGTAGACCCACCCCCTCATGCGAGTCACATCTAAAAGAGAGTGGAAACCTTCAGGGAAAATAAAGGAATCGTCTTCCACTGCAGCGGGGGCCTCACACACTGCATCCGCTCCGTCATCCGCTAGTATGCGGTATTTGATGGCTAATCCGCTTGTTCGGGCTCTGTGTCTGTCTGGCGGCGCCCTGTCTTTCTTGGGATCATCCTTTGACGTCGTATTCGTGCTCTTCTGCTTCTCCCCAATCACATCGGGGGGACTCTCTCGCCCGGCCGACGAGATCGGGTACTCCTTGGCTGTTTCGGGGCTAACCTCCGTGACTCTGCAAATCTTCTTGATGCCTTGGCTTTTGCGTACATTCGATTTAGATGCGATGTATAGAGTATGCATGGGAATGTTCCCATGTGCGTTTGTCAGCTTGCCGTTGTTGAACCTATTGGCACGTTCGGGGGTCAATTCGGAAGGAGTTGTTGTTGACGAGTGGGTGAAAGTTGCGCTCTGGTTGGGAATCATCACCACGTTGTCGATGAGTCGAATAGCTGTTTTGGCATTCTCGTGAGTTTTCAGTGGTGCAGTTCAGCCCATTCTGGTATTATTTGACCGCCATGGAATACTAGGTTGAACCTGATACTGATCAAGAATGCGTCGCCATCCCCCGAGGCCCTTGGCAGCACGAACGGTTTAGCCCAATTCTTCCAATGCATGTCTAGAAGCATCAGCCCCGCGTTCGTTAGGTAAAAACATTACATGTCAACTTCCACGACCGCTTTTATACTGATACTCAACGCCCTGCTTTAGCTCATTGTTTGCACTTTCTATCGACAACCACCTTCTAGGTGGCTACCTATGGGTCATCGTCATGTTTGGAGTAAGCGTTTTTGGTTATTTTATCACTACAAAGATTCCGGAGGCCAGGGCACATGTGCATAGATCATAAATAATCCTTCAGGAAAGGGATCTGGTAAATTTTATGGAGTCTGGAGCATACACGCCTAGAAATGCCAGTCGGTTGTGCTGTCGTTTATCGGTCATCGTTGTTTCTTGTATTTGTATTCAAACATGCTCCCAGCTAGATGCCATGTCTTCGAATGATGGAATGAAGCGTATGTGATGATCGAGAGGTCTACATCAGTCCTATATAGCTTAAAGTCGCACCCGGACGGTCTATCTCCCATGAGCAAGTATCACAACGCTGATTCTCCTCAAGCAAGGTTGTATCACTGAGCAAGCGAATAAAACACCAAAGGTCTTGTGCACAATATGTAAATGGGAATTTCCATCAACAATTATGTCGCCTACTGGTCTAGTACTTGTTATTACATACATAGATCCTACGAGATGCAAACCATTTGAGCCCCGATGTTAGCGTACGGCAGGGTGGAAACAAACATGTGCATAGTGTAAGAAGCCCATCTCCAATCGCCCTGGCCCAGGTCTTGGTAATTGGTGTATGTTTTCAATATCCCACCCCACGAGCGGCTCGGAGGAATAGTTCTTTTGAGCGCAGTTAGACTTTGATAGAAGACACTGTATACATGGTCACTTACTGATGCTCTCCTTGTACTTCAAGTGGCAGTTCTCAGCACCTGGGTTATGTTATTTGGCATTCGTTTTCCCCAGATTCATTTTTGCGATACCACCCTCTGCATCCTGAATCTCCACCTCAACAGCCCCCACCTCGGGTTCCAGCTCGTCGCCGTCAGCTTCTTCCTCTTTGACCGTGGCAGCACCGGCTCTATCGTCTAAATTCATCTGCCCCACGAGCCATTGAGCTCCTTCTTCCCAGCCCACAAATTCAGCTTCACCCAAAGGGCTTCGACCTGCCGCATTCCTAATATCTATTAATGCGGCTCCAGGACCTTGTGGGAAAAGAACCAATTTTTTTACGATTGAAAGGTGCGAATTGAGTGCTGCCCAATGTAACGGTGTAGACCCTGCTCGGTTGGCAAAGGCCAACAACGAGGGGGAAACAAGAGGGAGAAGATAGTCAAGAAGACCTTCAGCAAGAATAAGCCAACTTCCTTTGTGTGCCACAAAACACGGACACACCTTCGCAACCGTTTCCGCACACCATGTGCAAAATCGTGTTTCCGTTTTCATCCCTCACGTCTTCTAGCGCTCCCGCACCGTATGTGTCTACGAATTGCTGTACTTCATCAAACTCACCGTAGCGGCTAGCGAGCAACAGTTGCTCCTTGTCGTATTCTGAGGCCATTCGGTAGGGTACTAAATCACGGCTTAGGTAACGGGTCAGCGACAAATGCTTGTGCAACGCTGTGCCCGCCACGCCCGTTCCCGTGAGACGCCCAGCAGTTGCCGATTAGTCGCTTTTGGGTCGTAAGACTTGAAACACCCATCATAGCCATGTGATACTCGCATGTGGACACTTGGATTCTCAGACTCATTCATACCATCATCTAGGCACAGAACAACCAACTGAGATGTCGAAAGCAGGCTGAGCTCCCCCCCCGAGCAAATCTCCAAGTTTGGCCGACCGGGGTGTGGCCCTGACCGACAGTCCGCTGCTTGAACCACTTTTTGAACTACGTCGAAGGCTTCGTTGAGGCCTCCCTACCCCTAATTATTTCCTTATCAGTTGCTCACACGTGCACTACGCTCTTTGTTACCTTCGGTCACCTCAGACTAAACCTATTTGTAAGCATCATAAAGATACTTATGCCAGTCACTCACAGGGGCATATGGCCTCCAGGTTCCAATTATGTCACATCTCTCTCCATGCGTATTTCTACTCTGGTCTATCCTTTCAGCCACACTTGGCGGCTTCTACTTTGTCCACGTGAGTTCATCCTAGCCATCATCCTAGACGTCTTATTTCTCGCTCATGGATGACCCTCATAGCTCTGGAAGTTTGACCGGTTTCGATGTCTCAATTTGATGCGTGATCGTCAAGGAGCATTTAAACGAGTCATGACCGTACGCACCACCAGTTGCTATCATCCGAGCGTCCACTTACCATCGAGCAGTATTCATATTTAATAGCGGTGCCGCTGCTATTAATATCTACAGTAGGGCATACTGTTATCAAGTACAAGGAGGGTTTCATTGCTCTTCCGAACGGGACAGGCATGTCACTGTTCTTCGTTGCTTACACTCTACCAATTATTTGACGTACAGTCTTCCCAAAACCATTTGAGCTTTGGAGGCCTGAGCATCAGGCCGCATACTTCCCTTTGAGTATAACATGGGGATTGTCATGGGGTGCCGAAGCGTGCGTCTAATCGCATTGACTCAAATTTCCGTGAAGATTCATCTGTCGCTGCCAATGACTCAGGGTATCACATCTTGAGGGTAGGCAAACAGTCTATAAATATTTGCTTTCCTCATCAGGTCTGAATCACTTCGTGATTGCTCTACAGAGCTTTGCTTTTGGTTCTTCTTGATCCATGCAGGTCCCTCTCCCACTCCATGGTTCAAATCGGTATACTTCAAGATTTGGGTGGGAGGATCCCTTTCTGCTGTGACATTAGTTGTGGTAGCGACTACTGCCTCGAAAGCCAATCCATTAACAGTATGTTGACGATATTAATTAAAAGCATGCAAATTACAGTTACGGTCAGGCTTAGGCCCGCCGATCATATGATCTTTCTCTCTTTGCTTTGAATGTTTCAGTAGACATGTACTAATCTTCCACTGTTACAGAACGAAGCATGGCTACAATTCGCAGGCTCTACTGTCGCTCTTCTGATCACGATTGGGTTTCTCCCTATTCTGTACGTTGTTCCACCCTGCAATAGTATACACCTTCGCTTACAAACCTCGGAATAGCTGGGTATTTCCAAAATTCGTCAAGACAGTAGTACGTCAAGATAATAAATGTAGTTGATCGTGCTTTAAACTTCCCATGATACAGAAACAAGAAGGTGCAGATATGGCTGCAGTGGTTCGATTGACCAAGTTCCATGACTTAAATGTACGTGCTATCATTTAATTCTTGGGATCCCGTGCTTATGCTGTTGCTGTCCAAATTCCTCCCTCTCACTTCTGCTTTCGTTTCCATAGATTACCCGCATTGTCTTCCGTTTCGTGTTCGTGGTCCCCGTATGGACCATTGCTATCAATGGGCTTCAACCTCATACTCACCAAGTAATAAACGAGAGAATGTTTTGGACAGGTGCGCATTTGCAGTGCCTGCACGCTGCTGATACTAATGATGCTTGTCCCAGACTTGTTGTGCATGGCTTCGGGGGTTGGTTGCGTCATCCAATCGTCGATCACACTGATGGCAAGAACATCCTGAACGTCACCACTTTTCACTAACGCTTTGTCCCAGATTTTCTTCCCCCGAAACCTTGAGTTTGAGACAGAACGATGGCTGCGCGAAGCCGACATTGAATCCCCTCGGCGAATAATCCTCCCGAAATTACTCAAAAAGGGCACCAATGACTCAAGTCCTTCCTCACAATTGCCTTTTGATCGTTCAAACAAGTATCTCCTGACCGACTCACCCGTCTTGACCAAAACCGACCTACCCACTCAATCGCCTGAGCCCCACTATCTACAACAACCCACGCTCCATCATAACGATCCAGCGCACCCTCACCCGACGTGGAGTGATGAGTACTCTTTGAATCCATTTGACCAGCAAGACGCACGACAACAGGTGTATGGTGCTGTCAGCAACAGCTCGCTGAACCTTACAGAAGCAAATTTTGCGGTGCATTCCAGGGAATTTCAGTCCCAAGTGAACCCTCTGGCGCTATACTTCACATCGCCCATTGGTGAGTTGTTTGAGATATTGGCCTGGTACCTACTACATGTTTTGTTTGCAGATGTGGACGCTCCACGCAGACCACGATAAATTTACGTGCTGAATATACCCCTTTAATGGCGACTTCTTCACTTGTTGTGCCCGTTTTACTCCGCGGAATATTTATTATCATTCCTTGTAGCACAAATATACCATTACTTCTCTAAAGTTGTCGTGAATGCTGTCAGGTTGCCTTTGAATACTTGAAGATGTCAATAGGCCACCAGTAGGCACGTCATCGCCTCAGAGTCTAGCACTGTCCTCCACTCTGGTCTCCTCTTGGCACAAAACTCGCATTTCCCGCAAACTCGCTGCAAGAGCTTCCTTATACCGTTCCGTTGAAGTTGTTGGACAAGATCTCTTGCTCTCTATTCCAAACCTCATGACATCAGGATTGAGGACATCTACGCGATAAACTTTAGTATCGGGCGTCCCGACAGCTGTGCCTGGCTCACACTGAATGCCGTAGCCATCCCGGTATGGCGATCCAAATCTAATTCACCAGGCATTAGCGCTTAATTTATTAGAAGCGCTCTGTGATCAGAACTGACCCTGTGGCCAAGAACCTCGTTCCATGGAATAGGCCACTCGTGCTCAACTTCCAGGTCTCACTACGCGTGAAAAGAGGGTCTTGGAATAATGGGGCTACTTCACCCTTTTTCATAAGGAGTCGAAGGCCTAGCAGATGTCTGTCAATCCCTCTTCCCTTGATCGCTTCCCGTGTGTATGTGTTGTGTGCACGAACGGCGTCCTGTAGACGATGGAATCGGGTAGTAGTCTATTGCACATACCTCGTAACTGAGCAACCACATTATGGGTCATCATGAACACTTACAGAGCACTGTGGGTCCGTCATGGCCTTTACAAATAGCCAACTCTCAAGGCTGAACGATCGAATCGTCTCCGTGCGTCCACGAAGAAACATCTGGGTGGTAGCTGTTTCGTAGGCCGCAGTGAAATCTCCTTGATCCTTGTGCCAGGCGAGCTGCATAGCCAGTTGAGCGAAAGCATCAGGTGATAGCTTGCCTGAGGACGACAGCATAAGACACGTTCCATTGGGATGGATGTGACTACTTGCCAATGTCCTTCACCCATTGCGTCCCATAGTCTTCGAACCACAGCAAACTAGCGTCAGAGTCGTCACTAATCTGGCGCGCATGTTGTTCTGCTGCAGTACATTGATTTTCTATATAATCGTCAACAACCCAATCGAGTCGTTCAAAACCCGTTGTAGGAGAGTTCATTTCTGCAACAGCCTTATGAGGAATATCACCACGTCCAAATTGCCTGTTATCGATGTTTTCTGACAGGGAGTAGTTCATCATCGCGCCAACGACGAGGCCATCACATGGAGAATGTTCTCCCATCCCACCCGCACGAGAGTTAGATTCAACAAATATGCTCACACATTTGTCGAACCATCGATTGTGACCATCGATTCCAGAGGACGTATTCCGAATGTGCGCATCCAATTCAAGGTCTTTTATGGGCGTTGGTTCATCGGAATCCTTCGCGCTTTGGGTGTAATCATCCAGGGAGAGGACAAAAATGGAGCTTTCTATAGCATTGAGAGTTTCTTTGTTTCGTCGCGAGACTGATAATAGGTGTTCCCTCGCCTGGTTGCTACACATGAGAGCACAGTGTCGACGAGAGTAGTGATCAGACCAATACCTTAGCCCACGAGTTCCGGTCATGTGCCGTCAGCAGTCCGATGGGTACCGCCTTTTCATCTGGCTGCTGTCGAAGGTTTGCGTCGTGAATAGCTTCCCAAATACATGCCTCGATATTTAGGGCCGATGCAGGAGTATCTGTATTATCAAGGACTTCCACAGCGTAGCACCAGTCCCGTAACATGAGAACAATCTTCCTAGATTCGGGACTGCCGCGCGAAGGTAGAGGTGCGAGGACATCGCATGCATCCACTGGTATGCGGCATCTATAGAAAGGCACTTGAAATGGAATGTCTGGAGAGGAATTCAGGACAAGGTGAACGACAAGTATTCAACTATAGGGAGCACCTTTTAGGTGCGCGTATCGTTGAGCCTTGCTTTGCCGCGCCACATCAACTTGATAGTCCATACATCCTCGCCATGCTGCTCACCATTCCAAATCTGCGCGGTATTGCAACATTTTATGAACCAGCCAGGCAGCACGTCTGACCTGCCACAACGAATATTGACCGCGTTCCGGAGGGGAAATAGCAGGAACAGTTGGATCAGGTTGATATACGCACCACCAGTTAGAATTGATCAGGAGAGAGGTACGTGACTGTAAATAAGCTGTCTTCGTCCAAAAGTTATCGTCTAGCCAATTATACGGAGAAATTTTGTCGAGAGCTGTTTTTGGAATTGCATGTCAGAAACAACAAGGAGCCAGGAATTGGCAGTTGAACTCGCCCAGAAGACGCTCCTGTAGAACAGTCCCGATTCCGCGCTCGAACTCTCTCACCAACTTGACTTGTTTGCTCAGTTCTGCATCATAGGGTGGTCCGCCACGTGCTTCATCCTCCTTCAGAAAAGGGACAAGTGACCTCAAGTACTTGTCTAGTGTTTGACGGAGGGAGAGCACGGGGAGACGTCGAGAGGCGAGTCGGGCCTCCGAGCTCATGGACGCAGTCACTCGCATGCTGACGTCAGCAGGTTTTGAGTGTGGGGGCTCCTACTTACAAGACTATCAACTATCAATGAAACAGCAAATTCTAGTAGGATATATAGAGTTGTGTTCCCTCTACATGTCGGATTTAGAACACGGCACAGGAAGACAAGTATTGGAAGCGAACTTGGCCCGGCGCCCGGGGGGTGTGCCAGATGATTACAGTACTACGACCGACATTTGAGCTCTTCTAGCAGACCCAGCAGAAACTCTCGTGATTGATTTAAGGATCGTGTCCTACAAGTGTACATGAAAACATTGGCATCTTTCCTATTCAGCTTACTGGATTGTCTCGACTTCCCTTATCATTAGCATATCGGAAGAAGTGCATTGATGATTGCAGGTAATTTGTGACATTCACTTGTTACCGGATAAGGACTAACCCCTATCCATTCGCGTTCAAGCTTCGGTTCTATTGACAGCCTTCCACGAGAAGCATGTCAAGCAGCCCTGGTGGAGGGCTCTCGCTATCCACGTCTCCGCAGCTGCAACTTCATGCATCACCAACTGACTGAACAGGCGCATATATGCATGAATTAAGCGATCACGAGATGCCATAAGTACGACACTAGTCTCTTCCGGATTAACCGAATGTTCCGAGTCAGTAATCACCACTCGAAAGATGACTGGAAATTGTAGTATCTACTTCTCAATGCTTCATGCGGGAGATAATTGAGATACTTCTGACCTCTTCGAAGAAGGGTAGCCCTTAAGAAGGTAAACATGTGGCCGGGTGCTTATACGAAACGAATTGGTCTCTTCATGCTTCTGGAATGGTGATACAGCAAGTAGCTCGTCCTTCAAGCTCCACAGGTCGCGGTTGATTACCTCCACGACTCTCCTCTATCGGCTCTCACCTACACCTGCTTCAATGGATTCCTTGGAAGGGGAAAAAAATGAATAACATACGTCATCTTCACTTGGTGTCGTACCTTGCTTGTCCTTGAACTTTTCGTCAAAGCTCACATCGTCAGTGCTTCCAGTGCAACTGTTTTTCAGCGGGCCTTGGACTTCGTCTCTTTCATAGGAAGCTTCCTCTCTACTGCTTTTCGTTCCATCCCCCCCATGGTGACGTTGCTTCAAATGTTTCAGAGTTCTCTCGGTAAGCTCAATGGTAGGAGGTCCTTCTTTCACCAGCCTGTCCGCCTTGATCGTCATGTCAATCATCACACATTTACATTATTAATATTATAAATCTCATAATATACCTTGATATGTGCCTCTGACGAAGAAGCAAGATATTCATTCCATCCTGGTGCTTGCTCTTCGTGAGGAGTGGAAGTTAGATGCTGCTTTTTCTCCAGGTTTCGGCGTTTCTCGACTTCCAAAAGCTGGCAAAGAATATTATAAGCAACAGAATCTATGGGTATATAGAGCATTCACTTCCGGGTTACCGTCATGCACGGTACTGTGCATGAATGAGGTCGCGCTGAGACAAAGGGAAAGGTGCAAACCTTCCGCTAACAAGGCGGGTGACCGTTACAAAACGAGGCATTGTAGCTGAATATCGCGTGTATGCGCAGCGTGCTGTGAGAGAGAACATGGTGGTCCGAAGGAAGCCCTAATTCCCATTAATGTCCTACTGAGGCCTAATTATGACGTCGCCAATATTGGGACCTAAGCGTCTATGTATGGGTTATTATTTACGCTCCGACTAAATTCGCAGTGCACGAAAACCACGACCCAGCCTTAGCATGTCAGATCCACTAGAAATCGACGGATGGATAACACAACTCGGCCAATGCAAGCAATTGCAAGAATCAGATGTTAAAATCCTTTGCGACAAGGTCCGATTTCATTAACTACCCTAAAGCAATTGATCATGCTCAATTGACCACTTAACACCTGTCATAGACTAGAGAAATACTTATGGAGGAGTCCAACGTGCAACCAGTACGATGTCCTGTAACTGTCTGCGGTGATATACATGGTCAATTTGTGCGTTCATACATACGACACAGTGGCTTCTTGTCTTCATAATACATACAGCATGACCTTTCCGAACTCTTTCGCATTGGCGGTAATTCGCCAGACACGAATTACCTTTTCATGGGCGACTATGTTGACCGTGGATACTACTCCGTGGAAACAGTCACCCTTCTTGTTGCTTTAAAACTGCGATACAGGGATCGTATCACCATTCTTCGAGGAAATCATGAGAGCAGACAGATTACACAAGTTTACGGGTTTTATGACGAGTGCTTGAGAAAGTATGGCAATGCCAACGTATGGAGACATTTCACCGACCTCTTTGACTATCTACCTTTGACGGCACTTATCGATAACCAAGTAAGTCCTGTACCCGGTCTCCTCCAATCCGGACATAAACATAACATATTCCTGAAGATCTTCTGCCTTCATGGGGGACTCTCGCCATCTATCGACACATTAGATCATGTCCGTTCTATTGACCGCGTTCAAGAAGTGCCCCACGAGGGACCGATGTGTGACCTTCTGTGGTCTGACCCCGACGACCGTTGCGGATGGGGTATTTCACCTCGTGGAGCAGGCTATACATTTGGTCAAGATATCTCAGAAGCTTTCAACCACAATAATGGGTTGACACTCGTCGCACGAGCACACCAGCTGGTGATGGAGGGTATGCTTACCACTACCCTTATTTCATATAAGTCCACTCAAATCACATCGATGGCTTGTTTAGGGTACAATTGGAGTCAGGATCGGAACGTTGTTACTATTTTTAGCGCACCGAACTACTGCTACAGGTGCGGCAACCAAGCCGCCATAATGGAAATCGACGAAAAATTATCATATAGCTTGTGCGTACCCGTCTTAGCAAGTGATTGGTCCTTCTTAATGTCGCACCAGCCTGCAATTCGATCCTGCACCACGGGCGGGAGAGCCGCTCGTATCACGTCGCGTTCCGGACTATTTCTTGGTGCGTTCTATCAGTTTCCTCTTGCTTTTCTGTGCCCTCATGCGATTCTCCTGATATTCGTACACTCAAACAGTGATATACCTTGATTCAGTACATAATTTTTCTGTACATCTCACTAGGTTGCGCCAATCTTTGGCCTTCCCACCCCGCTCGTTCCGTCCTTAAACTTTCTGTTTACCATCGCCTCTACGCTTATCGCATGATCTGAGACCAGGAAGAGAGACACCAAACTTCGCAAATAGCCTGAGATCACGTGAGACGATTGCAACATCAATGAGTTTAGCGATAGGTTGCCTTACCACGCCCTACTTACTCTTGACAAAACCCGCTTCATCAAACGGCTCCAGAAGCTTTGCAACTAGGATCATGTACCCAGAGATAGAGCCTTATCGGACAGGCAAGTTGGAAGTTTCGAAGATACACACACTCTAGTGCGTGCAATTGAGTCTCAGTTTGCTTGGCCCATCGTATCAATGGTTTGCTACCCTGTAAATTAGTTATGAGCTAAGTGGCAATGCTAAGGGGAGAGCAGGTACGCTGTTCATAGTTGATTGATTGATTTTGCGTTGTGTATCGAGTCATGATTATATACTGATCCCTTACAAGTCGTATTCCTTCATGGTGGACCTGGTGGGGGTACCTCTGCCAAAGACAGGACTTACTTTAACCCGGACAAGTACAACGTTGATATTCCACTAATCCTATTCCGGTTTAATATGATTGATCTAATGCTTGCATCTAGATCGTGCTTTTTGATCAGCGGGGCGCTGGTAAATCAACGCCGTGAGTGACCTAGGAGTTGTTGCATCAGTATGTCATAGTGTCAACCAGGACTGCCTCTTTGGAGGAAAACACTACGTGGGACCTTGTCAAAGATATAGAAACATTGCGGGTGTATCTAAACATCCAAAAATGGCACGTATTTGGAGGATCATGGGTAATTTTCAAGTGCTCTGCTGTATTGGAACCTACTTAACTCACTTCTAGGGATCTACTTTATCTTTAGCATATGCTCAGGTTTGTAGAGTTATCGTGAATTGTATGATTGATTTGAATGTTCCGACTTCAGTCGCATCCCGACCGCGTGTTAAGCTTGGTGCTGAGGTGGGTGTAACACTGGATGAAACAGTCGTCTCACGTATTTTTGGGAACGGCAGAGGCATCTTCACTCTTCGCAAGGCAGAACTCCAGTTCTTTTACCAAAATGGCACCTCTTTTCTTTTCCCCGAGGCCTGGTGAGTTCACTGTCGCATTTGAAAGAGGCAATCTGACATACGCATCATTCACATAGGGAGGAGTATCTCGCGCTAATCCCTGAACAAGAGCGAGACGATATGATTGCTGCCTATCACTCCCGACTCAACTCGAAGGACATTCAGACGAGACTCGAGGCAGCGAGGGCCTGGTCTAAGTGGGAGTGAGCAGTACCGCTGAAAGCCGAACCTCTTCCATCCACTAATACGCACTGGCGTAGAATGGCGACATCACGCCTTCAAGTCGACCCTGGGGATCTCTTAAAGGCGGCAGACGATGATTGGGCCAAGTGCGCGTAATTATTCCACTGCGTCGCACTGAAGTTTAATCGTTGATCTAAGTGCCTTTGCTCGAATCGAAAACCATTACTTCATAAATGAGGCACGTTGGTTCTATATCCCATAGATATGTGGTCCAACATTTTGTGATGCCCTAGGGTTGGCTTCGCGAGGGGCAGCTGCTTGAGAAGCAGGAGATAGACAAGATGTGAGATTAACCATGTACTTTTCTTACGCAACCACTGATGGTTTGTCTGCAGCCGCCATATCCCTGCTATTGTTGTCCAAGGAAGGTGAGTATCATGCCACGTGCACTTGTCACCAATATGCTTACACTCATCTAGATATGACGTCGTCTGTCCTGTGAGCATTACCTTGTGTCGTTGCTTGTTGCGGGTACATGTCTGATGCCGTCGTAGGCCACGACTGCCTATGCTTTGAAGAAGGTGTGGCCCGAAATTGATTTCCACATTATTCCCGATGCTGGTCACAGCTCCCGTGAATCGGGGACCGCGAAGAAGCTGGTTGAGGTCGGTTATTGTGTGGGACAATCGAAAGTAGGCGTAAGCTGACACTTATGTCTAGGCAACAGACAAATTTGCCGAGCTCTAACAGAACGTTGTGTTATCATAAGACTCAAGCTTCATACCACCGCATTCCTTTAAAGATAGCAGCCTTAGTATCAACGCAGCATACCAGTCATTAGTCATTTCCATTCCAAGTAGGATGTCACGATAACGTACACGTGCACCATAAACAGCGAATCCAATTAACCAGCAAAACGGATGTAAAAAAATGAAAGCAAAGCGACATAATGAAAGCACAATAGAAGGTTCGGCGTGACACGACAAAGGAGAGCGTAATAGGATGTTCGGAGAGAGAAAATGAGTGTGAATCTATGGCGTGTCAGGCTCTGGGAGCAGATACGGTCTGCGGTCCTTGTCCGTGCCATGTACGCGCAGGCGGTACAAACATGTGAAATCTTCCTCGCCCCAATTGTTCTTGATCAGGAGAACGACTACTCCAAAGTCGGCACCAATATCCTGAATCTCTTTGGGAACACTGAATGTTTGGATATGCTCGGGCGAGTGAATGTCGTAGGAGAACTGAGCAAGTCGAACATAGTGTGGCGATCGTGGTAGTGATGGAGGGTATGGATTCTCCTCAGGTGGCGGTGGCATATCTTGCTCTTTGGCACGCCGTATTGCTTCTTCTCGTTGCTCTCGCATGGTTTGCTGGTATTCGTGGACCTTGCCCATGTTGTCCATGCCTTGAACAAGCCCCCACACCTCCATCTGCCTCGGCGCTGAGCGTACGTCGTACGCGATGTCTCGTGATGCATGGTCGATGCTGAACTCGGAGATGAATACATTTCTTGCAAGGAGGATGCCTATTTGACCATGTGTCCCAGCAAACGGCCAGCAGTTACCTACGTTGATGTCCGAGTGTATAGCTGTGACAGGTGGGCGACCCATTGTGTATCCACTGCCTGTTACAGCTCCAATCACGTATCGTGCCCATGTATTGGGTTTGACCTCATACGTGCTAGTTGTCAACTGTGGAATGA
This sequence comes from Cantharellus purpuraceus, assembly GCA_025174535.1. Lineage (NCBI taxonomy): Eukaryota > Fungi > Basidiomycota > Agaricomycetes > Cantharellales > Hydnaceae > Cantharellus > Cantharellus purpuraceus. Next base: position 789,756 of record JALBUN010000047.1, read on the forward strand.
CGCGTCCTCCAGCTGAGTACAGTGCAAAGTCAGGTTTTCCAAGAGTGTCCTTTGAGAACCGCGAGACGGCATGGTCGACGAGCGAGCCAATGAGACTAGTGACGTCTTGGCCATCAGCACTCTTGATCGTCAACTTACCCTCGCCAGCCCCGTTCCACTTGTTCCACCATCCGAGGTTGCCACCCGCCTTTGATGACGCCCTTCCGAGCTCCAGTGCCTCCTTTACGCCACCTTCAACATTGCCAACACGTTCTTGTAGCTCGCGGAGATCATCCAGTGCGGCAATTCCGGTAGAGCCATCTCCTTGCATGCGTTCCCACTCTGACTGTAGGTTTGCGAACTCATTTCGGATGGCTGTAAGCCCCTTGGCGGCGGCGGCTCGAAACTGTTCTTCTGCCTCGAGTGCGCGCTGTGCCTCCGCTTCAATGCGTCCGTGCAGGGTTTCTACACGTGCAGCAACATCGCCATGGACACGTTGCTCAATACTGTGAGACTTCTTAGCCTGCTGCTCTTTGAGTGCGAAATCAGCTAGCGCGTTCTCAACATTTGTCAATCGTGCGATGAGATCTTGTACGGACTCGGCTGGAACGTCTGGGGCGTGGTAGGTGAACCCACCGCGGCTAGGAATCCATCGCAAAACTGTATTGCCAATCGAGGAACCGGCTAACGTGGAGGGGCGGAGGGCGGCCGCGGCTACAGCCACGGCAAATGCAAAGAAGGACACCTTGCCAATGTTGGACCAGGGTAGATCGCGCCTAGCGGTTCGTGTAGTAGCTTCGATCCAACTCAGCGGCGTGACGACGAGTATGGTGAAGATCCCTGTGATAACTGTCCAGAAGAGGAAGATTATCATGGCCACAGACTGGATAATCTTCCGCAGGACAAAATGTACGACTTTGCCCATAAATCTACCCAAAGAAAATGGCCGTGATTCGCGATCGCTTGTCTGTGCTTCCATTCGGCGTATATCTGTATCGGATTGCAACTTGCGGGATGGGGAGGGACGATCTCTCGATTGACCACGAAGTGTTGGATGGGTACCAGAATCGTATCCTAGGTCCTCTTGCAGGGACACATCCTCTTCTGTCTCAATCACCTCGTCAAGAGGTGGCTGAGAGGGCTGAAAGTGCACTGGATGTGACGGCGGTACCGAACCGCGCGACAATGAACCAGCTCGGGAGGAAGGGTGGGAAGGAGGGCGATCTGGAGGATGCGAGGTCGACCTTCGATCTTCAGCGGGTAGAGGTATCTACATATAGTCAATATAGAACTACTTTGAATAAAGTGAATAGATGAACCTGCTCTTCCGCGCTGACGCCGTCTTCTTCCACTAATACCTCGTTCTTCTTGCTGATACTCTTCTTCTTCTTCTTCTTGTCATAACCTATTGTTGGCAACGTGGTTAAGGCTCTGGCCTCATCTTTTTTCTTTCCTTTCCTTTTCCGTCGTGTCCCATCCTCTTCGAAATCTTCTTCTTCTTCATCGTCGCTTGGGGGCTTATAGGCCTTGTTGTCCATGGATAGTCTAGCCGAAGCCGACATCGTAGTGCTCTTTCTTTTCTGGTGACCAGCTAGTCGATGCCCCCCTCCTAAAACAGAACCTTCACCGCGCATATAGTTCTCCTCAGCCTCATAGTCATAGCTCTCGTTACTCGGCACGGTACTGGCTTTTGTGTCTTGTCGGCTGAGTGACTTGGCCGAGGGATCGTCCATCCGAAGGGGCTGAAATGGAACTTCTTCCCCTGGGTCATTCTCTCGAAGGAAATAACGAGTGGGAGAGATAGCACGCGCTAACGCGCTTGTCACAGTCTCAAGGAGGGGGCTGGTAGCACGGCCATTTGTGTTTACGACGTCATCGGGTGGCTCCAGGCGCGACGTAGTATGTGAATTTGGTTTTCGTGATTTGGATGGGGGGGCCGCGATGCGCCGATGTGCGGTTATTGTGGACGCTTGGGCTGTGTGTTTTTCTTTCTCATATTCATGGGCATGTCCTGGAGGCATAGCGTGTTGTGCTGCTTGATTAAATGCTGTGGCAACGTTTACTGATGTGTCACGAAGATTGGTACCGTTTGGTGGTGAAAGTATGATACCAGGGCCAGATGGGTGGTAGGAAGTGGTACCTAATGCTTGATTCCGCTGCTTCAAACGGGCGTAACGAACCGCACCGGGCTCTTGGACACGTGTGGAAGACGAGGCGTACGACAAATTTGAGTCAATATCCTCCTCGGTCTCGATGGGATTGTTCAAGGTCGAACGCGCAGAACGGGCTCGCACGCTAGACGAATTGGAACGCGTTGGAGAAGGCACACGGTTCGGAGACGTCTGGATTGGGGAGGTCTTTCCTAATGTGGGTGCACTTCACAATGCACGTGAGTGTCACTGCGTAATCAGTACAGAATGCGCCGTAAAACGCGTACCCGTACGCGTAAGATAGCGGAACGACGCCACGCCTTGGGGGAGAAGCCGATGCTGAGTGTTCAGGTGAAGCTTGCAAACGAGATTGGTTGCTATTCATAAACGAGTTGTGGTCGAGACGAGCTCCCTGTCCTAGGGGATTACCGGAGAAAGACATGAGGCCTTCCATTGCAAATGACCATTAGAAAATGAAATGACGAACGATGATATTTTCAGGCTTGCCTGTCGGCGTGGCAGCAGGCACTATGTTCACTGGCAGCTGATAGAGGGCAGTAAAGATGACAGTTGACTCTGGGTTATGCCTTCGTACGTTGAACTTTCGTGTCGGAGAATGAAACTGTTCCCGCGCATTGTTTTCTTGAAGTTTGACCTTGTCAGATCTAGCTCAGTAGCTTGGAAGCATTTGTCAACACAATGCTTGACAAATATGCAGGACTGTCATTCCCAATGAGCTAGACAAGGCCAAGCCTTAGCTTTCGCGCACCCCCTTCCAGTAGCGTGCTTTAGGGCCAGCCAGTCGATTCAGTCGTACCAGTGAAGCGATATCGGTATCGGCAACACATCAGGAAGCATTGTACAAAGGCGCACCAAGTACTATATTACTTGTGTACCTTTCACTGCGATCATTCTTTCCCTGTATACAGCTGGAATCTCACTCAGTTCAACAATAATGTACTATTTACAAGAATGGTGAAGCAGGTATAATACACTACTAGTATGTTCTTATGAGTGGGGATGCGTTGTGTGCGATACAATGCGTAAACAAGGCAATAGCGTCTAGTAAAATCTCTGAAAGCGAATCAGTGCATATACCAAACTCCATGGAATCAATGCAGTGTCTCCTCAAGTGGAAGTGTGTCTTTTAAACGCTCAATAAGCGGCATGTCTCGGAAGACTTCATGTAGCACCTCCCGTACGTCTTCGACGTATACGAAGCGAATACCCGTTTTGACACTTTCGGGAACATTCTCCTCAATGTCCGCACGATTCGCACCTGGTGCAATGATCGTTTTGATGCCAGCGCGATGTGCCGCGAGGATTTTCTCCTTCAATCCGCCGACTGGCAGAACTTGTCCAACGAGGGATATCTCTCCAGTCATGGCTGACAAACCCATTTTCATGATTACCAGCAAGCGAGAAGGAAGACGATAAGTACACACCAATATCAGGATCAATTTTTGTCTTTGTCAACAACGATACAAAGGCTGAAAGGATCGCTGTTCCAGCACTTGGACCTTCCTTTCCGATACTGCCCTCAGGCATATGCACGTGCATGTCCCGCTCGTTTAACCATTGCTCTGCAGGATCCTTGGTGATTCCAAGCTCGTAAGCATGACTCTTTACCCAACTCAGTCCGATCTGTGCGCTCTCCCGAATGACCTCGCCAAGTTTGCCGGTCAATTGCAAGTTCCCTTTACCTGGCATACTCTATGGTATATGGAGTTGCGATTATGATCAAATAAATATTTTCTTTGAAAAAAAACCCACAGTCGCTTCCACGGGCATGACAGCACCTGAGCCATTGCCCAAATACCCTAGACCGGTGCTGACACCAGGTGGCGGTGGTAAGACGTACATGCGATCCTTATGGTACACTGCAGGACCAACATATTCTTTGAGATTGCCCGAGTTGATTCGAACATGGACAGAGGCAGGAATATCCAACGGCCTGCGTTGTTCCGTTGTTACATTTGTCCGTTCCTTTTCCTTGTCTTGCGACTGAGACGGCGCTGCTGCACCCTCGGGTACGACAGGTGGAGGTTCCACCTTCTCCACCGTTTTTGCCTCTGATTGACCTTCCGCCGCAACGTTGCCCTGCAGAATCTCTTCCGGGAATACTTCCTCACCAAGATCTTGTACTATTCGAAGAGCTGCCTTCCGATAGATCTGTCATGAATTAGCTAAAAGACTCAGTGTTCATTTCAAAAAAGGAACACCTTATCGATATGTTTCTTGAGGTTGCGCACACCGCTCTCCCTGCAGTAGTACTTAATAAGCGTGTCCACAGCGTCAGATTCTAAAAGCACGTCGGCATTCTTCAAACCAGAAGCCTCTTTTGCCTGTGGTCCCAAATATTTGTCGGCAATGACAGACTTTTCCTCCGAGACGTAGCCGCTGACTTCTAGTACCTCCATTCGGTCCAAAAGAGGAGCAGGAATGGTATCGGCAACATTGGCTATAGGGGATGGTATGAGTTCATCCTAGAAGATTATGTAACGGTTTTTCACCTGTACAGACAAAAAGCACACGAGAAAGATCGACAGGAACGTCCATACTGAGTGGAAATATTAACAGTCAGACCACCAAGGAGGGCAAATAACTCACTAATGATCGAGAAAGGCGTTATTCTGCTCCGGATCTAGCATTTCAAGCAATGCGCTGGCGGGGTCACCGTTGATACCTCGTCCGATTTTGTCGACCTCGTCGATCAAAACCAAAGGATTTTCTGTGCCTACCCGTTTTAGCGCTTGGATGATCTTACTTGGGAGAGCACTGAGATAAAAGCATTGGATACGAAGAAATCATGTACATGCATTTGGTCTACGCACCCGACATAGGTTCTTCGATGGCCTTTGATCTCAGCCACGTCAGTCAGTCCACCCACAGAGAACCGGAAAAACTGCCTATTGAGAGCACGCGCGATTGACTTGCCAATGCTAGTTTTACCCACCCCTGGTGGACCAATAAAACAGATGATCTTGCCCTCGACAGTTCCTCGAAGTTTCCCTACTGCAAGGAACTCAAGGATACGGTTCTTGACATCTTTCAAACCGTAATGATCTTCATCAAGCACATTGATGGCATGTGCTATGGAGTAGTTCTCTGGAGAGTGCTGGCCCCAAGGAATCTTGTGGCTGTCAGGAGCAATCAGCACAGATGTATGCATGGAATACGTACTTGTGTCAACCATTCGAGATAATTCCGGGTGACGTTCGCCTCGCTGGCAGCCGGTTCCAAGTGCATAAGCTTGTTAAGTTCCTCATCAAAAACCTTTCGCACGGCATCAGGCATCTTCAGGCTCGCGGCTCGCTCCTTAAACTTCTCGATCATTTTGTCCTTGCCATCACTCTCCATCCCCAGCTCCTTCTTGATCCCTTTGAGCTGTTCCATGAGATAGTACTCCCTCTGTCGCTTTGCGATTTTAGAATCTACGTCGCGGGAGATCTTGCTCTGGAGCTGAGCATTGATCAGTTCTTTCTTGAGGACAAGAAGTGCTTTGCGAAGCCGATCCTCGATGGCAAGACTTTCTAGGACATCTTGTAGCTCGCCCACTTCCCCCGCAGAGACAGCAGCGGCAAAGTCAGCAAGCTTATCTGGCTCGTCGAAGACGTTCGTGGAGACTTGGCTAATCGAAAAGTTGGTGATTTGATCCCGAAAAAGCGGATTGAGTTGTGCAATGTCCTTGAAGACGGAGACAATTTCTGACATCACCGCCCGCACATACTGGTCGTCCTTATTGTAAGGCTGAGCAACCAGATTCTCGACATTGACGACAGAAATAGGGTATTCATGGAGAAACGACGTTTGTAATGGGGCTGTGTATAATGCGTGATGAGCATAATGGCATGTTCTGGAATGAATACCCTCACGAGGATGTGGTGGTGGTGATCTTTGCTGTGATGTGTCGTTTTCTGAGCTTAATAGGTCAGGGTTTGAAGATATATGAACAGGCGAGGGTGGCAGAGTCATATGTCCTTCAGATGATTCATCTATATCTTGTAGCCCCACTGCAGGCGATCCATCGCCTCTGTTCACGAGTCCTGTGAGCTTTATCCGTCGATGCGGATACAAAACCGCTGTAAGTCCCTCCTCCTTCGCCTCTTCGCCATCTTTAGCAGCGCCGCCCGCAGCAGAGAACACACTGGTGATCTGAGCAAACACACCAATGTGATGTACTGAATTTATATCCGATATGATGTCGCTGTCGGCTTGTTCGTCTTTTAGAAGGAACGCGCCCAGATACGGCTGTCCACGCTTCATCATCTCCTTTATCGCAGCTACAACGGCTGGATTCCGAATGACAACAGCCTTGTAAAATCCAGGAAACAATGGACGACGAGCTATGGGTAAAGCGAGAACTTGAGGATAGTGTTCAGGGACACTTTGCTTGGAGATAGCGGATGTGACAGGCAAAGGTTCCCGAGGTGGCGGAGATGACGATGACGATGACGAATTGCTATCATCACTCCCGCCACTGCCACTGGTTGATGATGATGAGGAAGCGGATGAAGATGAGGGACCTCTGTTATCATCATTCTCATTCAACCGTATGTCAGAATCGTGATCGTGGCTCTGAAAATTACTAGAATGGGTCGAACCACCTGTTAACGTTCCATCCTCTGGATCAGACTTGTCCGTTCTGGCTGTACGACCAGTTTGTCGAGTGTTAATCCACCGTGGAGACCGCAGGGAGCGTGAAGGGCGAGGAAATTCTCTCGGGGTGACAGAAGCAAAGGAGCGATGGATAGTAATGTCATGGCTGTTCATGTATAGATGTTCTAGTATGTACCTAGATGCTTTGAGTTCCTCCAAACGCGATCCGGAAAGACGCAGGTTCGGGGACCGTAGGAGCAACCGTTTGTCCAAGGATGACCGCGAATTTCGTAGAGTATTCATGGCCGCCGCCGTCATGGCAAGAAGGACAGACCCAGTACAATGTCGCGTGCTATCTCACGGCCGTGAACGCGTAATGATTTCTAATGAAACGAAGGAGTGGTCAAGAAGCTGTGAGATCGGCTTTGCTTGCTTGCATAAGCGCAGGATTATCGAAACTTGTTCACGTTCCTCTGTGTACATGCGCTACTACTCTAATGCCTCGATTCAAGCTTGTTTTCTTTGCGCCTGTTACTTCTACACAGAACATCCTTCGTCAACTTTTCCTGAGCTCCCCTGAGACGATCGGCAAGATCGGACTCTATAAGTCGTGTGCATTCACCTCTCGTGGAACTGGTTAGTGTTTCCAAGGCAGACCACTGTACAAACATAGTCTTCTGACACATCTTCTCATTCCATATGGCCTGCCGAAATAACTCAGGCCAATTTATTCCACAGGACGGCACGGCACCAAACATCGGTGAGGTGGGGAAACCAGAGTTTGTAGAGGAGGATAGGGTGGAAATACTTGTGACAGACACTGAAGAAAAGGACGAGATTAAGAACACTGTTAAACAGCTGAAGAAGGTTGTGAAATTCGATCTATACTTAGAAGCGTTCTTCACTTCAAGTCGATCGACCAGGTCCATCCATATGAAGAGGTTGCCTTCGAAGTGTATCGGTTGGAGGATATTTGAAGTGCGCTCGCTCCTCAAAGCACAGTCGGATCGTATCTGGAGCGCTGCATCTAGAGGCCTTGTAAATCACTAAGAACTCAACAGAGTAATAACTCAAGAGTTCATATTCCACTCCCACGTGCTCGCTTCCTCTCATTACATTCAAGGTCTATTTGTCAAACACCTCTATGATTAACTTTCTATTCACGATTGAAATTAGCATTGACTACTCTCAGCACTGCATGGTGAGATTACCATATATGTTCAATGGACGTTTTATAAGTCTTTCAACGAAAGAATGGATATCTCTCTCATCAATGTTGTAAACTTTCAGCAACCAATAGTGCCAGCACCGACCAACCCCTCTCAGACAATACAATCAACAATTTACGTAGCGTGAGCACGACTGCATGATCACTGGTCTCCAATGTGCATATTCATGTCGTCTTCAGCAGTAAGGAGCAATAAACATTCAAGAATTTATTCCAAAATTATTGCTCCTCTGACTCGTACGACATCTCCGAAGCTACCTCACCATCATCTTCAGCATCGTCGTGCTTCGTTTCTAAAGACATATTCTTTGGTGGACGGCCACCTCGTTTCTTGGGCTGCTGAGATAGGGACGAATCCTTTAGATTCGACGTCGAAGTCACTTCATGACAAGACCTAGTATGGTGACCACGAGATCAGTCCGCATGAAGCCCAATTACCGAATGTCAAACTCACAAATTGACGGGTTCGTCGATATAATCGAATCTATATGTATGTGTCAAGTCACGAGTCTCGCGACAGTGGCTGCCACTGGGGTTATCAGGGATGGAATTATCCATAATGTCAGGAGCACTCAAGGATCCTCCACGCATTGATTTCGTTGCGGCACTGTGGGTCGCACAATCGGGGAAGAAAAAGTTTAGGCCACATGAAACCAAATACAGGAACCTTAAATAGCACGTACTTTACTCTCTTCTGTCTGTAGACACATCTCCGAATGTGGCTGTACCACGGCGTCGAACAATACGTGGAGTTTGGGCGCAGCTTAACCCACCTCTTACACAGCGCACACAGGATACGATACTATGTATGAATATGAGATGAGTGGCTGCAAAGATACGAGATAGCCCTCTCTCACAGGTTCAACAATCTCGGCCTGTGGATCAGCTTGTAACGTAGCGCGGCGTTGTTCTGCGTCCCAAACACGTGGTCGCCGAGGCTCCTTGGATGGATTTACTCCATTCGGGCCATTCACAATCGTCGACGAGCTCGCTTGTGTGAGAGCGAGGAGACCCGCCCCGTGCAACTGCAATGATGGATGTACGCTACTAGGAGGCGGAACATTGAGCGCACTGGGCACTGCATTAGATGGATTGGCATTCTCAGCATTAGAATGTAATGCTGAAGATTCTTGAGATGCAGATGAAACTGCCATATCTGGTGTTCCTTGGGTCCTGGAGCTAGTGTTAGAATGTAGTTGAATATTATGCGAAGAACGCTCTAGCAGCGAGGAAGACGTAGTGATCTCGGTCTCGGGAGGCCTGACATATAATCTAGTACTGTTACGCAGGTCAGCAATAGCTCACACTTCTCAACGTTAATACTAACCAGCCCTCCCTATGACACTTCCACGGGATGGAACAATATCGAGAGTTATTTCTAAGCTTGATCCATTTATCGCAGAGCGCACAGCGCACTCGAAACTTCAAGGAACAAGACGTCGATAGAGTGAATAACCATCCACCCAAAGTTCCGCAACTCACAGGCTCTACCTCTGCCACGTACGGATCGGCATGGAACTCTTGGATGCGTTCAGCTTCAGTGCGATTAGGTCGACGCCGCCTTGGAAGAGGGTCCCAAACGATAGGTTGTGACAGAGGTTGTTTGGCATGATTATCAATGGCTAGTTTGGCGACATTTGAACCGGAGTCAGTGTGATCACTCGACATGCTTGTTGAAAGAGGCTCGTCGGAGCGGCTTGCGGGTTCGACGCCTGGTGAAACGGCGACTTCCGGCTTTGTAGTCGCTAGAACCAGGGGCAATGGTGCCTGCGACACTTCAAGTGACGAGGAAAGATCGGTTTTTGCTATCATTGATACAGCGCTGGGCCCATCTTCCTCGTAATTTGGGACGGATTGACTTATGGAACACGAGGCAGGGGACACCCCCTTCGAATTAGATTTCGAAATGGTGTCTTCTGCAATATCTGACGTGGCAACCTGAGGTCTGAAAAGAGATACAATGACCTGACAATACAGTACAGAACAGACACGCACGTGGTGCCTGCCGCATTTGACTGTTTACAAACAAGAAGGTGTGCGACCCAAGGCTGCATGATCATAATCATTTTGATGCCCAATTCTGCGCAAACAGGCACTTACAGCTAAAGTAAACCCAGTGTCATCTCTCAGAGATACCCATTCAAGGCACCCGCACTTGAATCTGCCGGCTTGTAACTCGGAGGGTATATTGATGTCAGGTCCCTGCATCTGAGGCTTCATGAAGGGTAACGTAGAGCCATAGTCTATCCCATCACAGCGGGTAGTCTGGCGCTTTCGCTGATCACTGTTTAGATGGTATTGAGGCATACTTTTCACCGTGAAAATTCGGTAGACATACCTAGATCCTGCTGCACCGCATGTGGTCTGCTGGATCTCCCGCGCGAGGAGCCGCACCTGATCTATAGAAAGGCTAAGATTGGAGATCGCGGTCCGCGCTGTCACATCAACACTTTCAGGCAGCGAACGCGTTCAGAAACTTACGCCTTGTTCGCGGTGTCCAGAATGCTCTGCAGCTGAGAGATCAAAATCTGAGGATCACTACACGCGTCCATGCGTGTGATCTGTTCACACCGGGATGTCCAACCAGAGGGTGCAGACGCAGAGGACAGGAAGGTTTGAATGATGGTTTATGGGCAAAACAACCATGCTTACAATAAGAGTCCGTGGCTTCTTTCATATGACTAACTGAGAAAAGCTGCACAAAAACATAGACTGAGACAAACAATCCAATCATGAGAAGTGTATTCAACTAATAGCATAACTCAAACTGACAACTCTTTTTCTTTCCTGCTCCTTTCTGTCGAAACCCGGCGAAAATAGTTAGTCCAGTTTGGGGTGATGTCACGTGACTTACGAGGACTCTGATCCGAACACGAACATATCGAATTGAAACTCAGCTAAGTTCGATGCAGCGAACTTCTACCACTCGCCTGCCGGCAGCTTTGAGAGAGCAGATTGACACTGAAGACAGTGAGAGAGGCCAACTTCTTGACTATCATTGGTTTCGCGGCTTATGCATGTGAGATCTAGACGAGAGTCCACGGAAGCGGCATAAGCAAACTGTATCTCGCAAACAGGTGCGAAAGCAGGAGCGTCAGCAACTAAAGCAACGCAAAGCAGTGTTCTTCTCGCGCGTCAAGTCCTCTGAACTTTCACCCAACTGCAAGCGATCCGCAGACCATGACCAGCAGCAAGAACCAGCAAAGAAGAAGGCCCGCATCGATTCAAAGCAGCTTTCTGCTACCCAGAAACTGCACAAGATTTCAAATGACACACCATCTTATACTACGGCTACAACAATACGACACTCTTCAAAAGGACAATCATCGCGAGCTACTTCAGAGTTTGAAACTGCTTTGAATCTCCCAAGTCGCAAGCCTGTGAGCAATATCAAGACCCACCAGTCCCACGAGGATCGCTCAGAAGATGCCCGCATTGCGTGGTTAGAAGCAAAGCTAGGAACAACCAAGGGCCATAGTAGCAAGACAAAGTTAACATTCGGGGACGGCTTGGATGGTACTTGCAGGCATCTGGCTCTTGTTCATCAAGTCTTGTTTATCATACATTTCCTCAGATCTTATGGATGACATCGATAGGATCATATCAGTGAACCCAGAGTCTCCTGATAATTCCGTGGAATCCGTAGGGTTCATATTGTTGTTTCAATCAACCATAATGACCAAATGTCACCACTAGGAAGATCAACAGGATTCTGAAGCCTCTGAGTTTGAAGGCTTTTCAGTTGCTGACTGGGGTAACGGCAATAACAGGGGGGGCACACCCCTCGCAAACTCTCAAGTAGGCGGAAGCAATGAAACATCCGGGATTAGTGCAGTCGACCAGACCGCTACCGCCCCTCTTGTGGGCGCAGTGCAGACAAACGCAAAATCTCCGGCTAGTACGTGACCTACATCACGCAGCATGGGGCGCAAGTCTGACACATTAACATTTCAGACTCACGATATATTCCTCCTCACCTTCGCCAAGCCGCTGCCGACGGTTCAGATGCCCTTTCTAAGCTCTCGCGGCAAATTAAAGGGCTTCTTAATCGGTATGATGCCTATTCGTAATATGTGGATTCTTCAGTCGTCTTACTGCACATAATCTCTGTGATGGCGTTAGTCTCAGCGAACAGAATATGGCTTCAATCCTTGCATCCATAGAGGAGTTATATCGTAGACATCGGCGGCACGGTGACAAACATCGTATTTACATTTAGTGCATCATGCTGACAACTAGTGTATACTCTAGACGTAACGTCTACCTTGACTAGGTTAATAGTTGATGGAATATCAACCCATTCGTACCATCTGGATAGTTTCGTCGTCCTCCATGCATCGCTGGCAACTAGTCTCTATAAAGTCATCGGTAACGACTTCGGTAAATTATTCGTTTTCCGCAACTACCTTTGATCATGATCCTTTGCCATAGCTGCACATTTCATACAGTTTCTCATAACGTCTTACGAGCAACATTACCAAGTATTGAGAGGGAATAGTTCAAGCGATTCGACCGATGACGAACCCAAGGGCAAAGAATGCTTGAACCTTGCTGTGTTATTGTCGGAACTTTACAACTTCCAGGTTATATCTTGTGTACTCGTTTACGACGTAATTCGCGGTCTTTTGGATACTTTAAATCAGTTCGACGTAGAACTCTTGCTCAAGATTACTCGCAGTTCGTGTCGTTGTCCATCCGTGCCCCATGCCGCTCACTACGGGCACTAATACATAGTTTCCAGATTCAGGGCAACAATTACGGCAGGATGACCCTTCGGCATTAAAGGATATAATCCAAATTGTTCACGCAAAAATGTCCAAGAAACCAAAGGAGACAATCAGGTATGATTGTGTCATATATTCTCATCTAATATCCCTGACACGCGCCGTCAGTTCTCGCACGCAATTCATGATCGAGACTCTCGCGAATCTCAAGAACAGTAAATTCAAACGGGCCGTAGCCCAGGATGGACGCCCCGAGGCTGCGGCGCGGATGAAGAAATTCCTGTCTGGCTTGGGTAAAAAGCATCATGGTATATTAAGCGCATAGTCTTATCTTTGAATTTTGACTTTCTGCCTCTATCTTAGTCATGACTCATGAACCTCTTCGCGTTAGCCTTGATGACCTTCATTCGTCGGAGAAAAGGGGCAAGTGGTGGCTTGTTGGATCGGCGTGGAACGGTGATCCCCTAGTCAATCGAGCGCAGGAAGAAACGCAGTCCACATCGAAAGACTACACTGATGAGTCTGGAAAATCTTTGTCAGCACTGGCGCGGAAGCAAGGGATGAATACAGACGTGCGACGGGGCATTTTTGTGGTGCTTATGAGCAGCGATGTGAGGGTTTATCTCTCGATATTCAATGAACTTGCTAAGCTTGCTGAAGGATTATATAGACGCCTGTGAACGCCTCTCGCAGCTTAATATTACTGAAATCCAGCAACGTGAGATAGTGAGAGTCGTCTTGCATTGCTTGGGTAACGTATGCATATTTGGACCTTTTTGAATGTCTTACCAAGGAGCATTGGATCAGGAACGACAGTATAATCCATACTACACCCTTATCGTACAACAACTCTGTCGAACTTCACATTCGTACAAGGTGACTTTACAGTTTTGTCTCTGGGACTTCCTCCGGGATCTTGGCGAGAGGGGTGTTGGTGGTGCCGAGATCATCAAAGGCCTCAAGGAGGAGGATACACATGCCCCTTTCGACGTAAAACAAGTTTCAGCAGCACGACGGCTAAACGTTGCTCGGGCATATGCTTGGTGGATTGCAAAGGGTTGTTGTTCGCTCACTGTTTTTAAAGTGAGTCGTTTCCACTGTAAAATGTGGGACGTTCACACCTCACAACCCTCAGCCTGTAGACTTCACTGTTCTACAAACGCAAAGCCACAATTTCTTCCGCGAGCTTTTTTACCAACTCTTCGTTAGCAGTCAAGTCACCTCGCCAGCTATATCCAATGCAAATGCGGCTGAATATCTTACCGGACCCCGCATACGAGAGTCGCTAGAGGAGGTTTTCATGAAGGCTACGCGAGTCCCAAAGTTGGCGCAGGGGCTGATTTACTTCCTCACTACGGCGTTGTGCGGCGACAGTGGATCGAATAGCGAAGTTGTTTTGGAAACATTTAGATGGGCCTGTGATGTTGCGAAAGACACACTTCGCACAGGCGCGGATGTAGTAGCTTCATTGACATGAATGATCGATCGTCTATGCTGACTTTTGAAAAGCCACACTTGAACACACACTTCCCGATCTACCACCATAACTAAAGGTTTTGTGCTGAATGCGCGAGCTAGAACCCAGGAGTCAGTTCAGGTTTCAAAGATGTATGTAACGTCTCACTGATACACAAGCCCATTTGCATCGTTCTCAAAAATTTCTTTCAATTCTTCCTCCGTAAAGTTGCACGCTGTGACATTCATTAATATCAATAAAGAGAATGTAAATAGTTGATGCCAGACACGTACAGGTGATCAGAAACAGGCCGCCAGACCGTAACAGTCGTGACACCCGTGCAGGATAAATATCTGACGATGACTGTCCTGTACTGTTTTTCTCTGCGAGCGCAATAGCATCAAACGTGCCCTTGTCTAATAGAAGATCCCAAGAGTTGACCACCTTCTGCGTGTCAGAAATACAAGGAGGATCCTCGTTAAGAAAGTCGCAGAGCTTGAAGGTTATTTCATCAACCCCACGGTTGGATGCCACTTGTCTCGAAAGTGTTATTGACCCGAGACTGTAGTCGATTCCTGATAGCCGTGATGGATCATAGCCATGCTTGAAAAGTTCACAGAGTAGAAGGCCATTCCCGCTTCCAATCTCGAGCACTCTTCGTGATGGAGGTGCATTGCTCAACGCCCACTCTACCTGAAAAGACGGCAAATTCATAGAACGAAAAATACCTACGGTGCGCGTAGTATGTCACCATCTTATCCATGCTATCATCTCCAAACCTGTCCACAGGCCAGTGATCAACAAAAACCAAGGCGACAGTGAATCCCCTACCAAACCTCGCCCTCATCACCTATTTCTTCAAAATTCCTTATCTCTTTATTATAGACACCATCCCAATGTTCCTTCGTACCGAGCTTCGAGGGTTGAAATGTCGACATGTTTAGATTGTTGGTTGAGGTGCCGCGGAACTAAAAGCGCGGTCGTTATTTGTGCTTTCTTTCCCTGAGTGCACGCACGTCATAATAACCGTGCATCGTGCAAATTACTTGCATGGCCACACCAATTATCTTGGGAATAGGTGCCATTGCTGCAGCGGTTACAGGTCGACATCTCGTACGGACGGGTGTACTGCGACTGGGAGGATCAAACGTTGCGGAGCAATGGGTTAAAGGAGGGTTTAGACAGAAGATGGATAGGAAAGAAGCGATTGCAATCTTAGGCCTTAAGTATGTCGTCGATTCTATCCATCTTGTTCAGCATCTTATGTTGGTATTTTTGACAGAGACACACCAGCCTTACGACTGAAGCTAAAGGATGCGCATCGACATATCATGTTGGCGAACCACCCGGACAGAGGAGGATCGCCGTACCTTGCCAGCAAAATCAACGAGGCCAAGGATTTGCTCGAGAAATTAGATGGAAAAGCCCGTCGATGAGGCTCGATGGTTAGCCATCCCTACAAGGCTTCTCAACCAACATCACATTGATGCAGCAGGGCCTACCACAATCCCAAATTGCATAATTTCATGCTGTCCATTCCCTGAATTACGTTGTGAACGTATAATATTCAAATCAATGGGCCTACGAGGCCTTCACGTCATACTGTACATCGGTTAACCAACGTTAATGTGTATGAACTGTGTCGCTTGCAGCCTACGCACCTCGCCAAGTGTAAAGGTTGTTATGTGTACTGTGTCGAGGTTAATCAGTCTATACTTCTCGTCCTGATGTAAGGCACGTGTACTGAGAGGACGTCACCATGCCATATAAGCTGAATCTATTACTACCTTAGAAATTGAACCGATAGGGTAGAGTTCCATCATGGAATTTATGTACTCGTCGAGGACGTCGAGTGACATAAGAGCATCATATCTTGCGGCGGAGCTACATATAAACTAAAGCGCACCAAATGCAAAATCATACTGCATTCCAAAGACCTCATAGCCTAAGATATTGTGGATCAGCAGATTATGCCAGAGTGGGGACGTCGACATGTATCTACAGAGAGGTGGTTTGAATTATCCATGCATGTAAAAGAGATAAGATGGCACAGTGAGTAAGATGGGAGGATATAAGTCTACGATAGTCACAAAACCCATTCTAGAAAGCGTGAACACGTTATGAACTTTCGGGTTATTGAGGATGGCATTGATCGGCGGGGTTGTCTGCATCGAATTCATCTTCATTATCGTCTTCCCAAGCATCTTCGTCACCCAATCCGAACTGAAATACCATGAGCAAGCTAGCTGATCAGACAAATTAGAAACGCACCGCAGAAATGTCACTACGCTCAAATCGCGCATCGTCAATAATAGTTGGGCTTGGGATCATCTCTGGCTTTTTTGGCGGTAAAAGACGAGTTAGAGCCTGTGTACGTATAACCCATCAGTTCTCCACGTAGTATCGTTTAAGCAACAACGATCGGACACAAACTTCTGCATCAATACTCCTCAACCACTGCTCCGTTGGCATCTCCACATCAAGCACAACGAACAAGTCCCCTTTCTCGTCAGGTTGCTTAAAAACTGGCATGCCCTCCCCCCTTAGGACAATGGTATCCTTAGGGCGTACAATCTTTCCTGGTGGACTGGATACTCGAATACCCCGGCCATCCATATGGGTGACTAATATACGCGAGAAACCCAGGAGAGCTTCGGAAAGTGTAATCTTAACAGTCGTTAGCAAGTCGCTGCCGGAACGTTCGAATGATACATGGGCTTGTGTTTGCAGGACAAAGATCACGTCCCCTGGAGGGACCTCGGGCTAATAACACAAAAATCAGTTGCTGTGTGATGAGTGTCGACTGGACGCTTTACTTCTTGGTCACCCTCGCCTTGTAGGACAATTCGGTGGTGATCTGGCATCCCCTTTTCAATGAAAATTTCCAGTCGCTTCTTCTCTTTCACCGTTTGGGAGCCTTTACACTTCTTACACCTGGAGTCTTATTGATACATCGGTATGAATGCTAGACTCATTAACGCACCGATCTTTTTCTCGGAGCTTAGTGCCTCGACCACTGCAATCCGAACATGGCACTCGTGATAAACCCATGCGGTCTCTTTCGAGCTATAGAAAACTCGATGAGAACGTGATATATTGGGGATTATCTCAGTAATAACCTGAGTATTGACCAATGACCATCCCTTGCCTTGGCATTTGGCACATTCCTTAGGCTTAGCATTCCCCTTGGCACCAGTGCTAGGACGTATGAGATGTAGTTATAAGTTGCTGTGGCAAATGACTTACCCCTTGCAAGTGTTGCAAACAATCTCACGCTCCATTGTCATTTTCACGCCTTTGCCGTTATACAGATCTTCTAGAGTAACCTCGTATGGTATGATAGAGTCCTCGCCCTTCCGTGGTCGTCGACGCGGAGCATTGCCACCCGGGCCAAAATCAAATCCAAAGCGAATCCCACCTCCAAAGAGGCTTTCCAGGAAGTCCTCCTGCATTCCTGGGCCTGACTCTACACTTGACCCCATGCCGTCCATGCCCAAACGATCGTAGGCTGCACGAGAATTGGGGTCAAGGAGTATTTCGTATCTGAGCTAAAAATGTAAGAATGGTCTTAGAGACTAGGTCCACGCAGACATACGCAGAAGCCATCTCCTGAAACTTCTGGGCAGCATCAGGATCGTCTGGATTCTAACGCCAGATGTAAGTGCCATACGACCGTTGAGTGCATAAACTAACTTTGTCCTGTATGGAAGCTTCGTAAGTCTGTTCTAATGACAAAAAACAGCCAGAGAACATACAGGGTGATGTTGCATGGCCTCACCAGTCTCTTTGAGCACTGCTAGTTCTGCAGTTCAACAAAAGCACTTACTTTTCTGCGGTACGCTTTCTTGATGTCCGCTAGAGCCAAAGTCAGACTTGTGCTTGTAGACGTCTTCCTAGCTCACCTTCACTAGCCCTCGGGGAAACACCCAACAGGTCGTACAAGGTTGTGTCTACCACCATACTTGGTGGAAGAACGTCGGCCAGGCGTGGGAAAAGTGGCCATTCTTCTACTCGCCTATTCAAAGTTGTCAAATTTGGCGACCATCTTGTTCGTGCTTTTTATTCAACCTGCCACTTGCGTCAATTAATACTGTAAGTGTTTACTTGCCATCTCAAGTCGCGTGATGCGTAGTTACCTTTATCTACATTGTCTGATGCACGAGCTTGCTCGTTGCTTTAGAAGAGATTTCAACTCTGATGTCCTCATTTCTCATTGTTATCGTCCTTCCCTATTTATGCTTTGCTCTCAGGGCTCACAGGCATTTGATGTGTCTTTTACAGAACTAACAACGCGTGCTGACGGCGTATATACGAACCAACCGTCCATCGTCGTCCCGCTGGTGTCGAGGGGATCATCCTTACAATCGTTGTACATAGACCAGCTGCAGGTCTATTCAACTTCAGGTCGCACTGGCATGTCATGAACTTCTACTACGAGGCTGCGGAAGTTTTGGAGCGACTGGATGCGAAGAAAGGGTCTATCAAGGGTAACATTGGCTCTCTTCCTGAGAAGTCAAGAAAACGGTCCGCTGCTCTCGTCATTGAAACGCTGAAATGTATGGCTTTCATATTCCCTATCGTGCCTAACTAATTCTATATGATCAGACAAGGAAGCACTGTCTAATATTATTGAGTCCTCATCGCTGTTGAAGCATGAGCGCAAAAATATCACATCAAGTTACCTGGCCTTGCTGCTCGTTCATGACCTTCTCTTTGTTCGTGGTGGCATCCAGGCCAGTGACGGGCCTGCAAAACAAGCGATCATGCGGCACAAGACTAGACTCCAGGCCGAGTTGATGAAACTGAAAGTGAAAAAGGGAGTTAAGTCGAATCACGAACTTGCCGCTGAAGTTGACACGAAAGCGAGTAGGTAGTAACCTATCAGGTTGTAGATTTTGTTGCTCATATTGTCCGGCTTTGTCAGGCCAAATGCCCCGTTATGTGCGCGTGAACACCGCCCGATGGACAACAAAGGAGGCCATTATCTATCTCACTTCCAAGGGCTTTTCCAAAACAACTTCTCCCGTTGAGACCAAGCAAGTGTCATTTCATGCTTTCTCAGTGGATTAAAGTGACATTTTTCCAGATCCTCGTTCACTTTGGACGAGCATGTACCAAATTTGCTTGCCTTCCATCCAGAAGTAAAATTCCACAAGGATGCCGCATATCAAGATGGCAAGCTCATATTGCAGGACAAAGCATCTTGTTTTCCCGCGCTTGTGCTTTCGTCGGATGCTGGCGACAGTGTTGTGGCATTGGACGCGACTGCCGCACCTGGTAACAAGACAACCCATTTGAGTGCAATCATGGAAGGCAAAGGCAAAGTTTGATATTCATGTTGATGTATCAGACACCGTGTGTCCGACGTATTAACTTCCACAGATACTGGCTTTTGAGAGGGACCGTCATCGGTTTGCCACGTTGGAAAAGATGATCACTAAAGCTGGATGCAAGAACATCCAAGCCATCAACAGAGACTTCCTTCTCACTGATCCTCTGGAAAGCCAGTATGCGAGTGTATCACATATGTGAGTAGTGCGTAGTATGTTTACTGAACTTGCTCATTAGTTTCCATTCGGATAGACTCCTTGATCCCTCGTGCTCGGGGTCTGGAATTGTCAATCGACTTGATTACCTGCTAGGCATAGGTGAAATCCTTCCATTGGTAGCCTTTTAATCTCATATTTCGTCTAGAGCAGGGAAATGATGATGAACAGGAAGAACGCCTCGCCAAGCTATCTACGTTTCAGGTTGCTATGATCAGACATGCTATGAAGTGTAAGTGCAGAAAAGCAGCAAAGTCGGAAGGTCTAAAGTGCTTCTCTAGTCCCTGGGGCCGTTAAAATCGTGTATTCGACGTGCAGCATTCACGCTGCGGAGAATGAACGAGTGGTCGTGATGGCATTAGAGTCCGAGGAGGCTCGCTCTGGTAGATTCACACTTGCTTCACGGATGCAGGTCATCTCCAACTGGAAACGACGCGGATTGGCAGAAGAAATGGGAAGCCACTCTGGCTCGTTGTTCACTCATTCTTCTAGAAGCTTTTCATTAATACGTTTCGCAGAGTTGGCCGACTCCGTGGTGAGATGTGCTCCAGGTGAGGATGGGACTAACGGGTTTTTCGTGTCATGTTTTGTACGTAAAACCACATCACGAACTGGTGAGACAGCGCCCACTGTACTGCGCTTCAAGAGAAAGGCACAGGTTGAACTAGATGATCAAAATGGCGTGGAAAGGAAAGGGGGAGGCAAGGGCAAGAAAAGAAAGAAAAAGCACAAGGTCGTGAGCTAGTATAGCTGCATGTCATGTGACTAGGGAACTCATCCAAATAGGACACGCTTGAACATGAATATAACCGTATGAGAGCGTTTGGGAGGACCACGTATACTTATATCTTATATCTCATGACATACATGATGCTCCTACTCCGAATGATGCGAGTCAGCTCAGGATGCATTGCCCAGTTGTCCAATTATATGCGCTGACCAGGACTGAGCCGAAATCCAACTATGCAACGGCGAGCTCTAGCTTGATCTTTGCGATCGCCTCAGCGGGGTTGAGACCCTTAGGGCACGTCCGTGAACCTGTAAGATATTTGTTTAAATACATGGCGATGACAAGAATAACATGCGACTCGCAATTGAAGATCGTGTGGCAACGGTAGAGACTGAATGTGTTTTGCAACTTCTCCTTGCGCTCAGCGCCATAAGAATCCTGAGACGCAGAATCAGATACCGTATGGTGCAATCAAGGGCGACCACAGAATTATGGAAGGGTATTAGAGACCACATACCCGAGAATCAGCTATCCACCTGTAGGCCTGCATGAGGGTAGCGGGCCCCAGATACTCATCCTGGTTCCACCAGTACGACGGACACGACGTTGAGCAGCACGCGCAAAGGATACACTCGTATAATCCATCGAGGTTTTTACGCTGTTCAGGAGATTGTAGGAATTCGCCTGATTGGGTTGACAAAGTCCTTTTTATGAATAAACAAAATTATCAAAGAATCGCCATACATACCTTTTTCTGGAGGATTGTCGTTCTTAAGATAAGGTTCAATAGACTTATATTGCTTATAGAATTGCGTCAAGTCGGCTGCATAAACATGAGAAAAAACAAATCAAACCACGGTGGCGGGTAGAATACTCACGAACGAGGTCCTTGACAATATACACTAAGTAAACATACACTTTAGAGTCCTAATCTTCAATAAACCATGACATATCAACTCACTGTGGGGAAGTGGATATATTTTGGCATCCTTGCTCGAATCCCTATCAATCCTACACAGGCATGCCAAAGTGTTTTGACCGTTGATATTCATGGCGCATGACCCGCAAATGCCCTCACGGCATGATCGGCGAAACGTGAGCGTAGAGTCAACTTCATTCTTGATTTTAATCAGCGCGTCTAGAACCTGAAAACGAATAGGGCTATGCATAAGAGAAGTGAAAGAGATGATGTGAGAACGCACCATAGGACCGCACTGGTTCAGGTCGATGTTGTAGGTTTGGAGGGTGGGCTTCTTTGCTGGCTCATCCGGATTCTTGTAAAGTATAGCGTAAATGCCCCATAGCGGAATGTTAAACGAATGGACAAGGCATACCCATCGGTAAACCTTAAACTCCTTGTTCAAAATGGGCTTCTCTGTAGGTACAGCCTGCGCTCGCGCAACAGATGTAGTAAATGTCCGGGGTAAAGACGGAGTAAAAGCTCCTCTGGCGTGAACACTACGAAATGCGATGCGTGTGGTGGTAGACATTTTCAATGTGCTCAACGTCGTCAGGGGCGGTGAGCACGCTGGGATCGTGGTGCACCGTAAACCCGGATTGCCAGGTTAGACGCTAACCTCCCGCAACGTTCCGAGCCAATCAAAGGCAATCGCCAGGTATGGAGATCCCAGTCCATTCAAATTTGCATACAAAAGGCCTCGACACACGGATAATCACACCGGATACAGAAAGGATCAATTGACACTCAAACATCACACTTCCTTTTTTTCACTCCCCTATTTCTTGTCAGCTAGCAGATGAAATCAACATCAACTAGGTAAGACCCCTTCCTTCAGAAGGACACACTTTGGTGGGCACCACATATGTTGAGATCTGCACTCAGTCAGGCTCAGTTGTTTAAACAACTGAGGGAAAGATAAAACTCCACCCCAAACAATGTTTGTCCTTCAAGCCCATGTGGCTGCATGTATGTGCACATGATTGATCTCAACACTCCCACTCAAATCTAGTGGGTCTGTGTTACATCCTGTAATGCCAAGTCTGAATTCTGGATCTCCCCTACCCATTGCCGCCAACTCCTTGTCTGTTTTTTGTAAGGTTGTGACTTAGTTCACACTGACACAGAACTCAACCAAATTCTATTGGTTGTGCTATGTGCAAGGTGGTGTGGTGTTATGCACTAGGTCTGATTGGGAGTCAGAGCTTGGGTTGGAGTCAATGGTCAGAGTCAGAGTGGGGATCAGGGTGCATTGTGGGGGTTGGAACAGACTTGGCTTCAGCTTATATGCTGCACCCTCACTAATACCTGTGTCCAAGATTTCAGAGATGGAGTATGAGTTAGACAGTTTGGATTGGACTTAGGAGCTAGGTGTGATTCAATATTTGAACTGGGGAAAGTGTCATACCTGGAGGATGCTGGGAGCTTCTCAATGAAGTCCATGGATATGGAGTTCCATGGACTCTCCAGAACAGGGAGTTGCTTGAGTAGTCCATAAGGACAATGTCTCTGTCGTCCCATCATCTAGTTAAAGAGTCCAGTTTTGTACTGAGTTTGCTGGGATGGAAATGGATTACCAGATTAAACTGGGACAGGACCAGCGGGCTTGCCACCGAGTAAGGAGTTTGGTAGTTGAAAAGTATTTGAGGTTCCTGTGGTCTGTGATGACATCGACCAGAGTTGGAGATCCTTTGAGGTAATGTCACCAGGACTTGAAAGCTTCAAAGATTGTGAGTAGTTCTTTATCATGGACATCATAGTTGAGTTCTGCTGGAGTGAAAGTCCAGGAATGGAAAGCTATTGGATGAACCTTATTGTCTGTTGGAGAGACAATAGAATGGCCACCAGTGTGTAGTTGGAGGCATCAGTTTCTACAATGATCAGAGATCCTGGGTTCCTTTGCAATAAGACCAGAGCTGTGGTGAAAGCTCTCTTTAACATTTTGAAGGATGTCCAGCAGGAGTCCAAGAACTCCCACAGAGTGCCTTTACGAGTTAAACAAGTCAGTGGAACTGTGAGGTTGGAGTAGTTGAATATGAAATGCCTATAGAAGTTGGCAAATCCTAAGAAGGATTGCATGTCTTTGACTTTGTGGGGTTCTGGCCAATCTTGTATTACCTGGACTTTGCTGGAGTCCATAGTAAGTCTGTTTAGAGACAATATATATCTGAGGTACTCAACCATGCTCTTGTGGAAAGAACATTTGTCAGCTTGAGCATACAGCTTGTGCTTCTGGAGCTGGAGTAGGACTTCATGGACATGGTTGCTGTGTTCTTTGGAGTTGTTGGAGTATATCGGGATGTCATCTAAATACACAAGGACACATATATCCAGGAGGTCAGAGAAGATGTCATTCATAAGACGCTGGAATGCTGCTGGAGCATTAGTAAGTCCAAAGGGCATAATGCACCACTTGAATGAGCCATAGTGAGTGCAAAATGCAGTTTTCCATTTGTCACCTTCATGAATCCAGACAAGATGGTAGGCATGCTGGAGATCAATTTTGGTGAAGAATCAAGCTGAAGTCCCCAGTTGAGCAACTTAAATACATATTTGAAATCTAATAATAATTACTCCAGTGATGGGTCTCTGAGGCCGACAGCCTTACATGAAAATGTCTGAGTCCAACAGGGATGGATATCTGGGTTCCTATGGTGATGCTGATGCATCAATTGGAACCAGGGGCAGATGAGCAAGATTGACGGTGACAATTGGACAGACTAAATGGAGATGTAATGGTTTCCAAATGGAGTATAGATTTCATGTGTGCAGGGATCTGAGTGGATCAGATGGGGATCTGGGCATTAATGAATATAGTCATCACAGTATCTCTCCATTAAGGCTGAGCACTTGGAGGCCATGTCAAAAAGGAGCAGACCTCCCAAGGCTCTGGCTCTGATGGAGCCATTTGGTGGTCCCAGTGTAATATGCAACTTGTGTCATGATGCAGGCATGGAGTGTGTATGGCCCACTGGTCCAACCCGCTGCCTTCGGTCCTGCGATTGTTGTTGGGGTCAGAAAGGAGGATGTAGGATTGATGGCAAGTTCGATCCTCGAAGTCAGAGTGTCAAGCCCTGACTAGTGGTGCTAGGAGGGGTGGAGAAAGAACCAGAAGGTCATCCAACCAAAAGGCAGCAGATGGAGATGGGTGCTGTGGCAGCTGGAGGTAGTGGTGTTGGATTGGAGGGATCAATGACCAGGGCAGGTACGGGGTGCTGTCAGTTTGCTTATGGAATAGATCCTATAAGGCGCAACGGTCCTAGCAAACAGACGGTGTGTAATGCAGTTGTTGTATGGGAACTGGATTTCCCTTAAAAAGATCTTGTTTAAAGTCCTGAAACTGTACAATTCCGCTTGATGGCCTTAAAATATCAGCATATATGCCATTCAAATATTCTCTATTTTTTCATATTTTTTTGGGAATTTTCCATGCAGAAATGAGTCTACAAACTTATTGTTCTGCTGGGCAAAGTTTGGGACCCACATGGACCCACAAACCTTCGCAGATGTCAGCAGCCCCAAAGTCACCCGGAGTCACCCGGACAACTGACTCATTTTTGATCACATGACTCATTTCAATCTCTGACTCAATCTGGTCACCACTGCCAGTAAATGCTCAATATCTTCCCAACCACTGCACCTCCTGACTCCATTTTCAGTGGAGAGTTCAATAGAAGCCATGCCTACCCATAGCTGTGCTAATCAGCCTGGGAAACGAAGTATTGACCGAGTTATTTGAGTAATGGTGACTCATGCAATGACTCCTGCCATGACTCATGCTATGACTCATACCATGACTCCTGTGATTACTCATACTATGACTCCTGCTCTGAGTCACACTATGACTCCATCCATGACTCATGCCATGAGTCAGAGCAAATCCAAGCAGCTCATTGGCTAGGAAACTTCCACCCCCTTCTCACATATTCCACTAGCTTCCAGTAGTTTCCATCTATTAATAGGTAGAAGTTTCCAGTAGTATTAGTCAGCTCCTGTAAATACAATATAAAAGGAGCCCATTCTGCCTCTGAATAAATAACCATTTTCTACCCCATCATTTGCACATCAGTGTGACTAGAGTGACATAGAGTGTCATCCTCTATATCTCAGTAACTGTTGATTGTCCAGTTCAAGGGTCGCTTACAGTTGTGTAACTGTATTCGATTGCACTTGAAGTAGTGATTGTCCTGCTTTGGGCGTGAGTGTAGTATCTACCTCGCATGACTACGAATCTACAGGGTGAGATTGTCTGTTGATAGTCCTGCCATTAGTGCTCTTGTTTAAGTTACTAGTGTGTACTGCCTTTGCAGAGCATTAGAATCTTGAACTCGTGTGAAGCAGTTGCCAGACTACTTCACACATCGCTGTTACCCGCTTCAGAGTGTCACTGGTTGGACAGTCAGATTCATCCGCCTACTTCCTCTAGCCTCTAAGTGCATTCCCCTCTTTTTGGAATATCTGGACCCCTAAGCGTCCGTGAACTCTAGACTCTGGAAGTCTTATTCATTCCCTACTGCTAAGAAATGTATTACCTTCCTGCGTATTGTCTGCATTGACCATTACAATGGATTGTAACCAAAGTACAAACGTTAAATTGTTTCTGGAGTTGTGCTGCAGTAGGATTTGATATTCTTCTCAGCTGTTCATTCACAGAATTGTGGTGATTTAGAGTTTGCCCTAACACCATAATTTTACGGGTTCCAAAACAGTTGTTCAGCACTCCAAAGATCAATCAGGGCGAGGGATAAGTAACAGGGAAGTGGGATAGTGCTCTGTGGTTGGATGGGGATGGGAGCTAAAGGTCGGTCCCAATGGCTGATCGTGCTCTGTGACTGGATGACAATGCGGAGCCCGGTTGGGAGGTACGCGAAAGCTGGTTTCAGGAGAAGCAACCTCTCGGTGGGGGAGGGAAATCTGATCGTTGAACCAAGGTGTTTTACCTCAGTGTAGAGATGATGGATTGTGATGTAGAGCGTAGAGCGTAGACTTAGAGCATGGACTTTGACTTTAGAGTGTTGGCTGAAAACTTGTTGATTTCTTCCAAAGGTGAAAACTAGCGCCCTTTTATATACAAATCCCCAGGGCACAATGACACAATATGAGGAGCAAATGATGCGATATGATGCAAGAAATGCTGATCAAGCCAGCTGACAAAGCATGTGAAGTTGAACTACTAATGGGGAAATCATGGAGATGTGAGGGCGACACTGATGACGAGGCCACAACAACAAGATACTCAATAAGTGAGAGCCAATAAGAAATAATGCCAGCTGGTACAGTGGATATCCTCAGTCTATACAGCTGTTTCTGATAAATACATGGGACTTACCTGGTACAGCGGATATCCTCAGAGATCAAGCTGAGGGGATCACACTGCACCAAGGCGAGTCTTTATACTAAATGATGGAGATGGATAGGAGAACCAAGATAGGGGAGGAAGGGGAGATGCACCCTGACAGGCTACGCTGATAGGGGTGTCAAGAGAAAATACTAAAAATAGAATATGACTTATTTGAACCCTGACATCACCGGAGTAATTATTATTAGATTTCAAATATGTATTTAAAGTTGCCTGACTGGGGACTTCATTCCCCAGTTCAAATATTGAATCATGCCTAGTTCCTAAGTCCGATCCTAATTCTCTAAGTTGTACTCTGTCTCCGAAATCTCAGACACCGGTATTAGTGAGGGCGCAGCACATAAGCTGAAGCCAAGTCCGTTCTGACCTCCACAACATGCTCCGACTCTGACTCTGACCCAACCTCCGACCCAACCTCCGACCCAATCTCCGACCCAATCTCCGACCCCCAATCAGACCTAGTGCATAACAACATGATGGTTTCCAAATGGAGTATAGATTTCATATGTGTGGGGATCTGAGTGAATCAGACGGGGATCTAGGCGTTAATGAATATAGTCATAACAAGACTCTGGAAGTCTTATTCATTCCCTACTGCTAAGAAACATATTGCCTTCCTGCGTATGTTTTGGAACCCGTAAAATTATGGTGTTAGGGCAAACTCTAAATCACCACAATTCTGTGAATGAACAGCTGAGAAGAATATCAAATCCTACTGCAGCACAACTCCAGAAACAATTTAACGTTTGTACTTTGGTTACAATCCATTGTAATGGTCAATGCAGACAATACGCAGGAAGGTAATACATTTCTTAGCAGTAGGGAATGAATAAGACTTCCAGAGTCTAGAGTTCACGGACGCTTAGGGGTCCAGATATTCCAAAAAGAGGGGAATGCACTTAGAGGCTAGAGGAAGTAGGCGGATGAATCTGACTGTCCAACCAGTGACACTCTGAAGCGGGTAACAGCGATGTGTGAAGTAGTCTGGCAACTGCTTCACACGAGTTCAAGATTCTAATGCTCTGCAAAGGCAGTACACACTAGTAACTTAAACAAGAGCACTAATGGCAGGACTATCAACAGACAATCTCACCCTGTAGATTCGTAGTCATGCGAGGTAGATACTACACTCACGCCCAAAGCAGGACAATCACTACTTCAAGTGCAATCGAATACAGTTACACAACTGTAAGCGACCCTTGAACTGGACAATCAACAGTTACTGAGATATAGAGGATGACACTCTATGTCACTCTAGTCACACTGATGTGCAAATGATGGGGTAGAAAATGGTTATTTATTCAGAGGCAGAATGGGCTCCTTTTATATTGTATTTACAGGAGCTGACTAATACTACTGGAAACTTCTACCTATTAATAGATGGAAACTACTGGAAGCTAGTGGAATATGTGAGAAGGGGGTGGAAGTTTCCTAGCCAATGAGCTGCTTGGATTTGCTCTGACTCATGGCATGAGTCATGGATGGAGTCATAGTGTGACTCAGAGCAGGAGTCATAGTATGAGTAATCACAGGAGTCATGGTATGAGTCATAGCATGAGTCATGGCAGGAGTCATTGCATGAGTCACCATTACTCAAATAACTCGGTCAATACTTCGTTTCCCAGGCTGATTAGCACAGCTATGGGTAGGCATGGCTTCTATTGAACTCTCCACTGAAAATGGAGTCAGGAGGTGCAGTGGTTGGGAAGATATTGAGCATTTACTGGCAGTGGTGACCAGATTGAGTCAGAGATTGAAATGAGTCATGTGATCAAAAATGAGTCAGTTGTCCGGGTGACTCCGGGTGACTTTGGGGCTGCTGACATCTGCGAAGGTTTGTGGGTCCATGTGGGTCCCAAACTTTGCCCAGCAGAACAATAAGTTTGTAGACTCATTTCTGCATGGAAAATTCCCAAAAAAATATGAAAAAATAGAGAATATTTGAATGGCATATATGCTGATATTTTAAGGCCATCAAGCGGAATTGTACAGTTTCAGGACTTTAAACAAGATCTTTTTAAGGGAAATCCAGTTCCCATACACATATGCATAAGCAGAAAGATGCAAGTTTTATCAAGGCATATTTTTATCAATTTTTACATGAAACACTAGATCATACATCAGAGACTATGTCTACTTAATTTAGTGTCATTCGGTTGGGTAATGAGTGAGATATTACATTTGTAAGTTTGAGGCTTTGCGCTCTTTAAACAAGCGCTGGCATTACGTAATGCAAACCGCTGTAATCAATCAACGAAACCAGGATTGGTTTCATGGCGTTTGTAGACACGCGGGCGCATCTGCATATGTACAAGGGTCGATCGAGTTCATTCTATCAATTAATCTAGTCCTATGAAGAGTATCTGGAACTCTTACATTCGCGCTGCACATTCCTACAAATCCGTTCGAAAACAGCAGGTGCCTGTAACATGTTTAGCCATCGAAACACCAAGTCGCTCACCCATAAGCTATCTTAGTAATATGCAAAGAGCAATCTAAGGAAGTCTATGTCATGACAGTACGCCTGAACGTTATTATAGGTGTGGCAAGTATACATACCATCTTGCAAGTGAGAACTGAGAGGGGAAGTGTCTAAACCCTAGTCAGTTAAATCAGTCGGCATCAGAACGCTCTGAGTTGGCTGTGTCAGTCAGTCCTCCTTTGATGCACTCTAAAATTTCGCGACAGCTGCTGCAACGTTTGGGTCGCGTCAGCACACTGCAAGGTCATGGGTGAGTGGCTAGCTACAATCAGTTGGGTGAGTACATGTACGATTTCAATGGAAACAGCCTCGTCAAGCTTTGTCGGACCAGAGCCGACTTATATACCTGCCCACGTCATTCCCGCCCCAAAAGAGAAGTCTGTCACGATGCATAAAGTTGGTGAAGTTGGTGAGAGTGGTGAGTGTGAAAATAGGCACTGAAAGTTCACTGCGGGGGCTGCTGCTGTGCGTACTGTTGTTGGTAGTATTGTGCATACGTGCCTGAGTAATCCTGGGACTGCTGTCCATATGGAGCTTGATAGCCCGGATATGCTCCATGACCATAACCTTGGGATGTGCCCCCATAGCCGCCAGCGCCTCCATAAGCTCCACCATAGCCTGCTTGAGGAGGGCGATAGCCTTGGTTTTGTCCTCCTTGGCCTGTGCCGAGGCCCGCAGATTGCCACACTTCGGGGCGACGCCAGGGCGGAAGATCCGAACTAGCAACCTGTGGAACACCAGGGCCGTTGGCACTCCAGGACGGTTTAGCGAGATCACTACCTCCGCCACCTGCGCCTCCTTCACCGAGTTCCGCCATGAGACTGGCATATTCAGAGTCGAACCCTTTGGGACCAGGCATGCCTGGCGGCCCATTAGGTGGGGGAGGGGACTCGTTGAAGACAGCATTGGGGTCGCGTCGGACAGTACAATCACGGGCCATATGTCCTGCACTGCCACAAATGCGGCAAATAATGTTGGCTGTAAAGTTGCGCTGTTCGGGACAATCATATTTTCGATGTCCGACACCTCCACAATTTTGACAGATTTGGTTTTCATCATCACGGAGCGTGCCGTTCAGGGCTGCAAGCTCACGAAGTTGATTACGTTTGTGATCATTCTGGCCTTCAGGTGTTGAAGCAGCCTGAGTAGGAAATGAGTGCAAATCAAAGTTGAAAAGAATCAAGCCCACAGTTTCAATGACTTTGTTGATCAGCTTCACGCAAAGCGCGACTTTGTCCTCTGTCTCGGCCATTACAAGGCAGTGAAGGTCTTCTTCACTATCATCCGCGAAGGCATCGGGCCTCCCCTTCCCTTCCTTAACGCTGCCTTTTCCCCTAATGCTTATCTTTGCTCCGCTATCCCTCTCCATCTTTTTGAGACTGTTGCCACGAGGACCAACAAGCAAACCGAAAAAGTTGATCTCTGGGAACTCCTTGACGGGGATATAAACCTTTTCTTGGGGGCGATGTGAGCGCTTTTGCTGGTGGTATTCAACGGGGGGACGGAAGTTGGGGTCGGTCTTCAATGCACGATCAACCAACCTAACACGCTCGTCCTCGAGTTTCTTTCTGTACCGCACTTCGCGCGTGTTGGAACGCCGACCGTGTGCGTCATAAGTTGGAGGAGGAGATGGGGACCTGATAGAAAGCCAGCGTGAACTATAAGACAAGGTCCCGCAACAAGCCATTCATACCTTTCTTTCTCGGGTGGGACGTAATCGTTTAGTCTGAGCTTACGATTAATTTCCTCCAGCCTGAGTTGAATCGCGTAATTGTCAAGTTGTGCCTGCGAAACTCCATTTGCAGAAATAGCGGTCGGGAGGCCAGGAAGCTCAGTTTTTGTGTCTCCCCAGCGGCTGCGTCGCTTGCGTGGTGCATTCGGATCAACTAAAAGACAAGGAAATAGTACATTTGACATTCATTGAGTGACTCATGTTTGAAAGAGAGAACGGGATGCGGAAGGTCGGGTTGAACTTACCGTCCACTGGGGTTACCGTCTCTTCTCTTGGCCTCTTTCCAGGACTTTCTTGGTCCGGAGCACGGGGAAATGCAGAGGGAGAGGGCTGTGCAAGTTGTGGGGGGGCCGTTTCGACTGGGGCCGGGCCAAAACGTCTGCGCTGTCCAAGGGGAACTAGGTGAGATATCATTAGATATCTTCACGCGTCTTGGCACCTTGTATATTGGCATCAACTAACCGTCATTTGTGCCAGTGATCTGCTTGGTTGCTGCTTTCCACATTGTACCACAAGAGTTTGGTGATGATGGTTTGAAAGCAAGAAGTTTATCACCAACAAGGCTTATGTACGCAGCGCTTATTCAGGCTATAAGGAGTTTGTGACTCGTGCTCTCCTTACTTACCATCCAGCCACAGACCTCTGGCTACATCACATACCATTGGACCTCACGGTTGATTTACTCTGCAAGAGTGACGTTACGCGAGATGTCCAAGCGCTCTGCTGAGAGTGTGTGGCTTACCACTCTGCTCATCGTAATCCCTGCTCACAAGAATTATCTCAGGGTCACTAGAACCGTCCGCAAAACGACCACGCACGTCACAAGATGCAGAAGAGTACATAGACATTGATGAATCAGACCATGAATCTACCGCAGCCGCGGATGCGAACCTTGTACCTCGCGGTGCTACAACAGGTGCCACGATCAATTTCAGTGCCTTAACCCGCAAGCTTGCAGAAGCGAAAAGAGCAAGAGGTTTTACAGATGACTTGTCGTTGCTTAGTGCCCATCGCAGGCAACAGGACATCTTGGTCTCTCATATTTTCCAGGAATCAGACTTTTCCTTTCTAAGCCTGAAACCGGACCATGCTTCTCGTCCTCTGTGGATTAGCCCTGAAGATGGTCACATCATACTAGAAGGGTTCTCCCCAATCGCTGATCAGGCACAGGACTTTCTCGTTGCTATCGCCGAGCCTGTCAGTCGGTGAGCTTGTGACAACAAATCCTAAACCAGAGTGTAGTGACGAAATCCGAGATAGACCAGCATTCATGCACGAGTACAAAGTAAGGTGTCTCTGTTCAGCGGAGCTACTTGCTCAATGATACGGGTTCAAAGCTCACTTCCTATAGCCTTTACGCGGCTGTGTCAGTGGGTTTGCAGACTTCCGACATCATAGAGGTTCGACAGCCGTACATCTACATGACGTTTCTCTATGCTAATGTCTATGAAAGGTCTTGAACCGTCTGTCAAAGGTTTGTCGGTAGATGTAACGGTAGAATGTATTTAAACTGTCATGCACACCTCCAGGTTCCTGTTCCAGAGTCGATCGTCAGTTTTATTAAGGATCGTACAGTGTCCTATGGCAAAGTCAAACTGGTACTCAAGCACAACAAGTACTTTGTCGAGTCTAGCCATCCCGATACACTTCAGATGCTTCTCAAGGATGAGATCATCAATTCTGCCAGAAAGAAGATTTCAACGGATGCAAGTGCTGCAGGGGCTCCGTTGACCATGGCAAAGGCCCCTCACAGAGGCAATCTTGTAATTCCAGGCACTAAAGATGCGGACAAACCGAAGGAAGATGGAGGCAGAGAAGCATCGGGTTCAAACAAACCTTCAGAAGTTGATCTTTTCACATCTGTCGTGGGGGTTGAAAGTGGTAAGGAGTACATATATCGTGCAAAGCCTTAAGAATAGCCCTACCCAATTATTTCTTATCCAGACGAAATCGATGAGGACGACGACAACGTACATGCCTTCGAAATTGAGGATGCCAAAATTGATGTGCGTTATATGCTGCCATTCTCTTCCATGAGTTCAACTTTATACAGGATGTCAAGAAACGCTGCAATGAATTAGAGTATCCGATGCTGGAGGAGTATGATTTTCGTAATGACACTGTTAATGCCAACCTCGACATTGATCTCAAGCCGGCAACTGTTATCAGACCATATCAAGAAAAGAGTCTGAGTAAAATGTTTGGAAATGGGTACGTTTATGGATGTGATCGCTTGACATGCCAATTGAAGCCCTTTGCATATCACAAGGCGAGCTCGTTCTGGTATCATTGTGCTTCCTTGCGGTGCTGGTAAAACCCTGGTGGGCATTACTGCTGCTTGCACAGTTAAGAAGAGCTGTCTAGTTCTGTGCACTTCTTCGTACGCTGTCATATCTTTCCATTGGGCTTGATTTCACATTCAACTTAGTGTGTCGGTCATGCAATGGAAGTCGCAGTTCATGCAGTGGTCGAACGTTACAGATCGTCAGATTGCCGTATTTACCGCCGACCAAAAAGAGAAGGTAGGTCAACTACTTTTGAGAGCTCAAGACTTACAATTCCTTTGAAGTTTTCTGGTGCTAGCGGAATTGTCGTGTCCACTTACTCGATGGTAGCTAATACGCACAACCGTTCCCACGAGTCAAAGAAGATGATGGAATTCCTCACATCACGAGAGTGGGGTTTCATCTTACTTGATGAGGTTCACGTAGTCCCTGCGGCGATGTTCCGACGAGTAGTGACCACTATTAAGGCTCACTCAAAGCTTGGCTTGACCGGTAAGCTTACTCATGCTACGTGAGCATTTTCTCATCGTCGCTGGTTAGCTACACTTGTACGGGAGGACGACAAGATCACGGATCTCAACTACATGATTGGTCCTAAACTCTACGAAGCAAACTGGCAAGATCTGGCGGCGAAAGGCCATATCGCAAATGTACAGGTATCACAATCTGGCTCGGAGTTTTGTAGCCCTTTCCTCATGTGCTCCCTTCAACAGTGTGCCGAAGTTTGGTGTCCAATGACGCCCGAGTTCTACCGCGAATATTTAAAAGAACAATCACGAAAGCGTATGCTGTTGTATTGCATGAACCCGCGTAAATTTCAGGCGTGTCAATTTCTTATACAATTCCATGAGCAGCGCGGAGACAAGATCATCGTATTCTCCGACAATGTATACGCCTTAGAAGTGCGTGTGTGAACACTTCAAATGATTACCGTTTTTCTTACAGGATGTGTAGGCATACGCAAAGAAGCTTAACAAGTTATACATTCATGGAGGGACTCCTCAGGTGGAGCGCATGAGGATTCTCCAGCATTTCCAGGCCAATCCTAAAGTCAATACCATTTTTTTGTCTAAAGTTTGTGTGCCTTCCAGGTATTTGCATCTAATATCTACTAACTTAAAGTAGGTCGGAGACACATCCATTGACTTGCCTGAGGCTACATGCCTTATCCAAATTTCATCGCATTTTGGATCACGAAGACAAGAGGCACAACGCCTTGGTATACATCTTACTTCGTTTCAGAAATTAACATCAAGTTGATTATTACGTCAACCAAGGTCGCATTCTTCGTGCAAAGCGTAGAAATGATGCTGGGTTCAATGCGTTCTTCTACTCGCTGGTTTCGAAAGACACACAGGAAATGTATTACAGCACCAAGAGACAACAATTCTTGATCGACCAAGGCTATGCGTTCAAGGTCATAACTCATTTGGATGGTCTAGACAGCTTGCCGGATCTAGTGTACAAGACTCGAGATGAGCAGATTGAGCTCATATCGTCCGTACTTCTCGCCAATGAGAGTGAAGCAGAATTGGGCTCGGATGTCCGTGCAGGTGAGGGTGACCTCGCAGGAACTGTGACTTCCAAAGATTTTGGCTTCCCTGCGAAGACCGGCGCCCCCACGGCCAAACGAATAACGGGCTCGCTCACAGCTTTGAGCGGTGGCCAACATATGTCTTATATTGAGCAGAACAAGTCCGCGAACAAGAAATTGGCTCGAGAGGCCAACGCTAGTCGGCACAAGCTATTCGCGAAGAGGGAAAGGGAGAAGGCACAAGCTAAAAAAGATGCTCGAAAGGTTGCTAGCGCCAAGTCGTAACGCTTGGTTTGACGCTCCGCTAGTTGTACATGATATTTTAGACGCGGTAATATATGGATCTTTGGGAGCTTCCAACCCCAAAAATACTGTCATTACTGTTTGGTCAGCGCATACATATATGTATTGAGATCGACCCGGTGAGTTCAATGCGGCACGGTCGGGGTCTCCAATTGCGTCTAACGTTCCTAGCAGAATCTGCCATCAAGAAATCTTCAAGTCGGAGGAGTCCGTGGAAGCTGTATGCTGGCAGATTAGAGTTCGATGCCTCCAGGCAGGTACGTAGCGGAGAAGCTAAGCCATGTGGGCGTCTTCAAGCGTCAGGATCGAGAACAATCATATGTATATTAAGGAAATGGATGTGAAGACCCAGCTCACCTCCGTTAGATATATATATATGCATACGCATGTTCCTAAGGGGCGCAGCCAATCTAATATCTAGTGTCGCATCTAACCAGGTGGCTCATAAAAATACTCATGCCTTACTCCCACCTGGTCATAAGATCATGAAACCCCTGTAAAGGCTACCCTGGCTGAAAGTAGTCAGCCTCAAACATGGCATGGATAAAGACACCAGGATGTAACACTGAAATAGGAATGATAAATTCAGGCCCTGAGCTCTATATCAAGCTCCATGAATCATACCATGCCAGATATGAATTGACTGCTGGTAAGCAGTGGACCTGACGTGTTCACCAGTGACGGCGTGGCAGCGTAATCTCGGCCATCTCTTCTCCTTTATAGCGACGGGGCGGAAAGCACTCGGACGCATATGAGTTCACCCCTGAAGCGTCAAGGATGAATGCTCAACCGAGAGCTCAGATAACTCTTCGTCAATTTCTATTGTTCTTGAGGCGGATATGGTGAAAGGGCACTAGGTATACGCAGGTGTCAGGGGAGAGGAAATGCTCCACGTAGAAGACTGAGTTTATTTGACCCAATCTAAAAGACAGCAGCCAGCGTCAGTGGCGGACTCAGGTCACCAATCGTATAGACCCAGCCTATCTGCTAAGCACAGCATAGGGAAGTGGATGGACCGTTCTAAGATATGGTGGATTGTAGCAGGACCTTACATTGGGGCGGCCCGATCACTGGCATCACTTCCTCGCAAATCACAGAAACATATTGATTGTCTCGTTGCCTTGGTATTTGAACCACGAGATTTCAAATTGGACTAGAACTTAAGGGAAAGGGGAAGGAGCGTAGGTGAGCGTGAGGTGAGAATTGAGGGCTTAGATGCGGGAAGAGGACACTGCCATGAACTGGGATGACATGAAAGTAATAGGTTGGAATCACGATTTGGTATTGATAGACCGTCATGGGAGCTTGAATGGGAGTATGATGTGGTGCCATCTTCGAGGGGAAGGTGTTACTCTAACAGTTGCCAGCAAGCCACTGGTCTGCTGGGTGGATAAGTCTAAGGTGATCGAGATCGCAGCATTGAGATTGAGCATTCTAATGGCACTGGATGCAATGCTCATACTCACAAAAAATGTATAGTTCTACATCTCAGCTTTTAATCAACTGGATATGACCCTGGCAAAGCGTATATCCTCAACGTCAAGGGTCGATCCCAGTAACGACTCGGATGTTGCCACAACTGCTGCGTCGAAGTTAGCGAGTGATCCGCCGCATGGATCATTCGACCCTGCAGAGACGAAGTAGCCACTAGGGTTTGAACCCCGTGTCTGGGATTATCGCAAGCGCCATAAGGCGAGAACGCATCTTAGGTTGAGGTCTGTTGAGGTCCGTCTTAGAGAGGAACTCGGAAACCATTTCCAGCATCAACTACTTTGATGACCCCTTACATGAAGTATAGGTAGCACAAACAAGCGATGTCGAGTGCGGTGATGGCGGCGGCCTGTGATGAGTCATTATTTACCCGTCTTGCGACGCGCAGTACTACTAGTCTGGCGACAAGCCTTGACTCATCTACATCAGTAATTGGCGCGAAATGGCCATAAGAGTTGCTACGACTCTTGCGGCTACTCTGTAGGCCAGATGATCAGGATCACGGCTGTGTTATATGCCTCAATCGATGGTTACCCTATTCTTCATTCGGCATGCAGTTCGCATATGGCAGTGCCAAAGTGGGTGTCCTCTAGGCTGCCAAGCGATGAA
Source organism: Cantharellus purpuraceus (assembly GCA_025174535.1). NCBI lineage: Eukaryota > Fungi > Basidiomycota > Agaricomycetes > Cantharellales > Hydnaceae > Cantharellus > Cantharellus purpuraceus. Next base: position 826,921 of record JALBUN010000047.1, read on the forward strand.
CGCAGGCTGCGCCTTAGACCTGGATAGGCCATATTCTGATTTCTCCGATTTTTACTTTTCGTTGCTTGAACCTCTCTAACATTCAATCATGTGGATATAACGTCCGCGAGATAGCTTCAAGGGCATGGTCTTGTTGAGATCTCGAAGGGGGTCACCACATTAGATAACGCAGGCTTCAAAGTAACTGAAGTGTCATTCATTCTTTTCTCTCTCAAAAGAGACATACCCTACCGAAGCTTCGGCATGTAGGAATGTTTGCCACTGCGTTGCCTCTTTCGGCGAACACATGGAAGATAGATCTTGTTTCTGGTTGAGTACGATACATAGCGCTAAATGTCCGACAGCAATGAGAAGAGTAGAAGGGTCAATGTGAACGATTCGGACCCGTAAGATATCTAGCATACACAGTCCAAAGAGCAGTTGAAGTTTATGAGACGTACGCGTTACACAATTAATGAGAGTCCGAATGTCCTTTCAAGCCCTTCTGTATCCATTCTTATACCAACGAATACTTCCGAACCATAGCGTCCCTATCCATCACTGGGACAGGCGGGGGAGATGGTACCCGGATTGAATGTGCGGAAAGGGGTGCGCTTAGATTTGTTCTGGGAGAATATTGCGTGACAAGCGCGCGCAGCGTTTGTGGCTCAGTAATTGCACGGCGATGGCCGTTGCTGGGTGCTGGCTCCATAGTACCGGCACGGGCTTGTTGCGCTTGTTGTGGTGAGTGCCGCGCATACGAGATGTTTAACACATGGTCGGATTCACGACGGTTTAGGTAGGGCGACGATGGGTGCTGCTGGGCGGCGCCTGCGCTCGAAGGGCTGGAGAGGGGATACTGAAAGTGCGAGAAGGGTTCTGGGGGACACAAATGTTGCGATGAATGACGTTGATTTTGTGAGGAGTAATTCAAGTTGGGCGAGTCCTCAGGCATCTCATTGAGCATGTAAACCGGGGAGAATGCGTCGGGACCGGCGGACGAAGCGCTGGAGGATTGGGAGTATGAATTTGAGCGTGAATGAACTGACTCGGGGCTGACGACACCGTTCGCATCTGAAGGCCTGAGAGGGAGAGGGTGATGTGGGAAGAACGAGACGGGAGAAAGCTTCAGCGGAGGAGGAAGATGTCCCTCGGCCGGCGGGGAGCTGTCGCTGCTGTCTACCATGTCCTCATGGATCATGAGGGCGTTGTCCCACTGGGGAAACTCAAACGACTGCGCCGAGCGATCTCCATGAACGTAGGGGACCGTAGCGGACGAGGTGGGTGATCGTGTCTGAGAGACATTCGACGCCTCGGTGGAGGCTGTGGAGACACTGGCACGACGAATGGATTCCACCAACTGTGGTTCAGGAGTCTCTGGCCCAAAGATTGACTTTGGTTTCTCCTTTCCCGTAGGGCCTCTGCCCAAGAGGGGTCTATCAGAAGGTGGTAATTTGAGAGCTGCGCGCAGGAGACTGTTCTCCTGCTCCAGAACGGCAACTCTGTCTTCTAAAGCCTGCAAGCAACCTTCTGTGACGAGTTCATGGCCAACGATAGTAATGCTTACTTCAAGATGGGCTGCACGTCTCGCCCTAAATGCGCGTTGTACATCTCTTGCCCGCGACGGTGGCAAATCCTTATTGACCTTCCTCCCGCGTTTAGAAGACATAGAGGCGAAGACAAAGAAGACCGTCCGGACGGTACTCTCAAGGCAAGACAAGAGATGATGGGGAGAGGTAAAGAATTACGAGTGCAAAGTAATACAGGGAACGAAGAAAAGGGAGATGGTTGTCGCTCAAGTTCAAGTTAGGGCGGCTGCAAAGGGAGCATAGCGACCAAGGGTGTCGAGATACGGTAAATCCCGAGGACCTCATTTGACGTAACGCCTCGATCGAAGCTGCTCCAGTTTCGTACTGGATCCTGACCTAATTCTCTGACCAAGCGCCCCGCACCATTTAGTCGCCGGCAAATGTGGCATTAAACTTAATATCAATATTATCCCTAAACGTCCAAGAAATTTAATTCCGGATCTCTCGCTTAGTCCAGCTTGCACCAGTCCACGACACCATCTTTACCATACTTTTGTTCAAGCCAGGTATTTGCGGCCTGGAAATGATTGTTACCGAAGAAGCCTCGGTAAGCGCTGAGTGGCGATGGATGCTGAGGCAACCCACTACCCGTCAGTTCCGTACACTAACATCAAGCATAGCAACTCACAGCGCTCGTCAAGATGAGGTGTTTCTTCTTTTCTCATGGAGATGTAGGGTCAGATGTCGATCCTCCACTGTCGGAGCGGTGCGAAACACGTGCCTTATCCAGTCGCGCAACACGTTTTTGCGCCCATGCGCCCCACGCCAGGAACACAACACCTCTGCTACTGCCGACGCTCTGCGCTGACGAGCCTCCTTCCCGGCCGCCCAGATTTGCACCGCCATATCGGTCGATGACGTCCACAACTCGATCAGTGAATTGCTCCCAGCCCTTGTTGGAGTGAGATCCTGCCTCACGGGCACGCACAGTGAGGCAGGTGTTAAGTAACAGCACACCGTTGGCGGCCCAGGCTGAGAGATTTCTGTCCGTACGAGTGAATGACGAGCTGCTGCGGGTATACATCAAGCGAGTGAGCCATACCCGTGCTTAGGGGGTTTGAACTCAGGGTATTCTGACTTGATCTCGGCGTATATCTATAATGATGGCGTTAGTCGAGTCCTGTCAAGAATTCAAGTGACACTATATGCACGTTTTGAAGGGAAGGAGGTGGCGGCACGCCCTTCGGAACCGAAAAACATAAGCCTGGAAATTCAGGAAGAACTTGAGCAGCGCCTGCAGTATCAGCAATGTCCCGCACCATGAGCTTGTCCGGGGCTGTCATCGGTATACCGGTCAGCGTGACAAACGTGACAGTTAGCCGGCGTCTTACGCATGATAAGGGTCTTGTCCAATGATGACGACCCGTACGCGCCCAAGAGGTGTGCGCGACCAGGCATAGATTTCCTTCGCTGCAGGTCAGCGTCAGCCGAGCAAATCCTCAGACTCAGATGGTGTTCATGCCTGGAGGGAAAATGATAGATTTAGTGGGTTTGGAGCAGTCTTCCGCAAGACCTTCGGCGGCTAGCCATCGTTTCAAAGTGATAAAATACGGCTTTTTGACCTCATCCTTCAGGACCTTCAGCCTATTGTAGCAAAGATAATTTGGCCGCAAAGAAAAAAAAGAGAAAAGGCAGATACAGACCAACTCTTTCCCATTGTTTCCATTTCCAGCGCCAGCAATTTGCGCGCTTCCTCATTTAAAGAAGCGCGGAAAGCGTCCAGATTTAGAGGGACAGCATTTAAAGGCAACACGCCAGACACACTCCTGGCGAGAGCCGTTGAGGAGCCTTGCTCTCCTTTCTGTCGTTTAGATGACGACCCGTTAGAAGCCATGGAAAACATGTCTGCAATACTAATTTGTCGTTTCATTGTACCAGAGCTTCTGTTGTTATTCTCGGCCGTGTTGGCGACTTTTGCCATCGCCGTCGTAGTTGTTTCGGCATTTAACACAACTTCACGTGCGGGCTCGACATCTTCGAGGTAAACGAGCTCGTTGGGGGTCATTAGTAGCGCGTTATAGAGCTGCGTGGCGGTTAGTGCTAAAAACGCGTCTGTCACGGTCGCGGTCACAACCACCCATTTACACCCATTCACATTGCCGTCAGTGGCGATCAGCCCGGTTCAACTTGTTCACAGTCTTTGCCCAACGTGCCGCGCTCCACAAGATCAACACCCTCTCCGCCACCAGTTTCAGCTAGGTCGGATACATTTCGCCACCATTACAATAAGAGCACGAAGCAGGGGCCCACCAGCTTTAGCTCACCACAGCAGCCGGTGCTGGACTGGAGCACAAGCTACCAGGCCAGTGCATCCTCTAGGTCCGTCTTCTATATTATGGCGCTATTGGTTTTCTCACTTGTGTATTTAGTGCCGGTGTGACAGAGGAGAGCTCAGACGAAGGGAGCACCAGCAGTCAAGAGACTATCCATCGAGGCAGAAATCAAGGAGCTCCCAACGGCGGCCCAATTAGTCCCCGTACGACGTTATTGGCCCTTCATGCACAGGGCGGGAGATCCTCTGTATCTCGACAGAACGTCGACTGGCTTACAGCCTTGTCTGAGTCACCAGACCAACCCGCGGAAAGGAACGATGTAGATGGGACGCGCCAAACTACATTTACAGCTAAGCGAGCGGCCTCGCCTGCTACAGGGCTGCGTCATTCTCACCGTCTAACAGCGTCTGCTTCGAAACAAGCTATTAGGAGCCTCCTGCCTGACGTCACTCGCATCTCGTTTAGATTGCCCTGGGTGCGATCTCACCTGCACATGAACTTGGATTGCAGGACCCTGGGAGAAGATGTGCTTCTTCTAGGCGCGCTGATATTCGCAGTTTTGAAATTCCACCAACTACAGACTCAGAACCAATGTTGGCTATTCACCGGTGAATATTTGGGCACGTCTACGCAGACTTTAAACTCATCGAATTACAGAAATTCCCATACTTATTCTCGTTTCTGTTACTTATTGTCTTGCTTCATCCCTCTTTCCGGTGATGGCAACTTCAACGTCTCGGGTTCCGCGATCTTCCTCCCCGGTACCCGGTGGTGCCAACACCCGCGTGCATCTGGAGATCAGACGCACATTAGTTGGTCCCCCTCAGATTAATAAAGAAAATTTTGCTCGAATATGGGTTTCAGATACACGAAATTACAGGTATATGCACTCTTCGTTAAATGCCATAACTGAGAAAGCTCACGAGAGCGCCAGAGACGTCCCTGATGATGGTGCACTGACCGCGCTTCTGCTAGGACCACTTGTCGCAATGTCTCTACTGTTTGTATCTGAATGTATGGCAGAGGCATCGTCTGTAACATCTCTGCCGGAGGCTTGGCTGATTGAAGCCCCGCCTATTCTGGAACATACACGTCATCCGCTCACTGCATTCGAGGCCCTCCTTCGATCTCGTAGAAACTTGGTGCAGTTAATGACACTTTCCTCGGGTATCCTGTTAGTCCATCTATTTTCTTCCCGGAGAAGTCAAAAAGGGAAGTCGTTGAAAACTGATTCCGCGGAAAATGGGTTGTTCGAGAAGCCTTGGTTACCCAAGAGCGAAGGAAGAAGATCCATGTCCTATGTTGGTTTTACTGCCATCCTTACTGCTGGCGCCCTGCTTCTGAAGGCATTCCTCGTCCACGCGGAGCTGAACGTATGGCCAGGTTTGCATGATCATTTCAAAACGCTGCAATGGATATCCTGATGCGCATGACAGACTTGAGCTATTTCGACGTCGGAGTGATATCTCTGTTTTACCAGTTTACCTTGTATGTCTCCCTGAGATTAGCCAGACAAGGGTTCACTCTTGGAGAGCTTGGCCTGGTTTCTCAAGGCGCTACTGCACTCTTTATGGAGGTTGTCAACTTGACGATCGCGAAAGTGCGTTCATAAGTTTTTACATTTCAGTAACTCATAGCATTGAACTATAGATCTGGCCTGTCACAACGCCTTTTATAAAGACTTTCCGGTTGCCGACGCCTCTCGTCGTATTTCAGCTTGCCTTGATATCTGGTTCACTTCTTACGGGCTTCCTTCTCAGTCCCATCCTCGTCCTCTCGCGACATATAGCCCAACGTCCCATAAAGCGGCTTCGATTTCCTGAAGAAAAGAAGCAACACCGACGAATTCTAGCACTTGCATTTTATACTTTAGCTGCACTAATTATCGGTGGTCTTATTGGTTTGTGGACTCGCTGGTGTCTAGGCAACCGGGATCCCTGGGTGTGGGCTGTCCTCTGGCTGTTGGAAGGCCGAAAGCGTTGGAGTCGCCCTGCCTTCCTTGCTTATTGGGGTTTGCTTGGCAGCATCAGCGTGGCAGGCTGGAATCGTCAGTTGGCAAGAGCTAGAAGGTATCGGCATCTAACGAATAGCAATGGCGCGGGCGTAATTGTACCGGAAGCACCACTACTAGATATGACTACCGACGCTGTAAATGTGCCTTCGGCAGGTTCTACCCCTCTTGTCAACGGTGTGGCTGTGACGAATGTCAACGTAGACCGGTTGACCAGTGCAGCAACCGAGCTCCTAGACGCTGCGGATAGGCGTGTGCCAACTCTCGGTCGGAACGCTCGGCGAAAGTATTTTCATGCTCTTGCAGTGGTCATGTTAGTTCCAGGCATTGCGTTCGACGTGCGTATCACCACTCTCCCTTGAGACTGTCTTATTCATGTTCGCCGTGTGCAACCTGTACACTAGCCAGCATTCGTACATTTGTCGCTCAGCGCTGCGTTTGCGCTCTTCGTGTTTGCCGAATACGTTCGGTACTTTGCGTTATACCCATTTGGCGCGGTAGTCCACCTCTTCTTGAACGAGTTTCTGGATCACAAAGACAGTGGCACGGCAATTCTGAGCCATTTCTATTTGCTGACAGGTTGCGCGGGATCAGTGTGGCTGGAGGGGTGAGTGCTTGATGACTGCAGATTCGCCTGGTATCTCATCATCGTAGCCCATCACGTATCCTCGAATTTACAGGCGTATTATCTCTGGGGATCGGGGATGCGTTCGTATGTATATCCTGGAATTTGTATGGAAGCTGAGGACTGACTGGTCATCATAGGCTTCCATCATAGGTAGACGAATGGGTCGACATCGGTGGTCACCTGGTTCACCCAAGACGTTGGAGGGGAGCACTGCATTTGTTCTGTCAGTCGTGTCAAGTGCGTGGGCACTCAGGGCTGCAGGGGTTGTGCCCCCGTTCCCGGTATGTGGAGAAGCTATCGTTGATGAATATGGCGGAATGATTGACAGATAATATTAGCTTGCTCGATACACCGCTGCGGTAACCCTGGCTGCTGGGCTAGAGGCTCTTTCGATGCAAAACGATAACCTGACGTTGCCGTTGTATATGTGGTGTGTGCTGGTGCTGTTGAGATGTTAGAAAACTAGAAAATATTATGTTGGGTTGTGACATTGATGTGACACTGCGTAATGAAATGACGTCATTTGCCTTGAGCAACCCGAGACTTTGCTCCACAATTCATACTCCTGCCAACCAGACAGTAGATTTTGTGGCTGCCGGAAGCGTCCTAGGCCCTTCGAGCAACCATCTCCCGTCTGCGTCCTCAAGGCCTCACAACCAGCTTCTGGTGTTTATAGCAGTCATGGACCCGGTGTCTGACGAGCAATGTCGGTTCGATACTCCCTCCTTACAATCAACAAACTTTGGGGAGACGGCATTGTCCAGTTCATCTCCACATCGATTCTTTCTTCCTCTTCAAGCTCCTTCCCAATCCTCTTCCAGAATGCTTGGCAAAAGACCATCTACAGCGACTTTGACGCAAAGCTCCGACGTCCTGTTGCCAGCAACGCGCCCCATCTCCATATTTGGGTCAGAAGAGAGTGTTTTGTCTCAAGACACACCTGCACTGCCTGGCAGGAGACCAGGGTTTTCTGGGCCGGGTGCTGCATCTGTTGAAGCCGCAGGTGATTCTTTAAATTCTTGGGGTCGGTTCCGTGTTGGTAGTGTTGACAGTGGTTTACCAGTCGGAACCCCGCAAGCACCTCAGGCCTCGTCTATTCTGCCTCCAACTGAACCGGCTCACTCGCTTCCCATTCTACCAAGGGTGCAGAATGAGTTGACCGACGAGGAACCAGTAGAATGGAGCTCCTTTATTCAGGCATATGCTGCTGGAAAGTGGGATCCGCGACACACGCCCAAGCCACCTCGAAGCCAACATTTTCCTGGTACAGCTTTCAACGAAGTGGGTCGACTGGAAGACGTGTCAAGGACCCCAACGTCCCCGCGTTCTGCCACATCAACCTCAAGTGACACCGTGATTGCACGGAAGCGCGTCCCTGGTACGTCAAGCTCCTCTATTTTATCATCAAAGCTGTCTTTAGGAACTCCTGGCAGCGGGTGCGATTCGGGCTCTGCTAGCACAGCAGCATCATCTGTTGCATCATCTTCTCATTCCCTTCCCGCTCCAGTGCCTCCGTCTGTATTATCACCCACCTGGTCCCATATGTCCTTGAAAATGCGGCGCGAACAGAATCATCGTGCCAACGATTCATCCCCTGACTCCAGCGCTCCATCCCAACCTCTCCCAAAGCTCACCATGCCTCCGACTCCACGTGGTATTCTCTCCCGAAGCCTGTCTGATTCTTCATCTGCCGTCTCTCCGGCACCCATCGAAGACGCGTCAAAGCTAACCACACATGAGTCTCACCACGACTTTCATGCGGCGGCGGCTACCATGCGGCTTGCAGGTGATGGTATTAACGTGCGACCGCTGGCCCTCCCAAGCCCGGAGGTGGAGCTTACAGACCCATTGCGGGGACACACGGCTTCCATAGCTCTGCCTTGGCCCCGTGAAGGACAGGATCAAGTTGGAGATTTAACAATGTCTTCTATTACCTCATCGGAATCCGGAAGTCATTCTCGTAAGACCCGACTGAATAGCTTTTGGAATGTGTTAGATGACGTCATGGGGAGTCCCATCGAGGACATTGAGAATACTAGCGCCAGTTTTGCCGTGCAAAATGGACATTTGTCGGGTTTGCCCACAGTTTCGGCCAGTCCAGATGGTTCTCCTGCAGAATCCATGGGGCCAAGCAGACGTCTATCTTTCAAAGGCCATCATCCTGTACCTCCACACATCTCACCTGCTTCTGCTGCTTTGTTAAGCGGGCCAGCAAAGCCATCACCCGCTGACTACTTTGCAATCCCACCACGTCCGAAAGAGAAATCCGCGGTAACGGAAGCGCCGGAATATCAAACTTTGCCTGACAAGTCATTGTTACCATCGATCCAATATCTTCCGGTCTTTGAAACTAGTCCTGATTCATTGACATCATCAGAAGGATCACTTCGACCCCCGCTTTTTAACAGAACAGTATCCGAACCCATTGCATCAAGTGTTAAACATCTAGAAGACACCCTGGTCGATCCAACTTCAGATAATGAGCATTTGTATCCCCGACCTCAGTCCGAAATCATCAAGTCATCACACCGAAGGCCTCGCGAAGAAATTGAGTATCTTCAGCGAGGGTACCTTATCCCACCGACACCGCCCAACGAATGGGAGCGCCAAAAAGCATTGTACAAGTTCGTACAATTGCTGTTTCTATAATGTGATCAAAGTTCACATGTTGAACAGGTTCAACATTGTACACACGGCTAAGGATGCCAACTTTGATCGTATCGCGCTACTCGCTAAATTAGTCTTTAACGCCAAAATCTGCATAATCTCCCTTGTTGATGCAGATGAGCAGTACGCGCCTGTCAACTCTCCATGCTCCATTTCTTGGTCTAATAGCTCTTGTTGCAGGTGGTTTAAATCCGAATGTAAGTATATTTATGAACCAAAAGAGAGATTTATCATTGTGCGCAGTCGGCTTAGGAAGGGAGAGCTCTGTTCGGGATGAGTCCATTTGTGGTCACACTATCTTACAAGAGTATAAGCCCCTGACACGTTGTCAGTCATCTAGTATTGACTTCCGATTTAGTAGCAGTGAACCTCTGGTCATCTTAGATACCAATCAAGATTGGCGATTTGCGAAGAATGTATGCTATCTGACATTCTTCCTCGCATGCTCACCCACAAATTTGACAGCCGTTTGTTGTTAAACACCCTTTCACACGATTCTATGCTGGTGCTCCATTGCGGACTGCAGAGGGTTTCAACATCGGGAGGCAGGCCTCTGTAACCTGTTTTATTTTATGAGAGTATCTCATATATGCTTGTGATAGTCTATGCATTATCGACAGCGAGCCTCGTTCGGAATTTGGTCCCCGTCAACGGCACACACTGAAGGAATTTGCGGTAGGCACCTCAGTTATATATCTATGTATCAGACTAGAAACCCGAATCGTACAGGCGATCGTCATGCGTGAGCTTGAATTGTGGCGAGACAAAGTCAGTCTTGCTATTCCTCATACTATCATGTGTTACTAAAGCACGTCATTCAGATCCAGCTTCGCATTCGAGACCGTATCCAATTATCGGCAAGGATTGTGCTCATTTATAATTCCCTGTTAACTTATGGCCATTCACAGATGGAGCAATTCACGCGGGAATGCTTAGAGATTGACACACAAGCCCAGAAGGGGGATCCTCGGCTCTTGCTTTCCAGCACAAGTATGGAGAAAATTTATGATCGAGCGGCGCAACTGGTCAAACGGACACTCGATGTCGAAGGAGCTGTTCTTATCGATGTCTCTAGCTTTGAGGAATTCGATACTCTGGATTCGGAGACGGCGTTGTCGGTGTTGCTGTACCATTCAGATCCGAAGCAGGGTCCTCAAACAAAGCCACTGACCCCGGCAGGTTTTGCACAGATGGCCCAATTCTTCAAAGACTTTCCTGATGGAAAGGTTTCCGAGGCTGTTTTGCCGGCATGCATACGTGGTCTCTTGCCTGGAAATGTCCATTATGCGTTGAGTAAGGCTTTCGTCGGCTCCATATTTTATTTATTCTCATGTAAAATCAGCGGTGCCTATCTTGAACATCGATAAACGTCCGTTCGCAATGCTGTGTGCTTACAATAGCAACGCGAAGTCGAAGCCTTATGTTAGTTATACCTACCATCAACTATCTCAATTTATAATCGTTGTTTTTTTTTTTTTTGGTCCAGCTTGAGGGCCATGAACTATCTTATTTGCGGGCCATAGGTTCGTGAAGCCACGTGCACGTGTTTTATCTAACGTATTGCGTCAAGGCGTCATTATATTAAGTGCGGTTCTCAAACGTCGGATGATTTTGGCCGACAAAGCCAAGAGCTTGTTCATCTCCAAGTAAGCTTGTTCGATGGTGTGCCCATCTAGCTACTAATCAAATAACTTAGTATATCTCATGAGCTCAGGTGGGATTTAGTTGTTCTTACATTCTGTATTCACTAGTGGTCTGATGATCTCACGATTACAGGACTCCCTTGCATGGGGTAAATGACATTTACCCGCCATGACAAATCCTTCTAACATCATTTGACCAGATTCTTGCTGCTGCCGAGCTGTTGTCGGGGACAGATCTGACACCCAACCAGGCATCTTTCCTCAGCACTGTGCAAGCTTGTGGTACATCATTAGTGGAGACAGTAAACCATGTACTAGACTTCACTAAACTCAGTGGCAGTAGCAAAGCTGGAGGTGCGGAGGCCGTCATCCGCCCTGCCCGGTAGACTTATTCGCCCCCTTCGAAGCAACTTATCTTACATTGCAATTTCAGAGTCGATTTGGCACAGCTCGTCGAAGAGGCTACGGAAGGATGCTGGATAGGCCATCGAGCTCGGCATTCCTCCGAAATCGGCAGTGTATACTCGCCGCGGAACGATGAGGATGCTGCTGCCCAAAATGTCCGCTTGCGCAGTCATGTAGAGACGGTCGTGGATATTAGTCACCGCCCGCAGGTAAGTACTCGAGTCTTTCGAGGTAAAGCTTACTTAGCCTTGACCGTCAAAGGGCTGGATGGTCATCTGCGAAAAAGGTGGTATACGGCGTTGTCTAATGAATCTTCTCGGGAACGCTCTAAAGTTTACAATGGTATGTTGAATAGTTGTGCATAACCCTCAGCTTCCCTTCTTATACTCCACAAGGATGGATATGTTCATGTTACACTTCGGCAATTACCTGCGAATTCGAACACACCGGAAGAGTACATCAGACTAGAGCTAGGAGTGTTCGACACCGGAAAGGTGATCCAAATAGTCGTCATGCGCAATACTCACTGACATTCTGAGTTTACAGGGGATTAGTGAAGAGTTTCTTAAAGTCAGTCTCACTGTTCTTTGACATCGATGATGTATTCAATCTAATTGAAATGCAGAACCAGCTGTTTCAACCATTTTCTCAGGAAAATCCACTTCAGCCTGGTACTGGTCTTGGACTTGCCATCGTCAACAGTATCGTGCGCTCGGAGAGCGTGAGTGGCAAAATTGATGTGTGGAGCTCGGAGAACATTGGTACAGAGATCCGTATCATTTTCGAGGCGCAGGTTAAGCCTGCAGAGCCTAATGAGTCGAACGAACTAGGAGACTGGAAAAAAGATGGCTTTGCGAACCCCCCTTCGATCTCGCTTTTGGGATTCAATGAGTCGCGTGGTCACAAGCTCCTCAAACAAGTGCTCACGAGCTACCTGGAGGAATGGTGGCATTTCAATATAACCTCAGCGAATTATCTACTTGGTGATATCTTAGTCTTGAACGAGGAGGTTGGAATCATCCGAGAGCTCATTGGGAACGAAGACTGTCTACGTCCCCTAGTCGTCATCTCATCAGCTCGAGGTGATCCCTATCTCATAAGTACAGTGGACGACTATGAGCGAGCTGGAGGCTTTGCCCGGATCATTTTCAAGCCAGTTGGTCCATCAGCCTTGCAACAAGTCCTCCGGCTTTGCGTTCGCATTGTACGCGTCGGCCTTCCAGAGCATCATCGAGCAACACCCAGTCGATCGTCACTTTTCTCCATTGGTGAGTCGACGACGTCTGGCGAGCGACATGTCGCGCGAGACCTTGTGTTTGGATTAGGCGGTGGACCTTGTGCCTTGAATCGTCGACGATCGGACGGCAATGAGCCTGATGTAGTGCCCCCCTCTCGCCCGACATTGCCTCCGCGCAGCAGAACATACAACTTTCAAGTATCCACGGGCGCGTCCACTCCGCCGATTGATGAGCATGATATGGACGTTCCTAGCAGTCCCTCTACAACCATTTCCGTCGGAGCAGGAGGTCTTTTATTGAAGACGTCGGTTGGATCGCTCGAGTCTGGTAGAGTAATCCATGTTCTTGTTGTGGAAGATAACAATATTCTCCGCGAGTTACTGTACGTGCAATTGCTCTGTCTCTTGTGATGATTTACGCAATTCATCTCAGCGTCAAATGGCTGAGGGGAAAAGTCGGTTGTCCCTTTTCGCTACTTGGCATTTTTACCTATCGATTTTTTTCAGGGATATATCGTCCACGAAGCAGCAGATGGCCAAAGTGGTGTAGACATCTTCAGGTCACACCCCATTTTTGAGTTAGTTTATCAAACCCTGGTAAACCCTTTCTAATTCATTACGCCCCCCAGCGTTGTTTTACTCGACATGTCTATGCCAGTGATGGACGGTACGTACCGTCTTGCATTGACGTTGTTGTGTGGCATAAGCTAATTTACTCTTATGCAAGGTGTTGGGGCTGCAACAGCGATACGGCGTATTGAAGAGGAGCGTAATCTTTCTGTCGGTGAAAACCTTACATCTCCAGTTCCCGCTCGACGAACAGCTCGGCTGATAGCCCTCACTGGTATGTCCTCACGCGAGGACAAGCGTAAGGCTTTCGAAGCAGGTGTTGATGGGTAGTGCGTAAATATGATTTCATGCATCGCATTCTCTCTTGACCTTGGCTTGTTTAACGTTACAGTTTAGTTAAGCCGGTCCCATTCAAGACTCTACACTCAATGTTTAAACAACTGGGCATCACCTGATGGACTTCTGGCTGGTACAACCGGCATGAGTATTCATTAGTGTCTTTGCATGAAGTTTCGCATTCCTCATGTTATTCTCACATCCTCATAGCATATTTCACTGTATTTTTAACGTGCTTTTACACCATTTGATATATCGTGCACCCTGAGACAACCAGAGTTGACGAGCTATGCTTGCCGCTCCTGTCATAAACTTGATTTGCATCAAGCAAGGCGCTTGTGACTGTAGAATACATTGATAAACAAGCGTATTTTTAAATGGGTAATAGAAGATCGGATGCAACTCATGCAGTTGCGGCTTGCAGGGCTGTCAGTGAAGATTGGCGGTGTTTCTGCAGTAGTCTATCCAGCTTCTCAGACTCTCCGATGCTAAGTTCACCGCTCGCAATTCCAGAGTGATACACGCGAAGCACGGTATCGACATCTTCCATACTCTGTGTTCGCACGTCCGCGAGCTCCTTGATTTTGTTGGTGGCATCCTTGACCTGTAATTGCATGGTCCAGTTAATATCTCTATATAGATGATGATTACTATTTCACACCTGTTCGTCTGTCAAGGTAAGCTTGAGTTGCTCAACACGACTCTTGACAGCATTCCAGCCGGTCAAACGATGACTGATGAGAGTTGGGTAAGGAAAATGTAGCAGGGTTGGCGTGACATTGCGTACCCAATAGACACATATCGCGTAAGACCGAAGTCTTCTGGCTTGAGAATCTCGTACGTACTGGGGTTGTTCAAGATAGCTTTCGCATGAATACCAGCCTTATGGGTGAATGCGCAGTAACCGCTGAAGATTTCGTAAGTTGAGTACGGGTTAGTTATCAGGCATCTTCTTGGCGCTGTTGCAACACTCACGTTATGGGATTGCAGAAGGGTACAGTGACCTCAACGGCAGATGCGACGAGATTCTCGATCTCGCGTAGCATGGAGAGGTTGTACTTGGACTTGACATACTCCGGGTTGGCTGCATACAGGCATGCAACAAGGCCGCCGAGTGGAGTGATCCCTACACGTTCTCCAATTCCTAGTACCGCTGTAACATGGAAACATTTATGCGTTTATGTCCGACCCCCCCGTTACGTATCAAACATACTCACAAGTGTCAATATGGGTAGCACCGGCCTCTAGAGCTGTGTATGCGTTGGCGATAGCTGTCCAAACTGTGTAAACAATAGTACCTAGAATAACTTTCAGAATCCTTACCCATGCCGGTGTCATTGTGAAGATGGACTTCAATGTCACAACTGACGACACCGCGCAATGTTCGGACAAGGTCGTACACTTGTCTTGGGTTTGCACAACCGACTGTGTCAGCAACTCCTACTCGGTTCACTCCAATTTTGTCGACAGTTTGATAAATTGAGAGAAGGTCAACGAGGTCTGAGCGGAAGCTATCCTCGGAAGAGAATCGGACTTCAATGCCCTTGGACTTGACAAATTCAATAACCTCGATAGCCGTCTTGGTGATGTATGCCATATCCTTCCCGTGAGAGAACTCGCGCAGGAAGGAGGATGTCCCAATGACAACATCGACACCATCCACCCCTGAAGCGATCGCATCAGTATCAAATTGCTGCTAATCACGCAATATTCACCTGTCTCGACGGCGATACGTGCGTCGTCCATATGGCAACGAATATGAGTGAGAACTTTGCTCTTAAGGCCAAGCTTGCAGATGGCCTCGCAATCCGCGCGGGACTGCTCAGATGCCGCTGGGGAGGTAAGTTCAATGTACTCAACACCAAATGCATCTAGGGCTTTAGCAATAGCAATTTTGGTCTTGGTGTCAAAGAAGGCGTTGGCGAATTGCTCGCCCTCTACCATACATACAATACACATGTTAAGCAGGAGTTTCCGTGAAATCATCGTCAACACACCTCGTAATGTGCTCTCAATGATATTGAAGTTGGACACATTGCTTAGGAAGTCTGCGTAGCGTGGAGCATAGGGGTTACGAGGTTGTGCGTTAGTTGGGCGAGAACGTCCATTGACATGCTCATTAACATGCCCATTCACGCCGTTGGAACTGCCATTTGTATGACTCATGTCCACAGGGACCATTTGGCTGGCATCAGCTGGGAGTGTATCACCATTGGCGTGAGGGCACATCTTGGACGTTATAAAGAGAGTAAAAGAAGGTTACTAGTGAGTCAATGGAAAAATCCTGAAGTGTAGTCAGTCACGTGTTCGTCTAGGGTCTAACGCCAATCCAGAGCCCTGGCTAACAACCCAACCATTTAAAAATACAATTCAGCGAACCCTCCTGTGCTTAAGCTTGGAGGCAAGTCATCCTTTCCGGTTCCCCATGTACTGTTTTTCCCTGGTCCCATGACAAGCTCCAACGTTCCACCATGCTCGAAAAGGTCATTTGATATCCAATTTTTTGTGTACGCCTTCCCGTTCAACTTTGCCGATTGGATATACTTGTTCTCACCCCCAAAATATGTCGCCAA
Organism: Cantharellus purpuraceus; assembly: GCA_025174535.1. Classification (NCBI taxonomy): domain Eukaryota; kingdom Fungi; phylum Basidiomycota; class Agaricomycetes; order Cantharellales; family Hydnaceae; genus Cantharellus; species Cantharellus purpuraceus. The sequence goes on from JALBUN010000047.1 coordinate 842,832, forward strand.
AATGGTCGCAGTTGCACCAGTAGCCTCGTTGCGGATGGTAACTTTGGGGAAGGATGGATGGCTAAGAAGATACGTGCTCTGACCTGCGACAGGATAGAAGCCAAAGTGAGACCAGACGACATATGCTACAAAGAACGAAAATATGGTATATCAGCATGTCAACCAAGAAAGCGGTCGGGATTAATATATGCTTACCTGCCATGGCTCCGCTATCATCGTTCCCAGGTAGCCCATTCAGTCTAGAGATGATGAAGTCAGAAGAGTTCTTTGAACATTTCGCAGCGAGGCTTACGAGGTATTGAAGCCTTGATTCAATATCGAGTCAACCGTGTCAACCGTTTTTGTTGGCTGTCCAGCGTAATTATACAAAAATGTCGGAACTGTGGAAGTGGTAAGTGTTATCTTACAGGAGATGAAAAGAGAATAATTCATACGGAATCCCGGCTCATCACCTATATCCTTTGAGAAAAAAAAGGAGTAGATGTAAGTAGGCTTACTAGACTTGTAGCATCCATTACACATACATGGAACCCTTTGGCGAAAAACGTGTCCAGGCGAGCACTATGGAAGAGTGAGCAAACCTCAACCAACATCGTGATGCAGCTTAGGCGGCGCAAGTTTAACCACAAACCTAAATGTCTCTGGCCCACCCATGAGCTCAATGAGGCGAGCCATGTCATGGGGAACATAAAAGCTGTACTCCCAAGAACTTGCCTCATAAAACTCGCCGCCGGTTGGGTTCTAAACATAGCTGAATAAATAAATGCTCTTTGTAGCCTATATCTCCTCTTACCAAGAAACAATCTGTATGGCCATTGACAGGACTACAATGTGTGGGGTCAAATTTGCCATTGAGGTCAAATTGTGGATTGAGAAAGAAAGTGCCATCTGCATTGCGGGGTTGGATGAACCCGTTGAATCCTACACTGCTAGCGTTGGGGTTCCAGACGTTGTGCCAGTCACCGGACTGTTGTACAAAGTGATCAAAGTCCGATTGTCTTCCGAGACCACGAGCGACGAGGGCGATGCTGAAATCGTTATAGGCATATTCAAGCAAACGGGAGGCGCTCCTGGGGTCGGAGAAGTTGACATTCAACAGCATGAATCACGAGAGACCAGTATAAGATACCTCGTGTTTGGCCCCTCATTTGGAGGATTGTCACTTGTATCGCCAACCGGGATGAAGCCATGCAACTTGCGGGCAGCTATGCCGCCTCGGCCTTGGACACTGAAGTCTCCGGGCACCGTTGCATCTTTGATCATTGCTTTCAACCCTACCTCCCAATCAATGCCAGCTCTTATGCCCTTGACAAATGAGTCGGAAAGTAGTGAATCTGCATTAGAGCCTCCCTGGGTGAATCCTTTGTCGAGGGACATACGGCAGTCCGGGAGCCAGCCAGTGTGGCGGTATATGTCAATGAGGGCACGAACAACTTCAGCCTGAGCGACCGGAGAGGTTATAGCCCATAAAGGATGAATATCACGGAAGGAATCCCTGAAAACGAGCAGGTGTAAGATCAGGGGCAACGCATTCAATGAAAGTGATTACCAGATGCAATAGAAGCTGTCCCAGTAAGGCTCAGTGGATACCCAGAGAGGATTGTCACCTGTGATGTTCGTAGGTGAGATATGCGTACGGTAAAGGGACGACCAGAAGAGCTGCTGCTGGTCTTCGCTGACACCAGTCGCATCTACCTCTATGGTGCCGAGAACGCGATTCCAAGCGGTTCTGAATCGACGATATTGAGCACAAAGAAAAGAAGAAAATCTAGGGCATGCAAACCTTGCAGCAGCCTTAACGTCTTCAAACGCATCCAGATCAGGGATTTCGGCTTCAGCAAATGAACAGGCCTTTTCTGTACTCGTCCACGACACGCCCATGCGAACCTTAAGTATCCCGCCATCCTCTGGAGAGAATGCCATGAGAACCCCGGCAGGATTCTGTCCACCAATGTCGCTGCTGAAACTATGTGTGACATTCGTGTAAACTATGCCATCTACACTAGGGTCATTATGGTAGAACTTGGCTTGTTCGAATGCTCGGCTGTCGAAGCAGAAGAAGACGTCATAGGTGCCTTCACCGAAGGATGGCACAAAGCGTCCGCTCCCCGTGATACGGGTCCCATTGTTGGCGGTGGAGATACTAACGGCCCCCGTGCCTTGATAGCTACGCGACAAGTCGGTGGTAGCGTCCAACAACAGAAGAAGCTGATCAGTGCCCTCTGCATAGGAAAATTGGTGAAGCACCGTATGCTGAGTTACTGTAACATCAGCTGTTACACCATTCTCCAAAGGTATACTGACTGCAATTCCAAAGAACTTTGAATTCAAAAAATCTGCCCACAAAACAAAGAACTTACAAAAACCTGGGGAGGCAGTGGGGTCGCCGTGTGCTAAGGACCGGCTTGCGGGATCCAATGCGCATTCGGTCAAATCGTTACCAGCACACTCTTTGCTAGTCAATGGGAGCAATGGAAAGTTTCCCAGAGAAGCTCCACCGCCGGTGCCGTCATCATGCAATTGCGAGATGCCTTGAATAGGAGAGCCGTCGCTCACGTAGCCACCTTGATTGTCCCCCGAGAGGCTATCTGGAACAGCCTTGACAGATCCATAGGGCAAGGTAGCACCGGCGAAAACATGACCACCGTTGCGGGTGCCGATGAAAGTATTAACATGCTGCGCTGGGTCTGCACCATCGACAGCAGAGACGATACCGATCACAAATGCCGCCAGGAAGGTGGCACAAGCTCTCCACATCTTGCTTCCGGGATTGGGAAAGCAATGACTCCCGAGTCAAATACATCGGGTTTAAAAGAGTCCCTTTCGGTCGATCGTAATTGCTGTAGCTTCTAATGTTGCACATGGTCACCAATTGAGTTACGTGTAGCGAGGTCACGCGCACGCGCTGTCACAACGTCCATGTCGCGCCTTTCGGAGTACATGACCACTTTCGCCTATCGATTGCATGTCACTTGAGCAGCCACGTCGATGAATTTACACCGTCGCGGACCGTGGAATTTGGTGTAACCGTATACAACTACACTTCCAGTCAAGTAACCAACAACTGACGGCCCGTCTCAGCTGGACAGTAGTAACCTTCTGATGGATTACGCCTTTTTACCCCTCTTCGACCGACGCAAACCTTCTGGCCCACTCTCGGGTCCACTAGTGGCCACTTTTTCATCACCGCTGCTCAGTGCACCCTCACTAGTGGCCTTCTTTTGACCGCGTCGGGTTGGTGTCTTTTTTAAATGGTGCTCGGGGATCCACTCCTCTTGATACCCTGCTGACCCGCTTGTCTTGGCGCTCCCACCTGGCGCAGTGGTTTCTGCTTCCGAGGGCCTGGGCACGCGCTTCCGTGTCGGCTTGGAAAGCGAAGGGAACAGCGAAAGAACAGCAAAATACGTCCCAGTCAGAACAATAATAGCACTGATGATATATGTAGAGATCCTAACACGGACGTGTAAGTAGACAGTCTCACAGACATTACATTATGTACGGACATTTTAAAATCGAAAACAGAGGTCTCAGGTTCGACGACTGTCACGATTCCATCATAGGCGGTGATACGGTATACAGAGCCCTATGACACCTCAGTCCGTCGCAAGCAAAAGAGCAGAAGGAAAACACATACATCAACAACATGATCCACCCATACAAGAAGGCTGTAGTCCCCTGGCTATTAAAGGTCTTAGTGATTCAGTGCAGAAATTATAAGTAAAAAAGGCTCACTTTCAGTCTACAAAACATAGGACAATTAACTTAGCTCGTGAAATTAGATATTGCAACTTACTCGCTGTGGAACGAGAATGGGATACTAAATTTGGAACCTGCCGCCGAGGGCACAGGTATACCAATAGCAGAGATCTAGGCAAACTTTAGCTGGGATACATTTTATGAACGACACGCACATTTTTCACAAGGGCTTGTGACTCTGAATCATGGAAAGAGCCCGCAACCGACTTGAGCGTCGAGTTCACACCTGACTTATTGTCGATAATTAGGTAGAGGCTATTCCTTTCCCCATTTACGACATCTTGAGAAACTAAGTGATTAGGTTCCATGGGCGGCATTGCAGACACGTACGATGGAAGGGGTTCTCCTCTGGGAAGTGAGCCGTAATGAGGAGCTCAGATTCCACAGCCTGGGAGGTGTCCACCTCCACTGCGAAACGGTCTAAGTGGGGATCCTTTCAATACGTGTAGAATCTCACAGGCAAAACCCTTGATAAAGGCAGTGAATGCCAAAATTAATGCAAAGACCCGCATGCTTGACTTCTCAGATGAACGTATGCCAGCACAAATAGTAATTCAAGCTCCGAATTATCACGTGACGACTTATTCGATCATGCCTTCAAGGAAGAAACAACGTATGTCCTTTCAAAAAAATTTATGTCTCATGGGATCTAATTTATTGCATTATAGCTATACGTAAAGCTCAAATTTCGTCACTTGCGGCGGTTGTATCTGCCGAAGTGGTTGCCAAACGCACTAAACGTCATCTCGACGAGCTTGAGGTCGGGGTTGCACCATTTGACAACGCATATTCCGTTCTCACGCCATTAGCCAGCGTTCTAATTATGCTGAACCCAGTGCGCTGTCCATCATGGGCGGTGAGGAATCGACCGGTGTTGGAGTTGCGAAAGGCCGCGCCCGGGACATTATCTCTGACAGGAAACCTGGCCCAGGGGTGAGCGGAAAACGTAAGTCGACCTTAAATGTACGGGGAGCACTTTTGTACAAGAAGAACTTGCAGCAGCTCATTGACGAGTCGGTGAGTCTAAAACATCATAGTTGTCCTACGTGTAACACGAGGTGTAGGGGATTGCAAATATTCCTCCCAACAATCCCACGTATTTGACATCAGTGGCCCCTCCGCCACTGATATCCCCACGTGTTTTATGTTCCGTCTGTGGATACTGGGGCAAGTACAAGTGCCGAAGGTGCGCTATGCCGTACTGTGACTTGAATTGCCGAGCTACGCATAATGAGACGCGATGTGAGAAGCGTGTTGTATGACATGCCAATGAACATTGTAAGTTCAAAGTTCACTACAGGCCACCATTCCTGAATGCCTACCACAACGACTTATAATACAATTTGGTATCAGACATCCAGAGCAGCCTGGATATGCCATTACATGGCCCTTTTCTTCCCTTCGGCTTTACTTTCCTCCCCTTCGCCTGCTTGATCAGGCAACCAAAAGGCCTGTAAAGTCGTTGTGAACCTAAGCTCATCGTAAAAAGACTGCAGGAACTCTAACCATCTCTGCTCCGGCGCTGGCCATCATGGCCCATCGTGGGTTGAATTTCACGCAACGACTCGGGCCAGGATGGCCCTCTAAAGTATGTACTGGCTCAAGGATTGGTGGATCCGTACCTTTGGGCACACCTTTCGCTTCCCCGCTCTCGTCCAATAAACCGCTACAGTCCCACACGAGGATTTTTCCGTCCTGGCTGCCTCCGACTACAAACTTGGAATCAGGTGTCCAGCACACTTCATCGCCACTGATCCCTTTTATTGGCTGTGGTGCCGTGTCTTTGCCGAATTTGCCTCGTTCCAGGCCGACATGGCCCACAAGTTTTGCAACGAGTAGGCCCTCGAACGAATCGATAATATAATGTGCGTTGGTGGAGGTGCCTACCAAGATGAATTTACCGTTGGAGCTGAACGAGAGATTGGTCATGAAGGGAATGCGAGGAGGAAAGGTTACGCGAGCAAGGGTAGGATCATCAAGATGAATAGTGAGGAACGGATCCTTGTCAAAATTTTGCATGTCGTAAAGGAGAATACGACAAAAATGGTTCAAAGCTATGGCAAATACAAGGCCCGATGTGTCATATGCCACCAAAGGTGTAGAAGGGGCAGGGAGGTTTAATAGTCCCTATAATCATCTGAGTATCATGTGTGTGGTGATATAAAAAGAACATACACGACAATGCGGTGTGCGAAGATCCCACAAGCGTACGCTTCCATCCAAAGACCCTGACATGAATCCGTCATCCACGGGTGAAACTTCGAGAGATACGACTCTAATGTCCGAACATTCAAATCTCAGTGCTAAAACGCTGCATATAGACCTACCGTTTTTTATGTCCTTTGAAGTATTGCAGATACTTGTTGTCATGCAGGGAGTGGTAACGTATCGTATCATCCTCTTTTGTCGACGCGTAGACAATAGTTGATGACTTGTGAGTGAACCGGGGAATGTCAACTCCATATTTTTTGGAATGTAGCGTTTTCACTGCTCTGAATGTCGTCTTTGTCCAGTTAAGTCGCACGACTAATCGAACGCTATACTTACTTGCCACTCTTACAATTATATAGTCGGAAAGTCTCGTCCTCAGCGGCAGTAATGAGGGTGTCGCCCCGGTCATCAAAGGCTATAGTCGTAATATGACGAGGTTGCGTCGAGTGTCGATACGCTGACGCTGAACCTGAGGGTACTGGAGCTGGCTCGACCGCAGTCTTATAAATTTTGGCGGGTTTGAACCGCGCCTGTTGAACAAAACATTGTGAACATGACGACATCCAAACTTGCAGAATATTCTTCACCATAACTTCTGGACTAAGGGGGATGGATTGGCTTGGAGTTGCGTTATTAGGCATCGTCAGCACCAGTACTTGGTGTGACAGACCTAGTGGCGCGGCGCTAGAGGGGTTTTACTCCCGCGAAAGCCGCTTGGTGCATTTGCTACCGCGAGCTTCCAAACTGCCGCAAATGGCATGCGGCAATTTTTGAGCCCGTCCATAACGCGTTGATCTCAGGATGTGTATGTTTTTTTGCTCTGGATAACGGGTCTCTTGGCTTCAGACTGGATAAACGTTGCCATTGGTTCGGCCGTGACCATTACTTATCGATTGGTAAACTATTTCTATAGCGGCAGCGCATGCTCTCTGATTATCAATGCATCATTATGTGAGGGTAATGTCGTTCATTTGAACATGGCGCGTGACAGTGGACGTCACCCCAGGCGGCCGGGACAAGCGCCGTTTAGTGACCGGCGATCTGCCTCTACCAAACCATGTAGATCTCACCTACGGTACTGTATCTATCCACCACTGTTGCTATGAAATTACTGGGTTGTCTATGCACGACGTCTGGATTCACATCAGCATCAAAGCACCGGTAAGACCTGCAGCTCGACGTAATAGTATTTGATCTCTGATTAACTGCGACTTCGAGAGAACACTTCATTGCCTTATTTAATGCGTCAAACCACTCCTGTTACTGACAAATGATGGTGACGTATCTCGGAAACCTTACGCTGCTCTGACTGTTGGTAGCTGCGAGTCACTTGGTGTCGATACATCGACTCATCGACTCTGAGTCTGCACAGCCATGCTTCATCGCTTATGCTACTGGTTTATACTCTCGCTCGCTACGTGCTAGTTCTGTCAAGTCCTGACATAGCGGGAAATAATGACGCCGGACTTGTTTCCCTGACCGTGTCTCCTCAACTGTCAACCAGGCTGCATCAATCCGAGCCTCCTCAGATGGACTTACGTCTCGGACCCTGCCTATTCCAGCCTACCAGTTCCAATTATAGAGCGAAGGCACAATAACGATTTCGTAATGGAAAGCGATATACAACGCCCGGGTGGCCTTTGGCTATGTATGACTCTAGGAATCAGATATAAATTACCTCCTCAAACGGAATCATTTGCGTCTTCCCTAATCCATGGCTCTTTCCTCTACCTGTTTCGTTATTCCTGTGGAGGAGCAAGATGGCCGTCCACAGCTTTTCGTCTCAGTCAAGAGATACACACCACCTTCCCCCCAACGGTCATGCCCGGGCCTCACTTTACTTCTGACACATGGCGTCACCTTTCGTGAGCTTTCCCCATCTCTCCTTTCCCCTGGCTACCACATTGATGTGCCATTGATCATAGACAAAGAGTTATGGGAGCCGACTCTCACCCACCTCTTCGGGCTACAATCTCGTTCAAATAATCCAATTCACATTCATGAAGCGTGGGCAATCGATGCCCCCAATCATGGTGAGAGCGCAGCTCTGAATGACTATGTCCTGAGTCAAGGAAACCTCATCAGTAAGTGTCAGCATCCTGAAGTATCCCATGAGACTCACTAAACTCTTGCAGCTTTCCGAGACTACGCCAGAGCCATCACAGCCTTCTTGGCTAGTGGACTGCTTGATCTGTCGATTCAACGCATCATTGGAATTGGCCATTCTGCGGGCACAGCACCATTGTGAGAATAGGCGCCCCATGTCTTGAAATAATTCTTGACTCACTTTGTCATGAAATGCAGAATATGGGTTGCAGATGAGTGGCACCACAAAACCAATACTTTCCCATTTCACTCCTTGATACTGTTTGAACCGCCCATTATATCGGCTGCTTTGGATGCGAAGTATGGTAGCTTCAACGCAGCACTGGCTGCTAGAGCGCTGCGCCGTCGCAATGGCTGGCCTTCTCGAGAAGAGGCTGTTCAGTGGCTTCACAAGCAACAAATATCGTGGGATCCCCGCTGTTCGGCACTATTTGCAGTAAGAAACTCGTGTCCCTATTTGGCGTAAGGCTTGATTATCTTTCTGTCTGACAGGAGTACGGTCTTCGAAGAACATCAGGGCTTTCTCGTGAAGTGGTTCTCAGTTGCGAAGGTCGCCAAGAAGCCGCTTGTTACAGCGTTTCGGAACAAGACGAGGTCCTGACTGTTTTGTCGCGTCTTTGTCCTCTTTTTCCCGTACACACCATCTTTGCCGAGTTCGTCGATCTTTCGCCGTGAGCAATGCTGTTCCCCTTGTATGTGATCTAGTATTGACAATGTCTGGCATCGGTCAGGCACCCTGAAATTCGAGACAACATCATTGACCAAAAGCAGGGTCGTAGAATGGCCTCTGTGACACGAATGCCTAGAGTCGGGCACTTTGTAGGAGGCTTTCAACGCGTAAACATCCGTGACACTGATTGCTGTGCCTATTTCTAGGCACCATTTGAAAATCCGGAAGGTTCTGCTGGTGCCATCCTTCACTCTCTTTCACTGTTGCATGGCAGTGTACATGGTCCATACGCGTACCGACGACGCACCACACTCACCGATGCAAGACTGTAACAGTTTAGGGGAATTAGACATCAATTACAGAGTCAACCCGTAGTTCGATGGCAACTAGCTTGATGTCAGTGGATATTTATCTGTACATTGTAATATATAGGAAGCTTAGCTCGGCATTTAATGGAGAGATGACAGTTACCACCAATGTGATGGACATCTGACTTGCCCAACGGTCGACCTGATGGATAATCAAAGACTGTTCTACCCGCGGCACCACGGCACCGTTTAATGCCATTTAGCATAGCAAAGGCACTGTATAATGCGCTTATTTTAAACGCCTGGCTGTACGTACCAATGTGTGGCGCATTGCACACCAATCACAACATTTTATCGCACCATATAAATCGTGCAGCGGTCACAATGTTGGTCTTATACTTCCATTCCATCCACAAAAAAATGTCTTTGATGATCTATGTTAACTGCCTCAATGCTTTTTCAAGCGGCGCCTGATAGATCGCAACGGCATTCTGCTCGGCCTTGAGAAGGTGCCATCCAAAGTGTCGATCAAGGAGTGCTGCACCCCTTCGCCAATTATCACGAAAACCGGAATATCACCGCCGTTGCGCCAGCAACCGAACCATCTACCTGTTGATGGTACAGGTCCTAACTCGCAAAGGGGTTGACATTGGAGCTTCGGATACCAGTAATGCTGATGCAGAAACGATGGGGCAGCAGTTCCTAGAGTACCCGGCACATGGATCAATAGGTGAATATATCATCGACGTGCCTTGACTTTGGGAGCCAACAGTGTGATCAGGTGATTTAACGCCAGTCCGCAGTAATTAGTCGTGAAGATAATGAGATTTCGTCGATGACAATGCGCGTGAAATGTGCGGCCTGAGTGCATTCGAACACATATAAGGTGCATATGTGGCTTCTAGTTGGGCATATAAACAGAGGGGTGTGTGCAACCATACTCCAAGTCTCCAAAAGAAGAACTAGCACGTCGTGGCAACAAGAATTCGACGCAACCGATCTCGCAATCAAAGGCAGGTGTCGCAAAACCAAGACGGGAGAGGACGTCGGACCAGGAAATCCAGCATCCAAGGCGACGAGGCGCCAAAACAAGAAGAACGCATAATAGGAGAGGCGTATGGGTGGTACACAGACATGCAGTGTCGCGAACAATGTGTATGCTACGAAAACAACAAGAGAAAGAGGCAGTAGAAGATTGCGTATTGATGTTGTACAATGGCTATGGTAGAAGCTGCTTTGGGCGGGGTCCACATCACGTCAAAAGTGAGGTCGTGCGTAGATAGATAGCTGTGAGGGCCGTCAATGGGAGGATACGTGGAAGACACGAGTGTTGTCCATGCGCTTGCAATGCGTGCTAATCTAAAGGCGGTTTCGTGGAAAAGTATGGGTGTTTAAGCGCATCCGCAACGGTGATACGATGAACAGGGTCAAAAGTAAGCAGCTTCCTTACGAGATCCAAGAAGTTGCGGTTCAAAGTATCCGTGCTCAGGATGATCTCCTGCACAACAAACGTCAGAGAACATTTAGGCTGTTAAGGTAGGCATACCTGTAGTGCCTTGGTTGCTTTGACTTCCTTTTTGCTCTGTCGTGTCGCCTTTGGGTTGGGCCAAGCTAGCTTTGCACCCTCTTTGAAGAATTCTGGTTTGTTTCGCGCCCCCGCACGGGAAAACTTTTCGGGCATCTTCCCCATCACCGCTTCCATCATTGCCAGGTGTTCTAAATTGTCGTGTGTTTGGAAAAGAGCTACTCCTGTGTAGAACTCGACAAGAATGCACCCTAGAGAAAACGCATCGCAGGGGTAAGACCAACCAAGACCTAGCGTAAAACCAGTGTGACTAACAGGCCACTGTCGAGGGTATGCTAGCTTACCTAGAATGATCTCAGGCGCTCGATAGTGCCGTGTAGAGACAACGGTGGAATGATATTCATCGTCAAAGGTCGCGCTACCAAAGTCGATGAGTCGAATGTCAGTCGATTCAAGTTCCCGCCTCTGCTTGGGAGCCGATATACGCTAATAGACAGCAGATATTAGTGGTTTCAAGTCTTCAACACAGAAGGAAAGCGACATACTCGACCATTAGTTGGCTGTGGCAAGGGGCGGATGCGGTAATCGTTGCGAACGAGCAAAATGTTTTCGGGCTTTAGATCGGTGTGTACAAGGTGTTGAGAGTGCAGGACTAAAACCGCGGTGAGCTGGACATCAAAAACAGTGAAAAAGTCTACTCACACGCTACGCTGTCCAACAGCTGTCTAGCGAACGATTGTATATGTGCCCGTGGGAAGGCCACAAACTCGTTCTCCTTTAAAAAGTCATACACACACTTTCCAAGAAGCTCGGTAACTATGCAAATATGGTTTCGGTGATCAAAGCACTCCAAAAGGTGTATACATTTACTGAAGTGTTCAATGAGTTGAGCCATGAGAGTACCAGATAAGCGAAAGGTGTCACATACTGAATATTGTTTGGGTCCCGCTCCTTCAGGCGATTCAGCACACGAATTTCAATTTTACTCGCATCGCGATATTTGGGGATTGCACGAATGATCTTGACAGCCACTCGTGATTGTAGCCTGGTATCAACGGCTTCGACTACTTTGCCAAATGTGCCCTGACCTAGCAGGCGTACTGTCCGGTCTTTGATAACAAAAGCTAGTGTCAGCATAATCTTGAAAAATCCAGGGGATCGACGCACATCTGTTATGAATCATATCATCCGCTGTTACAATATAGTGACCTTCTTTATCATCGCACGAGGGAGCCTGATTGGAAGCCTGAGACGAATGAGACTAATAGGAAAATCAACAAGATTGTCCCATTGAAATCGCAGACAAGATTGAAAAAGCACTGACCCCGGTGATAGCACCACTGTCTCCTGGCCATTGTTTGGCAGGTATCCCCACGTTGGTCTTTTTAGAATAAAGGCCATTGAAAGCCCCAGCATCATCTGCGATTTCTCGCTTTCTCTTCTTTGTAGGTGGCGCCACAAAGCTGCTAGAGGACGAAGTAGCACCGTTGTTCACGTGTGACAACGCAGCCTTTGCAGCTGCGGCAACCTGAGCACGGGTTCTTCTGGGAGGAACATAAGTATCCACAGAGCCAGGGCCGACACCGTTGACGAGGGACGAGGTTGCTGTTACGGATGCTGTGGGTGGGGGCGTGTCCTCGATGACAATAACATCTCTAAGCCGGCCGTTGGCGTCGACCTCTTGGACTTCGCTATAAGATACTTGTGCTAGTCGTTTACGTTTTCGGGATGGCGTGGAGGGCATCCCTATGGTCTGTTGGGAGTACATGGTAGATGCGGAGGGATGGATGGCGTGCATACGTGTGTGTTAGTGACTGGAAGGAAAACGGACGAACGAGGCGGGCGTCATCAACAGCGCGGTGTCAATTTCCTTCACAAACAATACTAATGCGAGTAACAACACTGAGTCTAATCGTTATTTGAAAGATTACAAAATATACAACAAATGCAATACACGAGTGATTAGAAGGAAACTGATGAAAACTGGTCATTTTCTATTTGATCACGCTGACAAAGATTTCTGTAAAAATATGGAAAAGACACCTTTGCAACCAAAGTGGCGAATCTACATATGTTTGCTTCGAAGCTTTCCCGTACGCCAGTGGCCACGTTCGTATTCGGAATCATTATAGATAGAAATGCGATACGTCGACAAAAACAGCATTTGGCTCTCAGCTCCGACCTCTTCTTCCAGTGGCAACCCAATGGGCAGTTACACCGCCCAATTGAGAAGTTCCTCGGCGAGAATGGAGAGACGACCGCCATGGAGTAGTGAAGAGAGAGGTGCCCGATGTGACGCTAGTAGAACATGGCCGGGGTCATTAAATCCGCAGAGCCTCGCCGGATTATATATAAAGCAGCTGCCTCCACACGACAACACATTGCCCCAGCTGAGCATTCATGTGAAAGCGCTGGAGGTTTTGGCGTCAGTGCTGGTGAAACTCGAGGTTTTTGCCATGGTTTGAATGAACCCGCAAAGCAAATTTACATTGGTACCCCGACGAAAGATTGTCTTCATTCGTCCGGACCGTCAGATAACTTAGGCGAGGCACTGGCAAGTTCCACTAGGTTAGCTCAACGCACTTAACTTTGACAGCCAAGCATTACCGTTGATGGTCCCTGCGATTCAGGGGGCGTTGTGGGACTTCACGGTAAACTGGGCGGACCGGACCTCGAGGCCAGTTGGCCAGCAAAGTAGAGCGCGGTGAGTACAAAGAGTGAGGGGGATGATAGGAGTTGCCTGAGAAGCAGCCTCTGAATCAACAACTAGTGCCAGAGCACAAAGGAGCTTGCCAGCGTGCCGCACACCGCAGACAGGGACGAAAGGTGGTATTTACTACCCTATCAGCTGTGCGCTTCGTCTGACAAAAAATTCTGCATTCGCGTGATCATTAATCAATAATAGAAAGAGGGGTCATCCGATAGGCGGCAGGTAAGTAGGGCAGCGAGCAATGGACGCAACCGACAGACGCAGTTCACATCCCCAAAGGCATTCGCGTCAAAACCACCCATTGTCACTCACAGTCGCCAAACCATACACTCCATGTCTTGTTGTCTCATTTGATTTAGAAGCCTACACACCATCTTATTTTACAATATAGGCAAATCTTACGCCTTTACTTTAACCGCAGTGGTGGACATATCCACCGTCAGTGGGTCCTAATAAAACCGTCAGGCCTCGGTCATGCCAATGAGTTGGATCATCGCGTCGCACCTTTCCCGCCTTGATCTCAGAGGCTGAAGGCATGAGTCCCAGGCGCATAAGCTCAGAGCACTTCGTCGCAATCGGATCGGCTTGCATGCTGAAGTCAAACAAAACACAATGAGCCTTTGGCTCCCTTATGTAACAATGGCAGCGCACCTGGCGACAGCAAGAACCTTCTCGCCTTTGGTGTAATATGCAACAAACTGTTCAAATAATGGCGTGTTAATTTCAGATAAGCATGAGGGGTAACCTACCTTGAGCTCATCCGGATTGCCTTTAATGATGATGTCCTCGTGCCCTATACCATTACCCGCATAACGTAATTGCTGTCCCTCTAATCGCGATCTCGTCATAACACCTTCCACACCACAAAGAACCAGCCCACTCACGTGCGCTCCAAAAGATCGGTATTTTTTCAAACGGCTTACCCCTTCCCATGATACTTCTCCCAATAGCCCTTCCATGATTCGAAGCAACATTCCAGTGTTCAATACGTCTCAATTCACCGGACGCACTATCAGGGTACGTCGCAATGTCACCCACGGCGTATATACCATCGAAGCCCGGAACGCGGAGGAACGCGTCTACCTTGATACCTCCGTCCCGCTCGAGAGGAATTCCGCTGCTCTTTAGGAACCCCGTCGCTGGAGCGACACCGACACCAGCCACAACTGTGTCAGCTGGGAGAAACAGCCCACTTTCGAGCTCTACCCCTGAGGCCTGTGAAGGGTTCGATGCAGATGCGCGTATCTGTGAAACTTTAGCGGCGGGGTGGAACGTGATACCTTGTTTCTCGTGGTACTTTGGAGGGGAGGGTTAGCGTCTATATAATAAAGCGGAGTCAAGAACGTACTTTCTTGAGGCTCTTCCCTACTTCAACGCCAAGGACGCGTTCAAAAGGGTAGTCTTCCATGGCGACGACATCGATCGAAGCGAGTTTTCGTTTAGAGACAGTGGCGACAAGTTCCATACTAATGAAAGAGCTGCCAACAACGACAAGGCGTTGGCCTTCTTGGAGGGCTAAACATTGCACATGAAGTATGCTTGTATGCAGTGGAATGAGATGGCTCACCAGCATCAATCTTCTGTGCGTCCTGTACGTGACGGAGCGTGTAAACGTTCTCCAGGCTGCCGCCAGGTATGGGCAAACGGCGAGGAACTCCGCCCATAGCAAGCACGACATTCTCGTACGTGACTTTCTCTCTACCCTCGACCTCGACATACTTTGCCTTGGGATCAATCGCTGTCACTGTCTAATATACTATTGAACATCCAACAACATGCAATCGTACACTCTCACGCACCACACCAGAACGGAAAGTAACTCCGAACTTGTTCTTAAGGTCGGAAGCTGAGCGCCACTCAAGCTTGCTAGCATCGGTTACAAGTCCTTTACTGAGCTTTGTTCTGTCAAAAGTAGGTGAGTTATTATATGCACTGAAAAGGCGAGCATTGCATGCCTATCAATAGGAGCATATGTTTCAGAACTGAGCACTGTTATTGATTTCTCATATCCGTTCTTGTTACAATGTGAGACGGCTATGATAATATACTAAGGACACTCACGTACCTCGCGCAGACTCTCGATGGCATATAGTGCGCCAGCACCACCTCCTACAATTACCACTCCAGGACCCTGCGTCGTATAACCTTGTGATTGTAGTGCAGGGAAACGCGACTTGTTCTCCCTCAGGGTATCCGACTGTTTTGCGGTGACATGAATCTTGCCGTCTGAAATTTCAGCTTTGAAAGAATGAAGAGCGTTGGGAGCGGGCGCATCCTCTGTACTAAATTTAGTACATCGTCTATAGCGGAGCGTGTGACGCACCTATATCTCCGGTACAGACATTGAAGCATGCTGCCACATATATTTGACTTTGCAATATATCAAGGCATGAAAGACCAACCTCCATGCCATGGGCTGTAAACCAAGTCAACACGGCAATGGGTCGCACGCGGAGATAAAAGCTGACCATACAACTCTTCCATCGGCGGAGAGCGTGCCCTTCACAAGAGGCGCACCATAGTGAGTACAAAATGCACTTGTTGCGTGCACCTTGTCTCCCAGCCGCGAAAGAAGCACCTTTCCACCGTCGCCAAAGTCTACTTCCTTCCTAGGAATAGGTGTTAAGAGGATGACGTTTTCCCTGCGGAAACAAACTACTAACATCTGACCATCATGGAGGTCTTGCTCGTTGAGGGCGACGATGGTTTTGGTAGACATTCTAAAAAATCTTGTTCGATAAACTGCGAATAATTGCCGTCCAGCAAGGAGCATAAACCTGCAGACTTCTTATATGCGTCATATGTCAGCATCTCTCGGGACTAGCGCCAAGATTGCCAAATGCGTGATCTCCCTGTGGTGTGACGTGACAAGGAGCGAGAACATCTACTGCGGGATTCAGGGAAGGTCCCACACGGCAACCACCACCTGCGATTGCATAACCTGAGACCTTCATCAGCTCATTCACAACGGTGCCCTCCTCAAGACAAATGGTGCAACAACATGCTCAATCCTGGTGATGAGCACTTCCTTCCCTGATGTCCTCAGCATCCACAAAGAACTCTCTCCTCGACGCTCGGATCTCCACCATCACTGAAACTCGACCCATATCTGACTACTGAAATTCATCACATAACTGTAAACTATCTATAATAGCTACATGTTCGCCTAGACATTGAATCGGATCGGAGTCCCCATCTGAGAGGATTCATCCGGATTTCACCGGAACCACGGGGTCACCTGTTTGGCCAATTCATCCAATAAAAATCAGTCCTAGAGGCGTTGAAAGAATGTTTGAGTCCGCGCTTGGCAAGATTATACCAGAAGTAATTAAAGAAGGCCCTGTCACAGCATTTGCGAGACGTCTATCAGACTGAAACAAATCCTTTGAATGCCTAGAAAAGTACATCGCAGGGCTGTCAGTGATTTTACAAAGATGAAGATAGAAACAAAAGTAGACATCAATGGAGGCTGTAGGTGTCAGTTGTTATGAGTGACAGTGCCGCGGAACCAAAACACACACAGGCCGAGCGTCTAACACCGAATAACACCTTGCTACTCGTATGGACGCAGAGAAGCTAGAGCAGCTCAAAGGTAAATGGCTACACCACCATCTCGTTTTCATTCATTGAAGTCTATACCAGCCACACGCGCGGAACGCGAACACATCATCCGCGAACAGTGGGTGAAAGCCATGGAGCTCCGCATTGTCCAGGAGCAGCTCTCAAAGTGCCAGAAGTCGGAGGGTGTAAACCATTATGAGAACTGCAAGGAGTGGTCCGAGAGGTATCTGAACATGTTGGAAGATAGTAAAGTGCGCGGTCTCGTCCTGACCGTGAACGTATTCTGACACCATACATCATGTACATCGCAGATCAAGGGATACAAGAAAATAGATGTCTAAACCTCCTTTGTTTAAGGGTAGTGTCACAGGGAAGAAAATCAAATGAACACAAAGCTACAACATTTCAGAGCTGAGAGCAAGTACCGAAAGAAAAGCGGAAACACACTAAACCGTCACAAATGCTACCGTTCAATATCTGACGGGTTGGGATCTTCCTCACCCTCTGCATCCTCCTCACCAAGCGCATCTTCGTCATACATTCCTGGAGCAACACCGTCAAGACCGTCGCCATTTACACATTCGGCAGACTCGTTCAGAGACGTCGGACAACCATCACCTTCTTCACTTCCCTTTTCCCTCTCTTCTTCCTCATCCTTTTGATAAGGCTCGCTCACGGTTTGCTTGGAATTTACACTAGCGCTGTCGTCACGAACCGAATTTGCTTTCCCCCGTTGCATGCTGCGTGTGCGGGTTGGTGCCTCATCAGTTACAAGCCTTCCCTTGGCGGTAGAATGAGATGACGATGGATTACTAGTCGCACCATTCAATCGCGATGATAAGCGTGATGTCAAGGATGGGGCGTCCTTCCCCCCAGACCGTGTCTGTATGTTACTCCTGGGGGCTGCACCGTTAGTGCCGTTCTGCGCTTGAGATCTTAAGCGCCCATTGGCTGCCCGTTTGACGCGTCGCCGCTGTGGTTGAGGTGAAGGTGAAGGTGAAGGCGAAGATGAAGTAATATCATCCGTAAGATCGCTCAGAGAGTTGTCAGTATCCGACTCAATTGAGGGGGACGATTCCACTCGTTGACGTTTGCGGGGAGAAGAACGAACCGTGTTTGTCTTGGCAGGGTCAATCCTATGAGACATGGACCTTGTTTGCCTTGTGCCTTCTTCGCGGGCCAATCTTGCTGCCAATGCTCCATCTTGTGAAGTCACAGGTTCAGCCACCGCTTCCTCCGCATTTGGTGCCCGCGTATTAACAGAAACGCTTGAACGTAAGGTCCTGGAATGTGCAAGCTCAAATGTTGAGGGAGATGAGCTTGGTTCTTCATTGGAAGCTTCGCGGTATGATCTGCTTCGGGTCCGTAAGCGACGAGGCGACTCAGACGTTCGCGCGAGCTCAGTAGCGAAAGCGTGGTCCTCTGCTACCTGATTCGCATCACAGGAGGCGGATTTGTCGACGAGTGGTTTCGAAGCCTCGACGTCAACGGCAACATGCGTCTCTACAATGTTCGTAGCCTCCGACGGCGAGGGCTCTCCAGGGAGTTTGGGTGTCGAAACAGCAACATCATGTGGACCAGTCTGCATTACCTTTGTAGAACTGGCACTCCATTGATCCTGGTCCGCAATTGTAGCACCAGTAGCATGCCGTACACTACTTGGTTCGGCCCCGTCCGGGTTCGCGTCTATCATTTCAGTCTTGCGCGTCCTCGAAAGAAGGAACGGACTCCACTTGAGACAGCGCGGCTGAATTGTGAGGTGTTCTTTTGCTCGCCAGATAGCTACATATTTGTCCAACTCCTCGCGATTCCAGTGCAGAGTATATTCTGTAGGAATGACAAGTGGTGCCTTGCTGTCGTCCTTCACAGTCGTCCGTGCAAGACCACGGCGGGTAATACCCGGTCCATTCTTCCGTCCACGAAGATATTTGATTGGCGTGCCTGGTGGAGGGCGCGGTGGTGGAGGCGGAGTACGCTCCTTAGCTGTTATGTAGTTGAGATCACGCAAGGTGTTATAGATGTCTTCAAGGGTCATAGACGTAGCACGACTGATGTCTGCAAAATTACGCTAGATATGGCATCAATTGAAATGACAGACAGCAGTCCCGCCTTACCTTCGAGTCTTACCGACTCAGGTGCGGTATGAAGGAATAATCTGATAGTATGCGTCCAGTACTGCTTATAAGCCAGTGCGCCTAATGCAGAGAGCGGTCGCTCAGGCGAGCCCATCCTTTCCTCCTTCTTCGAGAGGAGATAACCTGTTATTGAAAGAACGGATGAGTAATCAGTTGTTGGGAAGTTCTATGTCACGTACTAAAATCGATAAGAATATGCCCCCACCCTTTGCGTTGTCGCACAGGCAGCGTCATGATACAACTGACATTGTAGTTCTTGGGACTCCGTTTCTCTTTGCTGAAATATCCGACGAACCGCGCGCCAAGCCGGTCGACCTCGGTCATCACATAAAACAGAAAAGGCTCAACGTCATAGAAGAGGCTCTTATGATCCAGAAACATCTTTGACAATAAGCACAGATTCTGACAGTATATCTAGAAAACGTGTGAGTAAATCATGTGATACAATCACCCAGGAAACAGGGTAGCCATGCCTTGTTCTTTCTCCCGTCAACTTCGAACACAGATATGGTGCCATCTCTGTATATCTCATCCCCAGGTGGATGTCGCGCTTTGCACTTCATCTAACGCCATGATGTCGCGTCAGATCGCAAACGGTTCAAGTCAAGTCATTAAATGCACCCACCCGATGACGTGTAGATTGAAAACGACTCTTCATGTATTTCAAGCAGAACTCACATATCCACAATTTTCCGTCTGACACTGACGCATACTCTTCGGGGAACGGCGCATCGTACCAGGTGTCAACATCATATTCACCAAACCGGATGGTACGGATACGTGGCGGAAGGGATGCACCATTAGTTTGACCATTCGCGTTAGGGGTGCCAGGTGGTGTGTCAGTAGCTATGAGTGCCTGCGCAAGAGAATGACGAGTGCGGAGGGAGTGAAGCAGCCCCGACGTCGTTGAGGGGCCGGCTGATGGGCCCTGTGTGGTGGGCGTTCCAGGGCCAGGTGTGAGTAAAGCAGGCGGAGGTGGGGGAGCCGGAGGCCCCATTTTTTGCTGGTACGAACAAAGCGTTATTAGTGGTAACAGCCTTTCAGAAGTAGGAAACAAACCTCTGCCCGTGTTCTGCTACGATTAAAAAGCGATTTATCAGCGTCAAGAATGCGTGTGTTACTAGTGGTATATTCTTCGGGTGTGAGCACTCCTTCGAACATGTGACTCGAGGATCCGCTATCCTCAGCGTCCTCTTCGTCCCCATCTGGCAACACCCGGGGTTTCCGTACCACTAACCGCACCCTTCTGGTTGTAGAGACAGGAGGGTCTACAGAATGTGACCTCGGCCTCTTTATGAGCCGTAGCTTAGGGGTCGACTTTATCGTAGAAAGTGGTGTTTCAAAGGTCTGCGATGCGCGGGCCTTTCCCTTCCCCTTCACATCTGACGAGGCCCTCCCTTTCCCTCTCACCTTGCCACGCCCTTTGTTGCCTATGCGCGCTTCTGATTCAGTCTTATGACGCAGTCGGGGTGGTTCATCACCATCGATCTCCGAATCGTCGTGAGCTTTACGTTTGACTTTTGTCGTGGCACGTGTGCGAGTCTTTTGCTCTATATGATATGGCGAACGAGAGGATGAAGCTACAGAGGGGATGGGGGAAGAAGCCACAGAATGCGTCGGAAAGATGGGAAGACCAATTTCCTCTTGGAGGGGAAGAGGACCACAGGGACAGTGTGGACATATCCAGCTTCCATCAGGCGTTGAATCAAGGGGGGGATCAAGACAATCCATATGCCATCCTGAATATCCGAAAAAATGTCAAGCCAAGAGCACGCAGTGACAAAAACGTCATACCACGGTCGCATGCATCGCAAAAAAGCATTCGGTTCTGTTGCACAAATGTAAAAAAACGTCCAGGTAGATAACAAAGTGGGAAAACGAACCCCGTTGCCCTTCTTCTCGCAAACTTCGCATATCTTGCATTCGATGCAGTGCCAGGGGTATGATCGCAAGACCGCAGCAATGCCTTGAATACCTAGGCAGGACGGATGACCTGTGGTATAGCTGAGTCATGTATAGCTAATACATATGTAAATGAACCTACCGCTTCTTCCGCAGGCGACACAACTAACCATTTCCTCCGGCTCACCGTTCTTGTTGCGGGTGTCATCTCCCTGGCAGAAGCTGCACTCCTCATCTCTACGTGCAGTTGTGCGCGTTTTTCGCTTGCGTTTAAGAGGGCGTGGCGGAGAAGGCAAGTCAGGTTGATAGAAAGCATCCCTCTGTTGTGGCGCAAAAGGATCGCCTTGTGGGCCTTGTTCGACGCGAAACTGGGTGGCTGAAGCGGGGGATGCAGGGCGGGAGGAGTGTCGAGAAGATGCAGACTAAAATGGGCGAGAGCAATGAGTTATGTGACAATTGCGAACGAGACGCGCGTGGAGAGACGCGACGCGTTTGTAGACGTTGCAATACTCGAAAATGCGGCGATGCAACTCCACAAACGTGCCGTGGCAGTGAAAGCACCATCGTCCCGTTGCAAGTGTACCTACCTGTTGGGAGTCAAGAGCTTGCCCTAGGATGGCAGGGTCAATCGCAAGTGATGGATCAATTGCTGGATCGGGCGACATAGTCGACGGCTGCGGGGACAGGTGAAAGCCAGATGATGGTAAGGTCAATGAGTCCATCATTCTCCAACACTCTCCTCGCCGCAGTCGCCAACGTTGAGCTACTTAGAAAGATGACCCACCAGCGCCCCAGGCGGAGTTGCATAGGCGCCCGGACATCAAATTTCAAACGTCCCGGGGTGATTTACTGTCCTAGTTCACTCGTGTTCCGCATTGATGCTGAGATATAACTACACCGGAGTCCTGTAAATGCCCTAATCTCGCTTACGAAAGCCAGCTACCTTCACACAGCTCTCTCATCATAAACCTAAAGATGAATGCGCCCCTCCTGCTGAACTACTTGAACTGGGCTACTAGCGCGCTCAATTTAGGTTTTAGAAAATTGAATAATCTTCCCCTGATCGAGTTGCTGCTCACCCTACTTGTTGTCCTTGTGACCTTGAGTTTGTGGTATTTCACACGACATGGAGGTGATATCTGCGAGGAAAAGAAAGAGCGGGGTCCAGGAGGTACTAATACCCGCAATCCTGTGCTCTATGCCAGCGCCTGACGTGCATCGGGTCTAGACTGGTCCCCGGTTTCTTTTAGATACCCAGAATTTGATGCATGGCATGACTTTGACATCGACACCACTAAGCCGACCCCATATCGCCCGTTCCGGTCAGGATTTCTCTCAATCTTATACTACTGACCCATTTGGGCTGATTGTCATATGCTACTAGGTGGGGAGGTTATCCGATTAACATGGGCATTCGGCCCATGCCGTGGGACTCTTGGATAGAGCTAGATAAACAATACATTGAGCTCCTGCAGATCCGGA
Source organism: Cantharellus purpuraceus (assembly GCA_025174535.1). Lineage (NCBI taxonomy): Eukaryota > Fungi > Basidiomycota > Agaricomycetes > Cantharellales > Hydnaceae > Cantharellus > Cantharellus purpuraceus. The sequence goes on from JALBUN010000047.1 coordinate 865,198, forward strand.
AAGCCAGGGTCGTCAGCCGGTGAGAGATTTGCTATATCCTATGACGTAATTTACAGTTCTGTGCTTTTCTCCAGTGGTGAGAAGGTCGTTTGTACGCTTCCAGGCGCAGAACGCGCCGCTATGGAAGTATGTACCGAACTAGCATCTTACCGTATGCCTCACTCTTTCACAGCTTTGTAATAATTCAAACCAACAGTGAGCCAGTAGCGAAGCGGTACCCTCGAGTGTTTCGAGTACGCCGCGCCAAGGACAATGGTGGTCTTGGTGAAGGGGACAGCATAGCGGGCAAAGACGCCGGTAGAGTAAAGATTATAGAGATTCTGCCAACGGGAGATACATGGGATCTAGATGTCGACGACCCAATGACGGTGGCTGGACTCCTTGCTGATGATCTTGCCATCATGATGGAAGGTGCTGACGGGCGATATTATATGCGCGCTGGGAGCATCTGCGTTCCAGGTGCCTTTGTGCTTCACCTCGCTTTCTTTGACATCTTTAAACATATTTATAGGATCTTGGCGACTAATTGACAAGATCGGACTTCCTCTCGCCGACATTCATCTGAGGGGCAACGTCTATAAATATAAGGAAGTCCTGCAGTTTTCCATGGACAGGTGTGTGGTTCCGGCATTTGACAGGTGCCATGCTGACCTTGTGTGTTCGCAGGTTTTTTAGAAAGATGACCATCGAGAAAGCCGTCGTAAGAAATAACGTAAGTTTTCCTGTGTACGTTGGCATGTGAAGATGACATTCTCGCCAATAGTATTCCTTTCAGGTGGGAAATAGTTGCTTGAGCAGACAACATGAGGGTGAAGAAACCGCTGTGGTTTCAGATTGGGCCCGAACTCGCATGGTTAAGCAACCATCATGGCGATGAAGACCATTTTGACCAAGGGACGAAAATCCCTCGCACAGACGCCGTCTTGGAATCCGTTTGGGACCCAGTAAAGCCAATTACTGAGTATGTTATTACTCACCTGTGTTAAGTTTTGAACTGTCGACATATTCCTACCTTCAGCGTATCCCAAGTCTATTTCAGAAGCGAACGACAGACACTTCGGCGCATGCCAAAGACGGGGTGCATATGCTTTACCATCCGCACGTATCTACATCCTGTCACAGAGCTTGTCCGCGAACCTGGCGTGCCTGGCAGGCTTGCTTCCGCTATCAGAGTGAGTCGCATATGTATCAAATGATAATGTCTATTAAAGTAACTTCGTAGGGTTGGGACGAAGCTGTGGCCCACCGAAAAGAGAAAGACTTGTATGCAAACGTACTGCTACCATGGCTAGACGATCTACACCGCGAACAGATCGACATTGGCATTATTGATACGAAGGATAGAACAAGCCGTTACCCCTACTGAAGACTTATTAGGTGAGCTCTGGTATCGTATGTAAACAAAGACGTGTGCAAGGAACAAGTGTACGGGTATGTATAGTTGCGAAAACGCGAAACATCTGAACATCTGAGTGGACGCGTTGACAGCGCGCATCCTCCATGCAACACAGAATAGCTGACCCAAGATCCCGGTTAACTCTTGTCCGACCTGAACAAAGAAATGTCAGCCTTGTGTATACCATGCAAGCGGGAATTATGACATTGGTTGCCCGTTTTCGGACCTGAAGCGAAAAAAATGTCAACCTTGCCTGTACGGCGGCGGTGTTGATTGCACCGGTTACGCACTGGTGCACTGCTGTTTGCAACTTGTCGAACTCCACCCTGTATTTCCTCACTTCATCATCCCATTTGTGAGAACGGCTGAGCCCTTCATCGAGAATGAAGGCCTCCAGTTCGCGAATGAACTTTTCCAGGTTTTGGGAGTGGCTGACGGACCGCTCGGGTTCTCGAGTCCCACGCACGCGCACAAGAAATGACGAAATAATGGTGCCGAGAGCGCCCTGATAAAGGAGGTAAGCCCAGGACTCCTCACGAAGCACGAGTTGAACTCACGAGGGCGGACACGCCGATTTGAGCCTGGGCATAGTTGCAAGTCTAATCAGACATCAAATTCACGAGAAATGCATAGCATACATGTCTGTTGCTGGTTGACGCTGACAATCCCGTGATCAAGGCTGGTGATACGACGTTATATACAAGAAAAGATAATTTGAAGTAGGCTTGAGAACACACCATTGGAAATAATTTGTGCAAACATGGCGCCATTTATCGCCATTCCAGCCCATTTCGCTGGGACACACAGGTACGCGTCATCAGCGCGTTTGATCAAGCAAAGAACAGCGTACCTCGCGTTTCATATTTGAGCTGCTCGGCCTTGGCGATTTCCAAGGTGCTCTGGAGCCTTTCCCCTACTGTTCGCTACGTGAACGCGCGTTAGGAAACTAACACGCATGAGACGCGGGGCACTCACGCGTTTCTCAGGCGGTCCTCCATTTTGCACGGGTACGATCCAGTTTATTGCCTGTTGTTCTTCCTCCACAGAAGCTGACTTGTAGTTGGCAGGGCTCTGATGTGTTGGCGACGCAACGATTTCTGCCCCCTCATCGCCATGTGCGGCTGTATCGGCAATGTCAATCTCTTTATTGTAGCCATCAACTAACACTGGTTCCCTGAAACTTTGACGCAGTTGATTGAACGACGGGGATGTGGGAGCGTCAGCCGACTCGCTGGTCAAAGGGCGTTGGCCTGGCGTGTTGTGGACTGGGAGCAGGGGACCAGAGTCGGTGCCCGCCTGAGAGGAACGATGGCTGACGTCCATGCTGCGCCGATCTCACCTATGCTGGGAGGAATAGAGTCGTGAATGTACAGAGGAAAGAAAATGCAACATGGTGCAGATTCCGATCATATGAGTTATACCTGGCGGGTCGACGAGCGGACATGTCATTGAATTGAAGAATCTGCTTAATAAGGCTCACGGTTAAGGGGCAGTCGTGCGTGAGAGAGGTTCCTGTCAACTCAATTGTATATATCACGGACGTCCCTCTGGTCATGATCCCACCCCAGTCAGGCCATTCGCCTCGTAAGTCGCCGGCCCCCAAGAGCAAGAGCGGGGTGACTGAACTGCCATCGGCACGCAACCGTAGTACCCGACAAGCGAAAGGACTCAGATCGAGACTCCTTGCCTGAGTCAACAATTCATTTCAGCTAACGCCACACCAGAAAGTAAAGCTGTAATTGTACATATAAGTATTATATGCCACCACCTACCATACCGTGCGATTGTGGGGTACCCTTTCGATCATCTCGCGTACCGTGCCCAGTAAATCCAACTCCGGCCGATACAACAATACTACAGAGTGACCATGCGAGCCAGAAAATATCCAAGACATTTGCGTGAGAGAATCCAGCTGCATAGCTTGCAGCCAATGCCTTCAAGCAGATTAGTGCTCAGTGTACGCTATCGACAGTCTTGGCTCTCGGATCATTACGCTCGGCTTACACTGCTTTCGTCCAGGGGCTTCTACCCGAAACGGGAGCAAATAAACGCCGCAACCGCAAGCGTCGCCTTCTCTTTCGTTTCTTCAAGGAAGTTGTCTGTCAGGCGTGTTCTTCCAAAGATGATCTGAGGAGTATCCCAAACCCTGAGGATAGGGGCGACGTGCCAACAATGCGGTTCTGCTTTACTCATCTGGGAGGACAAGGTTTACGTGCGGGACTCCTTCCGCACTTGGCCAGCTATTCAATTCGGGTCGCGCCATGTTTGACAAAACCTGCCAACGCACTGAATGCTGCGCCAACTGAAGGCCAGACCGTTCCTCGATCCAGGCTGTCCCTGTAACTCAAATACAACCACATAGCGTTTGTTTGACTACCCGGAAACCCGGCCCACGCTTACACCACGCCAACGAAGAATCAGAAAAAAGGTTTATCGCCAAAGGAATTCTTGACTTTTGTCTACAGCGTAGTGTCTCAGGGTGGAGAAAGACTCTGCATCATGGCATCCTTTGTGTCTTCAAGTGGGCAGCCTCAAGCTGGGCGCAGTTTGATAACGCCAGCACGTGACTCGAGTGAGGCTTTGGACAACTGATATTATTGGGTAGATCGAGATTTCAAGATTAACATCTATAATTCACGATACAACTACGCTCGCATGCATAAGGTTCATGCCTATATATTTATAAAGTATTGTGCATTATGGGCTCACTTCTTGGCTGAGACGATCGTTCTGCCAGAGCCCGTGCACGAAGAGTATCAACTGTATTTATAAGGGTGATTTTCACTGTTATTATTCGCATACGTGGATTCACTTTCACAGAACAGTTAATCACATTAAACGTTAATAATTCGTCTTCTGTGATGAATTGTGACATTGATCAATTATGTTTTTTTACCCCCCACTCTCTGCTCGTCACCAGAAGCGCGATTGGTGACAACATCCAACATACATCTTGCAAATACTTTCAACGACAAATAAGCACGATTACCCATAACAGCCCGCAACCCTGTGTGATATGGACATTGTACTTACATAGCAGCGAAATTTATGACGTATGCAACCAGTTTATGTTATGTGTGATGGTTGCATCGCTTCTAACAACCGACTCGACTGTGTGAACGTCCACATCCTCATCATTCTAAACACCCTAAAAAAAAGTGTAGCTGCACAGACAGAAAGCAAAAGGACGTGTACATGCGTCATTTAGGCGAGCTTTGCCAAGGACAAAGTGTTCTTCTGAACGTTGGTCGAGAAATAGGCGTTCTTCAAGAACACATCTCCTACTAGCCACTGCTGAGCTCCACCGATGTTACCGCCGGAAATACCAGAGGTACAGTTGCCAGTGGGGTTATTAGGGTCCACGGGAAGTGGCGCAATGTCACGGGGGTCAATGGCAACTATGTACGGGCAATTTAGCACATGGAAGCCAGACATGCAGAAGTATTCTCACAGGACTTGCCCCCAAATGATAGGGCCACAGATGCATTGGTCGTGCAAGGCACAGTGAAACCACCTTGGCCGTCAGATTGGGCACCGGGAATAAGTTTATGGATGGCAATCGCATCCTAGAATTTCACGAAGATTAGTGACGATCCAACCCAACATCTGACGTGATAAGTAACTGACTGAGGTAGGCGCAAACAAGAGGGTGGTACCAGTGTCGAGGATGGCAGTGCGTCCTTGAAACCCAAGGTTCTGACCGTTAACAGTGACTTTGTCCATGGCAGCTTCCCAAAATCCTTGCGTGTTGACGTTGTTCAAAGTCACAAGCGTAGCTTGGTCAAATTTGGCGGGATCCAAACCACCAAAAGTGATCTCTCCGTCGTTCTTCTTGTCTGCCAGGCGGGAAATCTTGTACGAAGTGATAGCAGCAGGTATGATACCAGCCAAAGCCAATGACTCTATGGGAGTGAGTTGTCCCTGTTGGGAAAGACCCGATTGTGCCAGACCCATCAAACCATCAAACTTGACAGAGTTTCTAAGGTCCCATGTCAGACTGGTTGAAAGAGGCAAGTATTCGCCACTCACGATGAGAAATCAACAGACTCAATGTCTGCAGTTCCAAAAGTGTGCCTCTGGAGAACCAAGCCCGCCATGGAGACCGTGTCATTGCAAAGAGTACCAGCAACGGAGCCCGTACCGTAGGTAACATTAAAGGTTACGTTTGTATCAGCAAAAGTCGAGCTGATTTGAGGACCAAGGAACTGATGGTTTCCGCAGCCTGACGCAGGAATAAGAAGCAATTCTGGTATCATCTGATCAGAAGACTTCACCTCCTCCAGCTTCTGACTGGCAATGCTCAGACCCGACCCAGAAATCACCTGACCCAGAATCCATCAAGATCTGAAAGGTTTTGGGTGGCGTTCCAAGTTGGATTGGTGCGACATCTGCATCAAGTCAGTCAAATCCCAAGAATGAACTCTGCGGGGAAACTGACATCCTGTATCCACTGCTTCGATGCTCAGGCCGATAGAGTCGTCTGCGGTGGGCGGGTTAGCCGGCGTAAGAGTGCCTGATACAGCCGCTTGAATATTAGCGGGCGAAACTGTGTTTTCTCCTGTTCCATTGAGCGCAAATACAGGTTTGGTGGCTGCCTTTGCCTGTGAAGGAGTCAACTTTGACATCTTCTCCCTAAAGTCACTGAGCATCGCATTTGCTGGCTTATATCGCTTGCGCAGAGTCTCGTCACGCGGCAAACGACCGGCCTTGACAGGACTATTTCCGGCAATGTACATGCGTTTGTGCAGCCTGGCACGCAACTCCTGGTCACTGGGTTCAGTCCGGCCTGTCATGCGGGCATGCCTACGTTCGGCCCGATTTATATGTTGCTGCAAATACTATGTGAAGACTAGATCAGCCATTGCAAACAGCCTAGGATGGATGACCACGTACCAGCTGTGGGTGGAGGTCTCGAATGGTGTGTCCTTGTAAAGAGCGAATTGGCAAGGTAAAGAGGCCCGTCTGACGCTTTGTAGGAGCAGCGCTGGACTCGTCAACGAAAACGACGAGGAGAGCCGCGAGAAGAAAGAAAAGCTTGGTAGTGCTGTACATGGTAGGGGCAGCACAGAGTTAAAGAGTGAAGTGTGAAGTGCCGTGCTTCAAGCTGGCTGGTCTGTGCAGAATGAAACTAACAGTGAAGGCCCGGCCTTTGCGATGGGTGAAAGAGTGGAGAGCAGAGCAGGGAGAAGGAAGGAAGCGTGAGCTAGAGCGGCATCCATCACCGCCTTTTTATGTGACCTTGATGCAAAAGTCGCCCGCTTGGCAACTCAAAAGAGCCGACCAGACAATGGTTAGTCAGCAACTATGTGCCGCTGCTATTGTCTACACTGTCTGCAACTACAGTACAAATCAAATCTCTTGCAAGTACTCAGAATATACTTGCTGTGCCGCGCGTTGCTACCACCGAATACAATAGATAGGTGAATGCCAATCTCTCGGCAACGCAGCGGCTTATGATATCCCACGTTTCTGCTATAGAAATTGGCATCAATATAGGGTCGTAACAAGTGGCATTATCCTCGACCAAGCCACATCAAGGCATTCTCTATACAATCTTTAGACCACTGACATGAAAATGCATCAAGCTGTTACCAGTCCAGCTGGGCATCTCCACCCGTAACGGCAGTAGACCGCCTTGAAGCTGAAAGTGCCCCGAGTGTGGTCACTAGAGCGAATGATACCCTTGCTTGGCTGTCTGATGTCAGAGATGTGGTCACTGCCGTTCAAAGGCTGTTGTAATCGGAGATGCGTCTACTCTATTCCCGTGTCTACATCTTGTTCCGCACCGCCTCCACGGAAGAGACCAGTCGTGAATCACGGTCAGGAATCGGCTTCGCTCTCATAACCTGTCACAAACGCGCTCTCGCTACCGCATCTTCCTCTGCCACATGTACCGCCCTGAGGTCCTGCTTCGTCGACCAGATGACTTCTTTATACAACCCCTTCTAGTAGGTGGCAAAAGAGGGGTGAATACGCAGCTAATAGAGTATGACATTCGGGCACCCACCTTTATTAGGCCCAAGACCCCAGTACGTGAGTTCACGCTCTGCTGCTCTGCTAGTTTGGAAGCCTGTGCGATGACAGCCTCGGTGCCCCCATCAACAACTACATCCACGAGACCCGCAGCTAGTAGCTCGGAAGGTGTGAATCTGTGTCCTTCGAGCGCGATCTTACGCAGCATTTGTGGGTCTTTACACTTGGCTTTGAGCAGCCCGGAAAAGGACAATGGTAGTGGTGCACCGAAGTGTACCTGCGCAGCAGTCACTTGGCATGTGTTGCAATGCGATTCATGACATCGAATGTACCTCGTTCATGCATCCCCACAACCTACGCTTCTTGTCCGATATGATGACCCGGTAATCGCAGGCGAGTGCTGTCATAAAACCTGCAGCAAATACATGCCCGTTTATAGCAGCAACAGTGGGGACTGAAAACACAACTTGTCAGCACGTCGCCACCTCGTGCAGTGAGTAATCCAGTCAATTCACCAGGGTAAGATAGAAGCCTCCGAAGAAAAACATTAAATGTGTCTAGCATCCAAGTGAATCGCTGCTAGAACACGAGGCAAAAACTGTTTACTTGCGAGGAAGTCTGGGTTCTTTACAACCTGCGGATAATCGAATCCTATCACAAACAACAAGAGAAAGTTAAGAGTCTGCATTCCATGGTTTGGAAGGACATATTGACCGTTGCTGAAGAACTTCTCCTGCCCTCTCTTCCCCGTGATGACCAGTGCGCCCCTTCCTCCCTCCGTATCCTTGCTCGCGTTAGCATCACGCCACGAATTTCGCCATGCAAGCTCAACATGGTCTAAGGCAGGGAGAATTGCATTCCGAACAAAGTGATCAGTGAGACGATTGTCTTCGCCTACCAAAATCATTCCTTTAAATGATAACATCTACAATTTTGGCATGATTTACCGTGATGGAGTTCAATGATCCAGAGCGAAGGTGAAGCTAGGGACAATGTCAGTACTATCCATGAAAATAAACTACCGACTCACGGTGAGTTACGGTGAGGAGATGATCCTTCGCCGGTAAACGAAGGGGATATGTCTGTGTCATGTCGTCCAATACTGCAGATTGACTGACTGCAGAACGGCTTACATGAGATGATTGATCTAAAGGGAACTGAGGCAACCTCCGGTCCATAATCACGTGTTATATTCGACATCCGAGCCTTCTGTCAAGGCTTCCAGATTGCTAACTCCTCTTGATCACAAACGTATCTTCAACAATGCTTTCTTTCAAAGGTCATACTGTCGTTGTTACCGGCGCGGGAGGTGGTCTTGGAAGAACGTATGTCTGGTCTTCATAGGCGTCTTGCTGAAGCTCACAGGCGGTCGGGCCTCAAGGTATGCTCAACTCTTCGCGTCGAGAGGTGCCAATGTTGTTGTGAACGATGTCAGCAAAGAGGCTGCTGATAAAGTCGTCACTACCATCACCAAAGGTACCTGTGAACGACCTCTCAGGCTTGGGCCTCACACTCATGTGTCTCAGCTGGAGGCAAGGCTGTCACGAATACTTCGTCTGTTTCCGATGGGGCGGCAGTCATTAAAACAGCCGTTGACGCATTTGGTGGTGTCAGCATCCTCATCAACAATGCTGGGATCCTACGGTAAGTTTGTCCAGTTGTTGGTGTCACCATCTCTCTGCTCACGTGGTCAATTGCGGTCTAAACAGAGACAAGAGGCAAGTCTACCAGAAAAATTATCACAGCCGTAACCCAACTAAGCCATCTGCTTGTACCTTTAGTTTCAAGAATATGTCCGACAAAGAGTGGGACATGGTCCAGTTGGTACACCTCAAAGGTGCATTCTCTTGCACAAAGGCAGCTTGGCCCTACTTCCGCAAGCAGCGTTTTGGGCGCGTCATCAACACCGCCAGTGCTGCTGGATTGTATGGTAACGCATGCATACACAACCGCCGTAGAAAGCTAAGATGTCGTCATCGTGTCCAGGAAACATGGGCCAGTCCAATTATTCTGCAGCAAAAATGGGTCTTGTTGGATTCACAAAGACGCTCGCTCGTGAAGGTGCCAAATATGGCATTAAAGCAACGGTCATTGCTCCTGTGAGTTTCACATGTGACTGAAGCGTCGGTCGTCCTAGAACGTTCGCCTTGCAGCTCGCCGCCTCGGCAATGACGGAGACGATCATGCCTCCAGAAATGCTTAAAGGGTTCAAGGTTTTTTTCCCCTTATGTTCACCCCTCTTCTGGTCTCAGTCTGTCCTAGCCTGAGTTTGTTGCACCTGTCGTCGCTGTGTTCGCTCATCCTGATGGACCCGACGCGTCTGGAAAGGTATTTGAGGGTAAGCATTACAAATAGGTCGTAAAGAACTTTCTTTGACTACGAGGCCAGTCGGTGCTGGTTATGTGGCGGAGATCCGGTGGGAAAGGAGCAAGGGTGCATTATTCAAACCCGATGCATCGTTTACGCCTTCAGCAGTGAGCGTGAATTTAAAATTTCTTCAGAGTTCCCATAACCTCTTCTTAGGTCAAAGAGCGATGGGAGGAGGTTATCAACTTTGACAATTCCGACTAGTAAGTATTGTCTTCACCAACTTATCGCATCTCCTCATCAATGTCTTAGCCCTAAGAGCATGATGAACACAGACCCTCGGGTTCGTTTCTATCTATGACTCCTCTCTTTCCAGCTCCTTACACCACTGTCGTTAGCAAGTTATACAGATGGCTCAGAACCTGCCTCCCAACAAGCAGGCTTCTCCGGTTCGTTTTGATAGGAAGACGGTTATTGTCACTGGTTCTGGTGCTGGTCTCGGCCGAGCATACGCTTTAATGTACGCACGCCTTGGTGCCAATGTCGTTATCAACGACGTGAGTGCCAAGGGTGCCAACGCCGTGGTCGATGAGATCAAGAGAGGTAAATGCTATTTGCTCATTGACTAAGGATGTGATTGATAGATGCCATACAGCGGGTGGTGATGCTGTGGCAGTGATTACTTCTGTTGAGGATGGCGACGCCATTGTGAAGGCTGCCCTTGACGCTTTCGGCGGCGTACATGTTCTGGTTGCGAATGCCGGGATTATTCGGGATAAGTCATTTCATGCCATGAGCGAAAAGGAATGGGACGATGTTGTTGCCGTCAATCTTAGGTGAACCACAGCTGATCAAATCATCATATGTTACTGAACGTTTCTTTTAAACAGGGGGACATATAAGGTATATATTCGTAGAACTATCTCTAGGACAGATGATCACACTTTTGATCTAGTGTGCCAAAGCGGTCTGGCCTCACTTTCAGAAACAGAAATATGGTCGTATCGTGACAACTGCATCGGGCGTTGGAATCCGTAGGCAGCGTTCGCATTTCTGATATCCTCACCTCTGTTGATGGATCTGCAACGTAGATGGAAACTTTGGCCAAACAAATGTAGGTATCTTCACGCCGGATTGTACTACGTCTAATTAGCATCTAGTACTCCACTGCCAAAGCAGCTATCATCGGTCTCACACGCACACTCGCGATCGAAGGCTATCGATACAACATCTTGGCCAATGCTTTAGCTCCTGTTGCTGGCACGGCCATGTCATCGACTATCTGGTACGACATTATTGTTTCATGAGTTCTATCTTGATGGTTGAGTCTTCGTTAGGCCTCAAGAGATGATAGAAATGTTCAAGGTGAGGACGTGCCAGCGGGTTAATTTGAACTCAACTCCAATGACACGCAGCCCGATTTCGTTGCACCCGTCGTTGGCTATCTGACGAGTGAGAGTGAGCGGCTTTCCTTTCACAAACTGAATCATATACTGACAAGTGTTATCTAAGGCAATGAGGACACAGGCAAACTGTTTGAGGTCTTCGCAGGTTGGGCAGGTCAAGTTCGATGGCAACGTGCTGGGGGACATGGTTTCCCCGTCAATAGACCATTACAGCCAGAAGATGTCATTGCAAAGTGGAACGTCATCACTAACTTCGGTGAGCCGAGTTCTCTCTGTGGTATGCGACCGAATTCATGTCCGGTCCATAGATGATGGTCGCGCAACCAACCCGTCGTCTACACAGGAGGCTATTCAGCAGGTTGGTGATTGCTCTTCATTAGTAGCGCGCCCCTCGAAGTTGACATGGTCACGAACAGCTCGTGGAGAACTTTGGAAACACTTATGCGGACAATAGTTCAGGCAGCTCGAGTCACTACGCCGATCCAGAAGATTCGGAATTAGTAACTAAAGCCAAAAAAGAGGCCATCGGTGGACCCGAGGAGTTCTCGTGGAATGAACGCGATCTTATTCTTTATAACCTCGGCGTTGGTGCGAATGAAAAGGACCTGCAATGGACATATGAGGGTCACGACAACTTCGCTGTCATTCCAACTTTTGGTGTTATTCCACAATTCGGTGCCAGTGCCAGTGTCCCACTCGACTGGCTGCCCAACTTCAACCCAGTCAGTAATACTATTCTATGTCTCAAAGCGCGTGCTTACTCGCTAGATACGTCCAGGCAAAGCTTTTACATGGTGAGCAATACTTAGCTATTAAGGCTCCCATTCCTACTAGCGGCACCACAATCAACGAAAGCAGGTCTGTGATGACTCTAGGCATAAAAGGCACATTTTGCTGACGCTTAAGTAGGATTCTGCAGGTCCTGGACAAGGGAAAGGCTGCTGCGGTCACGTTAATCGTCGAGACAAAAGATAAATCAACTGGAACCGTTATATTTGAGAATCAACAGACGTTGTTCATTCGTGGCTCTGGAGGGTTTGGTGGAAAGCGAAACGGTCAAGGTGATTAATGGGGTTTTAAACTTGTGAATATACACTGAGCACAAGTTTTTGTGTTTTAGATCGTGGAGCTGCTACGGCTGCCAATTCCATCCCCAAGCGCAAGCCAGACGCCGTCGTTGAACAACAAACGCAATTGTCACAGGCTGCGTTGTATCGGTATGTAATTATTTTTTGTGACACTACACCTGTATTAATGATACGATAGTCTCAGTGGTGACCGAAACCCGTTGCACGTGAGTGCAGCAAGATGCTTCCACCATGTGCTGTTCTTGTCTTTGACTCAACTCTCCTTAGATATTACCCGAGTTTGCGGCTATCGGTGGATTCGAAAAGCCAATTCTCCATGGTATATAATTTTAATCTCATAGAATAGTGCACTGTCTCATCAGTTTGCAGGCTTGTGCTCCCTCGGGTTTGCAGGCAGGCACGTACTACAAACGTTTGGACCATTTAAAGAGATCAAGAGCCGGTACGCACGTTATGGTATATTGACAACCGAAACTAAGACGTTTATGTAGCTTTGCTGGTGTTGTCTATCCTGGGGAGACCTTGGTGACTGAAATGTGGAAAGAGGGAAACAAGATCATTTTCAGTGAGTTGATCTCTCCTCTCACTGAATAGCCTTTCACATCACTTGCGTCTTCTAGCTACTAAGGCGAAAGAGCGAAACAGCACAGTTTTGGCTGCGGCTGCGGCAACACTAGCTGATGGTGGCGTCAATAAGCAAAGAGCTAAGCTGTAAATATTGCTTCGAATCCAAGATATAGAGGGCGATGTGTACGATATATAGTGACTGCAGCGTTACTACTAGCTCACTGTAACTCTTGACTCTAACAACACCGTACTTGCATGATTGTCCTCATGGTTTTCAAACAAAATTCGAAACAGATCATGAGTGAGTAAAAGCTTGTGTAAAGAGAGTCTATAAATAATCCATCGCCGGTATGTATTCCATGATATACAACTTGTACTCGGTCCGCTTGCCTGGAGCTGGATCCTAGCCCTGATACTCGGAGAATATAAAACTTCGCAAGAGATATGCTCATCGTCCTTAGCGTTCATCCAGCCAACGCCCAACGGTGTCGCACATTTCCTCGCCCGCTCTCTGACCCCAGAAGTGATCAGCACCGCTAACCAGTGCCGTGCTTAGGAGTCCCTTTGCCTCGGCTTTCATGCGAGAAACCCACTGCTCATAGCTTTGTAGGGACGTGAACTGATCGTGATCGCCATACAAGACAAGGATACCAGACCGTGAATCCTGAACAAGATGGTGAAGCGCTGTTTCATAGGTGGCTCCATGAAAAAAGGTGATCAGGCCACGGACGCTCATTGGGTATGAGAGCAGTATGTGAAAGGTTCTGATGGGGGCAGGAAGAAGTGGGTGCATCGAAGTTATTAAGGACCCATGAGAGTATCCCTGTTAGTGGACAGAGGATTGATCATTTCAAAAACTGTAAACGCTAAGCTTGCCGCACCAGCAGCACCACAGTTTCAACTTGGCCGCCTAGCTTGTTCATAACGCCCTGTACGAGTTCCTTTAGATCTCGGGCCTCTGAGACACCCGTAAAGCTTGTTCGAGAATTGTAGAATAAGGTATGGAAACCTCGAGAAAGAAAAATTGGTTTCAGCGCATGTAAAACTCTAGACCAGCAGCAGCGAAGATAGTTCAGGTTATACAGCACGCAGCGGTGGCTGAGACCTCACGGATCGTGCATGCTTCCCCCCAGAGGAGACCAAGCATGGGTGAAAACTGCAAGTTTGTTTGGGTTTACTGTACCATCCGATGGCGAGTATAGCCTTGTTTCCAGTGATCCGCGTGAAGATGTAAAGAGGTCGGACATGTTAGCCCAAGGTAGAAACCGTAGCTAGGCGCCGACAGCTCTCTCAACCTAGCGCAGGGTGACTGGCCTGTCAGAACAACGATTGCCCAGCGCCATGTAAGTTATTTCCTTGTTTTAAGTGGCGATCCACCCTTCAGTATTGAGCTTATAACGTTTCCAGGCCTTTACCAGACGAAAGGCCACGTCAGAGTGTTGCGAACCTCATCGGTCGTTTTGAGAAACAAAAGTCATCGTCTGCCGCGTCTGTACCTCCACCTACGTTTCCAAGGACGCCCAGCGTCTCCAGCCATAGAACAGAGGAGTCTGCTCAGGAGGAGATTAAGGAGCGTCGAGAATGGCCACCAAAAAGCGTGGGGGCTTCCGCCACATCTCTTACGCCTCCCGTGCCAGGTCCCGGGAGACTATCGCATCGATCCTCTTCAATAGCCCCTCTTGAAAAAGAGAAGCCAGTGCCAATGCCTCCCGATCCTGACCCCTCAAGTTTGCCCACTGAAAACAAACCCTTTACGCCCCCTTCCCCTACTATTATCATTCCAGCACAATCAATGCCATCCAAGGCTAAATCTCCACTTCCAAGTCAATCCAAATCTACTACCGCTCATCCTGCTTCGTCTGTCAAGTCTCCTGCATCAAAGCCGATGGTCAAATCTTCTCATGCGACACCACTCAAGTCCACGGCATCTGGAGGATCAACGAATTCAACACCTTTGAGGCCACAACATACTGGGCAGTCTACCACATCAATAATTACTACTCCTAAGACTGCGGCAAAGCGTGTGTCGGCGACGCCCAAGCCACCAGTTGCAACGACGCCTTCGCGCGCCAAGACTCCTTTATCGGCAGTTCGTTCCAAAACCCCTTCAACCGACATACGCCCCAAGACCCCTTCTTCAGGATTATACGCACCCACTGCGGCATCGCTTGCTCGGTCCAGAGCAGGTCTCCCAGCCCCTCCTCCCGTTGAGAAGCCTAGACGAAAGCCGACCACCGACCTTTCAAAACCCACGGCGGCCTCTGCATCGAAGATGCGATCTCCTACGGCTACACCTCCTAGAACCGGGAAAGCACCTACAGGGAAGCCAGCAGCGACCAAACCGGTAGCCAAACCTACTGTAGGGAAAACGGTAACATCAGTTAGACAATCTGGCCTGGCGAAGCCCGTTGTGAGCAAACCGGTTGCAAGTCACTCCAAAGCTTCGACTGCAAAGAAGACTGCTTCCAGCGGGGAACTCCCTGATATGGCAGCACCTACGAATGTGGGATCTTCTGAAGCAGCCATTGAGGCCCCCGAAGAACAGGAAGTGGAAGAAGCGTCCAATATTGTTGTGTCTGCAGTCGGACATGTTGTCAAAAGTGAGCCCGAAGACCCAACAAAAATACATGGGAGTGCTTCGCACGAGGAGGTATCTCAGATATACGAAGAACAAGACTCTCTCGTTGAAGAGGAAATAGAAAATTATGACGAAGACTTTCCAGATGAGAGTCCTCATGAGGCGCATGTCGAGCATGAGAATGGGGAGGCAGCTACAGATACCAGCGAAGGTCTCGAGGAGTTATCTGTTGTTGAAGAGCCGGATCAACAAAATGATGTGGAGCCAGTGCATGGTAATCATGATACCAACGACCACTCTCCTGTCACCGAAGAGGTCGATAATGACCCTGAGATCGTTGAGGAACATGATCCTATTCCCCTTCCCACCTCCGGGGGCGCCTCGACCGATCTGATCCCTTCGAATGATATTGATTTACACGATGGAGTAAAAGAAAGTCCCGATGAGGGTAAGACGAACCCGACCACCGTTGGAACTGACCTTGAAGACATTGTCAACCTCTTGGAGTCAGGAGTGGGCGCTCGTAAACCGTCTGTTGAAGTTTCGTCCGGTGCAAATACTGTTGTGGCTGGGGAAATTCCCGATGAGTACTGACAAGAATTGGCTGTGGTATCGTAACTCATTGGGATATGTCGCATTGTCTGTCTCGTCGTCTTTTGCTATCCGCTGTTCCCTTACCTTTTTCTTTTCGTCCCATCAATCCCCTCCTTCCTTTGCAGTGTAAGTCACGCTTTTGACATGGCATGGAGCAGGTGACTAATTCCATATACAGGTTCAACGTCCCACATTTGATAGGATAGGCTTCATTACCAGAGATATAACTTCTCATATACCCACTGTCGATCAAACATAGTCCTAGTCTCAAATTTTCTAGTATCATCGGTGTGGATTCTTCATGACTGAAATTGCTCCCTTGGTATCACCACGAGCAATACAGCTGTTTGGCACGGCTTATGGTGAATTAAGTAGCTATGCCAAGGGTGTATTAGAAGGTTCAAAATGAGCTTAGACAAGTTTAACCTAACATTCCTTGTATGAGGGGGTTTCTACCGGTGAGTGACCCCAGTATTCAGTACTCATGACGAGTAAAGAAGTGGAAACCCCGGTGCCAGTAAAATCATAGTCTTGTTTTTGATTAGCAATATGTAGAGACGGATGTTTTGTCTAGGTATGAGTCAACTTTGAATTGTGCTATTAATCAATTATGACGTACACTGCCGAAGTGCTACCAGTATCACAGACTCGGGTCGATGATCGCACATCCTCAAATGCACCTTGATTGTCTTTGCGTGCGTGATATCAGTCGAGAATATCGTGGAAGCGCTGTCCCTTTTTTGGCCTAAAGACACGAGGGTTTCAACAGCATTCGCAAGGTTTTGATTGAAAGTCACGTGGTCCGTTACTGTCCTTCCCCAACCAGTATGCCATCACTGGTGGACTCTGAACTAGTCTCATTACCACGTTGCCCTTCTGAAACACAATTCTCAAACACTAGAGTATTCCCCCTTATTCAAGCTCTCAAACAGGATGTGATTGTATGACCAATCTGTATCTTTCCTACTTTTATGCTACTGATCCTAATTTTAGGATAATATTGGTAAGACCTTACCTCGAGCTGAATTATAGGACTCACTGCATGCTGCGGCTTTAATGTAGACTCGGCGTTATCATGGGAGTTAGTAGCATGTTCTTCTTGCGATGTCCACATAATGAGCATCTCTGTAGCCAGCTGACAGCATCAGATATCAACTTCACAATTATACGCCCCTTGGTCCTCAAGTACTCTAGCCTAGATAATTTGGCCACCGTTTATTCATGCCTTGTGGTTCGCTCCAACTTTTTACGTCTGTCCGATGAGAGTCTGGCGCATGCCAATCTGAATAACTCACGAGCAATGTTGTGCGAATTACTCGCAATGAAATTCATGCGTCACTTTTCCAGCCATATAGAATTGGTGGCTGTTCTCACACACAGCTGGAGCCCTTTGGCTGGTGCCCCGCATCAGGTTGTAACCGAAATTAAAAATCACTTGCCTATGGATGACGGCTATGAGCTTGATGAGTCGGCAAGTGCGTTGGAGGTATGTTCCTTCTGACAACCGACCCACTAGTGACTCTTCAAACAATGGCCCATTTTAGATGGCTATTTCGACAAATTCAAAAACGTTTCTCTCTGCACCCTTGACTCAATCTGTGGTGAACGATATCTATTCAGGTCAGTCCTGAAATTACTAGCCATTTGTTATGCACTGTGAACCACAAAGTCAAATCTCCAGGTCGTGTCGTATTTTCCACAGCATCTCGCCATTCCCTTGTTGCAGACAATTACAAGCAACGACAAATCGAATTCTATGACTGCCATTCGGCACCCTTCCTTGATCACTACAGGTAAGATTTCATATTTTACTCAGTAAACACACTCTAAAGATGTATATCCCTCCAAGGCTGCGCGTACCTAAATACCAGGCAATTCTGGAGATGACAAATTTTGCCATTTTATGTTTGTTTTTCACCTTGTGTCTTGCCAGTGGGTGCCATATTAGTTCTCTAGTCCTCTTTACTTCTACCGATGGGCAATATTATTCCAGAAAAGGATATCCATGAGGTCACGATCTTCGAAAAGCTCTTCATCATGTTTGCCCTCGCATTCACTCTTGCAGAGTACACTGCAACACGGGAAAATGGGTGGCGTAGTATGTCCTCCATCTTTAACGAGTCCCCTTACTAATTATTTCAGTCTATATGGCCAATGTAACGAGACCTTCATACTCGCACGATCAAATCTAACAACTCTTCCCGTTGTAGATGTGGAATGTTTTTGACGTGAGTTTACCTCTGAGTGATACTATCTTTTAAGTAATCATTCATTATTTCAGACAACATTCGTCATAGTTTGGATGATATACTTTGTCTTCCGGATGAAAGGAGTTGTTCAAGGAGATGGTACGCTATTAGAATGATTCTGGAATGTGCTGACCTCGCCATGCTTGACAAAGAATGGTCGAGCGTTGTCTCTTTCGACGTCCTGTATGTATTCTTTGCACTAACTCGCCGCTCATTCACCGTGTTTATAACCTACGAGTGCTTGCGGGGCTTGCATTCTTTTCCCTCGGTATGTCAGTGTAAAAACAAGAGTTGAAGGGTAATTGACCATTTCAATACAGCCTTGCGTTTTTTGCAGTGTCTAACAATGTCGTTGTCTTGTGCGTGTCTGTCATGAAGTTCTACATTCTCAACTTATATAGATATAGGGCCCTTCGAGGGATGATTGTTAGTGCTTGTCATCCATGACTCAACAAGGTCTTACTGGCACACAGGCCGACTTCATTTTCTTCATGACTATCGCAGCCATCTGTTTCAGTGGACTGCTCTTCACTCTCTGGGAACTAGCTCAACAGGAGCGTAGGAACACATGGACCGTAAAGTCAATTGCATGGCTCATGACACAAGTTTGGTTTGGTATGAAAGCACCCTTGATGCCTGGGATGTATGTTCATCCATCGTCTGTCTGACACCAGGTAATACGGGCTTGACCTTTGAGCAAGCTGAAAGCTTTCATCCGATGTTTGTGAGTGCTATTTGAGACTCGAGGATTCAATCCTTCTAGATGTTTTCTAGGGCCCAATCCTTATGATCGCCTTCGCTGCACTCTCGAACACATTGCTACTCACCAGTTCGTTTTCAGTCATGCGCGTTTATCGTGCTCGCCTGACTGCTCTGGGTCCACAGTTCTCATATCGATATTGACGAACACGTTTGCACGTATTGATTCGGTCTGTACACTCCTTTCTGTGCTCGCATGCGAAAGTGGATGACTGAGTGGACGAACAGAATGCCACCCAGGAGGTGAGTTGCGAAGAATGTTGTCTGAACTCCCTAATGGCAAACGATTTACATTAGCACCTCTTTCAATTTACTATCTCGACTATCGAAGGGTGAGTTACAGGTCACTCTTCCCACCTCTGATGTTGACGTCCAATCCACAGGGTCAAATCAGAAGCCTTGTTTTCCTACCAGCCGCCGTTCAATCTCCTTGCCTATGCGATCCTGGCTCCTATGAGCTATCTTGTCTCTCCGAGAACCCTCCACACGGCTAATGTGTTACTCATACGCATCACGGTGAGTATCACAAGAACGAGCCACAATGATTTTCAACGATGTTTTGCCACTAGTCGTTTCCTATACTCGTTATTATATCAATTTATGAACGTTACATCGCGTCTGGTTCCATTTCTCGGCATGTATCCGCAAACGCTGGGTTGTTCGATAGGTAATGTCCATTCTGTCTTGTCGACTCACTTGACCGATGACTGCTACAGCCTACCTCGCTCCTTAAAGCGCGTCGCCTTGCTAGAAGCCTTGGTTGGTTCTCGTATGAAAGACTTGCACACGACAATATTCGAGGTCGAGGTACCTCCTATGGATTTATTTGATGTCGAGGAAGAAGACGCTAGAGTGATGCGGTCGCGCCCATCGCGAGAGAGCCTCAATAAACCCCATCCCCTCACCCTCACCCCTCGTCTTTCGCGAACTGGAGCAAGCCCACCTCTCTCTCCCATAGTCTCAGATAGAGTTGGACCTGCCTCCCCTGGCTTAGGTCCTCGTTCTCACAGTAGGCAGAGAAACCCTGCGGAAGTCTCTACGAGCGATCTCCTGGATAGTCCACTCGCGAGAATTTACACTAGGCGACCGGTTGGTGCAGATGTACCCGAAGGGGCCGTTGCTGTAGGTGAGACAGTGGACGACATATTGTCAAGTGTCCGGAAGGTGGAACATATGGTTGAGGCTTTGAATGAGTTACCTATCGGGCGGCTGAGGGCTGAGATGAAGGAATTGCAAGTGAGTCACTCATAAAGATACTGTCGCCTCAGCGAGATTGATTTATTGTGTTCCGCAGGACCGACAAGCGCGTATAGAAAATCTCCTCATGACACTAACTAGAGGCATGAGGGGGGACACGACTACCTCTCGTAGCACCACCTATTGATGGCATCGATTCTTATGTTCCCGTCCTGTATTTATCGTCTATTACGTATCCAAATCGGTCTGGGCGTTGCCCACGAATGACACTGCGAATCGGGAGTTGTATTTCACTTGTGATACATACTGTGTATATACCTCGCCACGCAAATCGACTCTCAATTATGTTGAAGACGTGTGATTGGTACGTGTTTTCGGGAGTCAATCACCGTGACACTGGGTGTCCATTGTCTTCATCAGCCAGGGATTCCCTATCTTCCGAACGGATTTGTCGGCCACGAGGCCCATCAGTGTTTTGTGATCTCGGAAATCCGAACAAGGTTTAGTGTTCCTGAGAACAATGATGAAGTGGATCATATGGATGGTGAAAGTGGCGGGGCTGGGGATGAAAATGGAGAAGGGCTTGTGCAACAGTTTATGCAAACTCACTCGTATGAGTGGCGACAAGGAGCTTTGCTCAGAGCTGCAAGATTGGCGCACGTGGGTCTATGATGAAGCTTAGCGAGAGGGCGAGTCATTGTCCGTGGATGATTGCTTGATCGTCCCGCAACAGATTTTTAAGTACATTGTGGGATTAGCTTGCGTTCTGTCGACGACCTTTTAGACCAGATTCGTTGGAACGATCCATATAATCTGGCCTCGTACATCCTGGACATCGTCTATGCAATTCACCATTGGAATCATCGCTCCCCTCCAGGCACTCACCATCTCCATTCACCCTGGCACTCGTGTCTCTGGCGCAGGTGCGTGCCGATGCGCGGGCTCCACGCACTTCCTTTCATTGCAGCCGTTGTAACAATGGCGAGTGCCTAGTATGGGGGGTCTTACTATTTCCCATAGCGCATTTGCGCAGGGCGACGCATCAGGCCTGAGAGCAGATGCACCTCTAATGATCAAATTTGGATGAAGACCCTTTTGAACAGACATGGGGTGTGTTTTTGTCATAGAATTGGTGGCATAGCCTGATCCCCCAAAAAACATCTCCCAACTCCCAAGTACATAGGTTAAGTTGTCATTGTGGACCATCCACAACATCAGCGTCTGGATCTATATAAACAGCCCGGTTCTACTCCGATATCTCTGTGCCCTTCAAGACTATCACCCTCAAAGCAACAGACGGGGCTACTAGAACTCTAATGTAGATTATTATATTTGACACCTAGTACCAGTTGGTGATAGACCGTACGTGGGCCAGGAAGGTCGGCGACCTTGTGGTCCCAGTGTTGTTACCGACCCGGGTTATTAGCTTCTGGGTCGGAGACGGTGATTTCTAAATTGAAATGACCGTGTCCGACCCAGGGTTGGACGGGTCAAAATGTCCAAACCACTAATATTGACAGTAATGTAGTCTAGTTGGTTAGATCGCCTATCATGAGATGACGAGCCTTCCCTAGAGCCATTCCTAATATCTCCCTGTATTGGTAGACTCATCCTGAGTATTCACCTGAGACAATAACTTGTAGAAAACCATATCATCGTGATAATGCTAGACGCGTTAGAGATGCAATGAGCATGTTTGACACACCTTCTTGGAGAAGCGCATCCTTTGTTTGCATCTTCTCAACAGTCCCTGCATCAAAGGCCGCTTTCTCATCACGTTCTAGAAGCTCAAGATGATATTTGGTTTCGTATCTGCAATAGGCCTTGAAGTGGGAGGAATTGGCACATTCGCCCTTGTAGAAATGGTCCCAATGCCAGGACTGAGGACGTATGGGTGGTAGCAGACTTGGAAGAGGAGCAAAAAAAACCATTCACCTGGAAGGGTGTATGTTGCTACAAGTTGCTAATTTAATACCCACTCCCCAACTGACCTTGCTGACCCCATTCGCTGGAAGGGTGCCTGTTTGCTACCAAAACAATCACAAGTTGCCAGATTAAGCATTACCCAGCTCCTCTACACTGACCCTACTGACCTGCCGGATTTCCATATTTGTCACCGGGTTAGTTATTTGCGTTTTGACGGGTCAGTAGCAACACTGTGTGGTCCCACCGCTGAGCAGTGACGAAAATGGACGAGATAATTACGTAATGAGAAATCTCCCATTTTGGCTTCTCACCCTGTTCTTAATACTCTACTCACAGAGCGTCCGTCGTCTTTGAAGATTTAGACTTACGTGGATGCGGCAGCGTCGTCCACTGTCGCCAAGCAGGCTACTCTTGCTATTGTTCTCCTTGGTTGTCTTTGTTGCGATCGTCAGTATGCACTTGCACCTCCAATCCCTCTCAATCAGGACCCAACGTGTAAGCTTCAAGTCAAGCAAGTCTGCTCACAGAGTGAGCGTGGTGCGTTATTCGCCTCCACGTGTGGACCGGAGTATTCTGGATAAGCTGCGGTTGCTGGATGCAGAAGAGTGTCTGACTGAAGCTTCCTCGCGCACGGCTTGGCCTCCCAAGGTAACGAGGCTCCCCATCGAAGGCCCCACGCGCATTCTTCACGACACGGCACTGCTAGATATAGAGCTGTGCGGTACCACGCCATGCCGGCTGTTGCTTCCCGCGTTCATCGGCGAGCAGGAGTCAAAGGCGCGCCGCCATCTGCTGCAGCTCGCACACCTCGCGCATATGCTCAATCGCTCGCTCGTGCTTCCCAATGTCGCGCGCAGCCGGCTCGGCACGTGCGCTAGGTGGGACTTTGCGCTGTACTATGAGCCGCCGGACGTGCCTGGTGTGCAGGTAGCGTTTGGGGCGTTTCGGAGGTGGGTGGCACTGCGTGCGACGCGCCCGCGGGTGCAGGTCGTTGAGGTGCTGCCTGGGCATCTGGCTCCAGTGCTCCGGGACACGAAGGAAGGCGAGCAAGCCATCTTCAGCGCTGCTACAGGTCTGCGCGACCTGGGGCTTGCTGAAGTGGCCATCTCTGCTTCTCGTGACCCGGCGGCGATGGCACATAATCACTGTCTGCGCATGCGTGCCCGCAACGCTCGCTTTGGGGACTTTTCACCTGTGCATGTCTATCCTCGTGCTTCTGCTTCTGCTGCTGGCTCTGCTTCTTTGCACCGAGACGACTGGTTTGAGTTTGGTCAAGGGCTGGTTGCTGCACTGTCCTCGCCAGTCATAGCTACAGCTTCCAAACGTGTCAACGATACCACGTCTCTCGAGCCTGATGTGCTACTTTTGAACTGGGAGCTTCGCTACCCTGTCTTTCCTCTTCCACCAGACATTGTGTTTCGCTATGCGCGTCGCTGGACGGACATGGCTGCTTCCCTCGCCACGCGTCTCCAGCCGTTCATCGCTGTACACTGGCGCATGGAACGCGTTTCCCCGTCCGCGCTCCCATCCTGCGCGCCGTTGCTCGTCGCTACGCTGTCAACGCTTCTGGCAGACCTCCCCGGGATCACGGCCGTGTACCTCGCGACAGACTACCCCACGGAGGGCGCGGGTGCGCCGCACTCTGGCACGTTCCGCGTGGGGGAGGAGCACCATGTCGCGATGCGGAGGTTTGAGCGTGCCTTTGCGGAGGCGGACGCTGTGCGGGGGGGTGGTGTGCGGTTGACGGGGTTCGTCGCGGAACTGGGGGCGGGGGGGTTGGACGAGGGCGCGGGGGGGGCTGGAGGTGTGGGGGGCGTGGATCTGGACGCGGGGTTGATGGGGATCGTGGACAAGATGGTGGCGACGCAGGCGGCGCTGTTTGTAAGTGGAGGACCGGGCTGTGGGAAGACGAGGTGAGTTGTAGTACAGGATCAGTGCGGGGGTGCTAATGTGGAGATAGCTCGTTTACGGGACAGATTATTGAGGAGAGAAGGCGCGCGAGAGCGGCAGCGCATCCCGGTCTGCTGAATACTATAGATTACTTTGGCTGAAAGAAGACGACTTGCTCTACATAATACTTGTGCATGACATCAGACGTCTGTTCCACAGGCAAGCATGATCATAAACGCATGAAGCATAGACGAATACAGGCCAGCCCTGAATAAATTTTGCAGTTTGGGTGTTGATCCCCCCCCCCTTCAGACCCCCACTTATGACCTTGGTGCACCCCTCCCCACTCCAGCAAACTGCGGTCTGTACTCGCCTGGGGCGGCCTCCTTCTTCGGGCCGTCGTCGCGGCGGCGGTAGTCGTCCCTGTCGCCGCGGGGTGCGCGGTATGCGCCGTCGCCACCTGCGCCGGGGCGGACGCCGGCGGGGCGTTGGGGACGGACTGCCTTTTTGTGGGTGGCGGGGACGATTTCCACGGGGAGGTGGAGCCTGGGGGGCACGGTATACGTCAGCACACGCCCAAGAGCAAGCCAGGGGGAAAAGAGCATGGATGCGCACCATTCACGGAGGTATTGGAGGCCCTCGCTTGTGAGTGTGTAGTAGTAGTACTGCCACGAGAATTGGGTCTTGACGAGGCCGCGGGATGTGAGGCTCTGCATGGCCTTGATGACTTCGAGGTTGGGCACGTCGAGGTCGTCGTGCTTGGGTGCGTTGAAGTCTTTCTTGGCGACGAGGACGCCCTCTGCGTGGCTGGTGTTAGAGAGGAAGATGGGAGTACGGGGGTTTGGTGGACGTGCCTTTGAAGAGGTTCTCGTAGATGGCCTGCCTGTTCTTCTTTGAGATGATCATGGTGTTGTGTGGTGGAGAATCGCCCGGCTGGAGGCCTCGACATCAGCGTGTGCGAGACAGTATGCTACGCTGGCGACTCACTGCAAGCTTGAGCACGCTGTGCGGTAACAAAAAATGCGAATCAGCGAAACGTCATCCAAACGGTACAGTACACATCCATCTCCCTTGATAGAAGAGCCAGGCCAGGCGAGGCTGCTCCAACAGAAGGAGCAGGAACATCACTCACCGGAATCACAGAGTCGGTCGGTTGGAAGGGTCGGGGACGTGCTCGTCGGTCGCTGCGCTGTGCGGAGTCCGTATGCGTTGCCTAGAATAAGCGCACGCGGAGCTACATTTCGGTCGGCGCTTGAAAGATGCGTGGGAATGCAGCCCACGGAGTTGGCAAGGCTACGTGTACGATGGATTGGCTAGTAAAGTACATGTCCCATGCCTGGCCTCATCCGACGCCGACAGCATTCCTGCTACAAACAAGAGGGTGCCCTTGTCGTCAAAGCTCACCACACACGTGGTGTGCCCGCTGATCCAGGAGGTCTGGGATGTGCCCCGTGACAGGTCCGCGCTCGGATCTCAGAACTTGCCGGCTTTGGATTCTATTCCGTGAAGAATTCAGTCAACACCTCTGCCCTGTTCTGGAGTGCATTCTTGATCGTGTGCATTGTATTAGTACATCTCTGCCCTGATATATGATCTCCTTGAGCATTCTGCTATCGTTGATTGTGCGCGCAGCAGGTGTGGGGCGTGCTGTGGCGTAGGAATAATGCGCCATGGAGCGTGCGCCTCTTGAATAGAACTGCATTTGCATTGCCTGGAGCCACGTGACATTAACTTATGCGGCAATCCAACAGCGCCCACAGTGGTCCATTGGTTGACTTCCGTGGTACCCCCGCTCAGCCAAACATGTTTCAGTGCTGCCATTTTCCCTTGGCAGTTACCCTCCATGACCTTTGAGTATGTCCCCCTTCTCCCGCCGCATCCCCCGCCGACTGACCGCCCTGCCCTCCGTCTGCAGCCTAGACCAGAGCTTCTTTACGCCCCAGACGCACGACGTGGACGCTGGCTGCACGCCACAGCTCGAAAAAGACTATGTACGTGCTTGGGGGTCGACACTGCCACCCGCACTGACGGTGGTCTAGTGCACCAACTATACCTGCTGCGGCCTCATGCTCGCGGACCTGCACGAGCTCGTCGGTCACTTTGAGGAGCAGCACGTCACGGTGGTGAGCCCAGCGGGGGTGCCGCTGTGGCGTGGCTCGCCGTCGTCTGCAGCATTTTCTGGGTCCTCGTCCAGTGGTTCCACCTCGCCCATCTTGCCGCATCCGTTCCCCACGCTGACGTCCGCGTTTACGCCGGTGATGACGTCGGGGTCGCGTGACCCGGGTGGCTACCTTGCGCAAAACTGTCTGGCAAAAGAGGAAGAACATGTGTTTGACACGATGCTCCACAGCGAGGTGTACGAGCGCGCACCCGCATCGGTTGTGCCGCAGTATACGATGGGACACGAGAACGCGAGCGCCAGCGCAGGCACGAGCACGAGCACGAGGATGAGTACGAACTATGATAATGGCAACTACAACACGAGTTACACGAGCTTCGAGACGACTACGGCGACTACAGATGTCCCCGCTAACACCCCGACGCACGTGCATCCGCCGACGATTGCGCCGACGCCCGTGCATGCGCGCCCGCCGACGCTGTCGATTATAACGGACACGGGGCCTGGGTCGGGGCGGACGTCGACGTGTCGGAAGAGGGCACGTCGTGAGCGAACGCACAAGTGCCCGCACGAGGGGTGTGTCAAGGTGAGAGAGCCCGCTGTGATGGGCGACGAGCAGGGCTGATCCAGTTGCAGACGTATCTGAATCTCAATGGACTGAAATACCACCTTACCAAGGGTGCCTGTGTATTTTCGTAGACTGTAGTAGCTACATGTGAAAAAACATTTGGCCGTGACAACGCCGTGCACGTGACTGATATGACACATGTATAGCGTGGTCATGCGCCACGCTCTCACCGCGCTTATGTCATTCTGTCCCCTCATGTTTCTCTCCTGAGCTTGTTTTTTTTTGCTTCCACCCACAACAAGCCCATCTTTGCTCTGCTCGTCGTCTCATGCGGCACACAGAGCCTCTCCTCGCCCTCACCGCCGACGCCGCCGCCCATGTCCCCCAGTCCGACGTCCTCGCCCTCGCTGCCCTCTGCACAGGTCCGTATTTCCTCTTCCACCCGCCCCCCGCCCTCTTCTCACACATCCCCCGCAGTCTTCTCCAAGCTCGGCTCTGCCGTCGCCGACGGCCCCCGTCTCGAGAACCTCGCATGGCGTCTCTGGCATCGCGCCCGCACCGCCACCGCCGCCCCCAGCACCCTTCGCCCGTCCACGCTGCCGTCGCCCGCCGTGACGATCCGCCCACACCCGGTCCACCCCCCGTCCCTCTCCAGCGATTCCAGCACGGGCTCCATCAGCGACGCTGCTGCCCTCTCCGCTCTCACGCCCCATGCAGAGGCAGCACCACCCACGCGTTCGCCGCACTCGCATCATACAGAGGGTGCCCACCTGAATGCGGTCACGTCTGCCCCTGTGGCTTGCAACGAGGGCCATCGGCTGCTCCCGGCAACACCCCTGCCCCAGGCGCCGTCCCAGCGTCAAAACGCAGAGCAGGGTCGCATGCGCATACATAGTGTCGCGCTCCCGGTTCCTGATGGGTGGTCAGGCCAGCTCGCGGGCGGGCCGCTTACGCCCAGCGTAGAGGGTGACGACCGTGCTGAGCGCCCGATGGATGGTGGTGTTGCCGTGTCCTCCCGTGTGGGGAACCCCGGGAGCCCGCCGTCTGTTGGCCGTCTCATTTTGCAGCTCTTCGCGGATCCTCCTGTTGGGCGAGGGAGGCGCGCGTCACCGGTTGTGGCATCGACCCCGTCTTTGCATTCAGGGTCAATTATTTCGACACCCCGCCAGCCTTTCCCGACTTTAGTGGTTGTGACTCCGACACCGCACCCCACGCCTCCTGCCACACCCTCTCCAGGTGCGGGGGAGGGGTATGCAATGTTCGGTTATGGCCCTAGGGCCAGCCCGCCTGCCAGTCAGGCAACGGGCCCTGCAAATGGTCAGCTCGCCACACCGGTCAGTGTCAATGGTGACATGAGAGGTAGCCCTGCTGTTGTTGTTGATGGCAAATCCGGTTTCTTTGCGAATTGTGGACAGGCTATGGTATGTTTTTATCTCTCCTTCCTTTGTTTTGTCTTTTTTTTTTTTTCGAGCATTGTTCGATGGTTTGGGGCATTCCCTATCCATTTCCGTGTCCTTCTTTGCATCTATCCGTCTATCTCCCACCTCATTGTTCCTTTCATTTCCCGGCTTTTTCCCCCGGCTTCCGGGCGCGTACCTGTCTTCGTGCTCGTCTTCGTGCTCGTTTCCTGGGTGCTCGCTTATTGCTTGCCTACCCTCTCCGATCCAGCCCGATCATTCGATTTTATTTCCGTCCTTCATTCTCTTCTTTTTTGGTGGTTTATTCTCGTCTTTTTAGCGTACTAAATCTTTCCGGATATTTCGATTTTCCATTCATTTTTTGGTGTTTCGATTTTCGATTTTATTCTTCAATCTGTCTCCGCAACGGACATACTCTTACCATTTTCTTTCGCACAGCTTGAGGCTCCTGCCAATGCGGCCATGCCTGCACAGTTGGACCCAGCGGATGCACACCATGTCGCCGCCTCACGACCCGGTCCTGTGCTACTCCCTGCGGTTTCAATAGGCATGGTTGTTCCGTCTGGCTCTACCTCCACAGCTGGAAAAGGCGATATGCACAGTAATGAAGGCACTCGCGACGGCGAGGTGCTGACGGACGTTACAGCTTCTGCAGTAGCTTCTGCATCGGCTACGGCTTCCGCCAGCACCCCAGTGACGTCCACCGCTCCATCCGCACTATCCACCCCAGCGACCACCCCCGTGACCACCATCACGTCCCCGCCCTGTCCATCAACCCCTACGCCAGCCCTTGTACCCGCTGCCGTTATCACCTCACCCCCACTGGATCCATCGTCGGCTATTTCGGTCATCCAACCCCCTGTCCCAGGGACTATCCCCATTCTGCCCATCTCCCAGCCTGCCGAGCCGGTTCTCGGCCCGACACCCGCCCCACCATCAGCAGCGGAGAAGAAACTCGCCATAGTGGAGGATAAAAAATTCTTCCTCGCGGCGCAGCGCTCCGAGGGCTCGATGGGTTCCGGAGTCTCAAGTGAGAGTCCGGAGTCGGGTAGTGTGGGCTCTGGGTCTGGGAAGAGTGGAGGTAGTATGGGTATGGAGGTGTTGGTGGGGGCGATGGGAGGGCGGGAGGCATTGTTAGCCAAGGCGATGGCGGGGAGGGTGGCGGGTTATGGTGGTGGGGGCGGGGTGGAGAGTCATGGCGCGGTGGGTGAGTCTGGGTTGGAAGGCGAAGGCTCTGCGAAGAGCACGACAAGCATAAGCCCGGGTGGTGGCATTAGGTCGTCTGCGGCGAAGGGAAAGGGTCGGGTAGGGTTTAGCATTGGGTCAAGTGGACTGAGTGGGAAGCGGAAGAGTGGTCTTAAGAGGGATGAGGTGGGGGATGTGCCGGGAGGCGTGAAAGGAGAAGTCAAGTTGGAGACACAAAGGAAATCGGCGGAACCCAAAGGCAAGGGCAAGGACAAGGAGCACCAGGCCGTAGATGTCGGCGCAGGGTCGGCTGCATTAGCCCCGCCGCGACCCGGTCTGTCCGCTACACAGTCGCTGCAGCTGCTCCCCAGCCATCGCTCCCACACCGCCCATGGTCACCCACATGCGCATGCTACCCTTCATGGCCATCCACATGTACAACCCCATCAACCCCATCATCTACGCCAGCTTCCTACCAATCCCCCGCGTCGGCAATATTCGCCTGCACGCAAATCAGCCCTTGGTGCCCCTGCTACCAAGTCCCCCACCTCGTCTCATGGGCATGGGACTATGACCGACTCGGTGCAGTCACGCAGAAATAACAGCGATTCCACACAGCCTCGTGCGAGTAACACCGACGCATCTCATGCTCGCCCTCATGGTCCCCTTCCCGCTCTGGGGCCCGATGCGCCGATGACACGCCACCTCCCTTACCACCCGCAATTGAGTCATCTTGGGCTTGGACATCTGCCTACTGTGCCGCCGAAGCAGCGACGACCGATTGAGATCACGGAGACGTCTAGCGAATACGAAACGACTGATACGGAAGGAGACGAGTCCTCGTGGGAGTCGGAGTCGTTCAGTGGGGATGAGACGGGCGCCACTGGTGGTAAGGAGGGGGCTAGTGCGGGCCCTTCGAAGCATGGTCGGAACGCGGGCGATGCCACGTCCAAGACTGGCAAGGCGGCCAAGACGAGTGCGAATGCACACCGCACTCGAGATGCGGGGGAATTTGCGCGCGATGCCGCCCTCGAGGCGCAGCGGCAACGCGATTTGTTCCAAAAGCTCCCCGTGCGGTCGTACTCGAACCTGGCCCAGCTCCCCCGCGCGAAGAGTGGTCTGTCGCTCTTGTTCCGCCCCGATCCGGAGCTGTTCCCTGAGGGACATCCGTACCGGGCGAGTAAGAGCAGCCGCGATCTGCTTGCGCGGAACTGGTCTGCGCCTGCGCCGCCGTTGGCGGTGACTGCCTTGTCGAAACGTGGGTCGCCTGTGGGGCCCATGTCCGCTGCTGTGAATGCGGACCCTGTTGTCGCCAGTGTCAACTCGCGGACGAGTACGACGGCCGCGACGGCGGGGAGTATGGATAGGCATTCAGCAGGCTTGCAGCGGGGCGGGTATCGTCCGCGGGGAAAGCCTGCTGATCAGGAGGAGGAGACGGACTCTGGAGAGGATGACCCGGACGATGCGATCCAGGTGTCGAGCAGTGTTGCGCAGCGACGTCTTGCGGCACTCATGGGCCGGCGGGGGACGCAGTCGCAGCAGCAGTTGCGTCGCCCATCATCATCGCACGCGACATCGTCACTGCAACCGCCACTGCCAGGCTCTGCGCTCGCCAACCAGAATGCGCCGCCCTCCAGACCGCAGGCTGTAACACGCACGACGACTGCACCAGTGTTGATGCATCCTTACCTTCCTGACCCTGCACCACTGCAAACTCCTCACACGGTGCGCCGCAATATCATTTCGCAAGAGCTTGATGAGGAGCTGCGGCGGAACCTGTTGTGGGAACGATCACAGAACCAGATTCATGGCCGTCCGCCGCGCGCTGCCGGGTCGATTTTGCCTGGGCCGTGGCGGCGGTTGACATCGTCGAGGCCGGAGGAGGAGAGCGGGGAGTCGCAGGCGCAGACGAACGAGGATAAGGCGCCTGGGAGGCGGCCGTTTGGCACGCAGCGTACGAAGAGTTGGGCTGGTGACTTCCATGCGTCTGGATGTGAGTTGTGCAACATTCTCACTAATTGTGTGGTAATCGATTTTTTTTTTTAGGGTAGTCTTTTGAGCTTGGTGATGATGCATCACCAAGCTCGTTATGAACCGTATGATACATTTGCACGATAGTACACTTGCACGCCGACATGTCCTCCCATCATCATCATCACCACCACCACCACCACCACTACCCAACCAAGTCTTTATGTGGCATCAACGACTTATGTGTCGCATCGAACTCATGCACTTTATCAATCTGCAGCAAGTATAATAATATCCCTGTTCCGGTTTTACTCCTGTCATGACTCACCATTTCCCACTCGCCATATCTCGATTATGGTGCAACCATTGTTCATTGTCGCTTGTCATATCAGTCTTTTTTTGTCTCTACCTCTGGTTTCCTGTGCCGTGTTCTGTGTCCAAAGTTGTCGTGAACGTTTTTCTAGCAGCCATTGTACTAGCATTGTCATATAAGTAATAATGCATTGGAAGATTTGTGATGCCAAGGGGATGGATTCTCTCAGAGTGAGCCCGGTAGTTACGATGGAAGCAACAGTCAGGGCAAAGACCGGATGGGGAGTTTAGAAACCGCCGGCTATAGGAATGGAGCCTAACGGCGGTAGGCTCTGAGATCTGAAGAGGATCACCTCGCTGATTTGGAGAATTCGGAGATAGACGCACGTCAAAACACCGCCACGAGTGATGGCAAGCGTTGATGTCTAAGGTTTCGTTTTTGTCATGTTCAATTAGCACGCGACTACATCTTGCTCCCATCCTTTACCTTAGATCACTTGTCCCAGTGTAATATTCATGTCGTCTGGAGATGAGGAGTATAACAGGTCCGGCACTGGCGAGGACCCAAAGGCGTTGAAAAAGAGACGCATCCAGCGCGCCTGCGATACCTGCAGACGCAAAAAGAGTTCGTACATCTCTCATCTGCGGAGCCATTTCAACTCTTACGCTCCCTTTCTGATCTGTTTGTTGTTGCCTATCAGTACGCTGTAAGTGCTCTCCGCCCGAGGCCTATATCAGGTCTTGACTTACATGATGGCCGTGCTTTCCAGGTGACGGCGCCACAACTGTGGGGAACAAGTGTTCAAATTGCGCAGCCTATAACTATGATTGTACGTATGTCGAGGCAGCCAAGGTACGTTCGACCCTTTTGCGTCGTTTTTTAACGTGTCTCACTCGGCCGGTATTTTCGTTAGAAACGAGGGCCACCGAAAGGGTACGTTCCTTTGCATCAGCGGGAAATCAGGGATGCCTGATCGAATTATGGCTGCAGATATGTCGAAAGTTTGGAGAGTCGACTTCAGAAGATGGAGACGCTGCTCCAGCGTGTGCGTGGCACTTTCACTAGTTCGCGAAACTGACATTGTGGCCTGAACTGCCTCTCTAGCTTTGCCCCAATGCCGACTTTACCAAGGAATTGGGTATTCATATGGATCGAGAAACGTGGTATAATGAGCGACAAAAACGGGGAAACACCAGTCCTGTCCCCGTCCTCCCCAAGAAACTTCAATCTTCACCTCCAACAGCATTAAACGGTGTTCAGAATACGTATGCCTACAACTGTGGTTCGGATGAGTTCGGCCCCAGCGATGATGACCCTGCACATCTCCCCGACGAGGTTCAACGACTCACAGTGACCTCGAAAGACCGACGCTTCCATGGCAAGTCGAGCGGCCTCGTCCTCGTCCAAACCGCTATCGATATGAAGCGAGAATACACCGGTGGTGATTCAACCGATGCCAACCCAAAACGGTCCGATTTCTGGAGTAATCCCGAGGTATGTCATCCAATCAATCTCCATTCATCTCAGCCTGAGCGCTATTACAGTGGGAGGGCAAACGTGCTCGCGTTTCAGATGACCCATTGACGTTCGACTTTCCGCCACCCGACTTGATAGAATCTCTGATCCCCTTGTTTTTCAATCACAACAACCTCTACTTGCCCATTCTCCACCGTCCCACCTTTGAGCGGCAATATCGCGAGCGCCTGCACGAGACGGATACAGGCTTCGCTTGTATCCTTCTCCTCGTCTGCGCAATTGCATCGCGCTGCTCCGATGACCCTCGCGTCTTGCGGCCGGAAACGAATGATTGCGACACCCCACCCTCACGACACTCAGCCGGTTGGAAGTACTTTGACCAAGTCAAGATGCAACGCAAGTCACTCATCTCACCAGCAACCCTCTTTGATTTACAACAGTATGCTGTGCGTTTCATGCTTATCCTTGCAACGTTGTCGTGTGTTCTTCTCACAGACGTCGGCAACACAGCTCGCGGGAATATTTCTACAGGGATCCGCAGCACCGTACGCGAGTTGGGTGACCGTCGGTATAGGACTGCGCGTGGCCCAAGATGTTGGTGCACACAGGAAGCGGCTATCAGATACCGCGGCAACCGTGGAGAGCGAATTATGGAAGCGTGCCTTCTGGTGTGCCCATTCACGCCAATCAGCCATGGATGTATGACTGAAAGCTATCTATAGGGTGCTTGTGAATCTTGACCGGCTCGGAAGCGCCGCGCTCGGTAGACCTTGTGCAATCCACGATGAAGAGTGAGTCTTCTCCTTATTGACTCCAAAGTCCACGTGTCTCATCGTTTCATAGTTTTGACCTTGATCCACCTCTGGAAGTGGATGATGAATACTGGGAGTCCCCGAATCCTGATAATGCATTCAAACAGCCCCCAAATAAACCATCTACTGTTGCATATTTCAATGCACTCATTAGGCTGGATCAGATTCTATCTTTCGGGTTACGGACCATCGTAGGCACCTGTCGGGTCTTCGAAGGCACTACTCTAACGAATATTTATAGTACTCGATCAACAAGTCCAAGATTTTGTTAGGTTTTGCTGGTGAGAAAGATTGGGCACAAAATACTGTCGTTGAGCTGGACACGGCGCTGAACCAATGGCTGGAAACCGTCCCGGAACACTGTACGTCACACCCCATGCTTTCCTCCGCTCACTAACAAGCTCTTTGAAGTACGGTGGGATTTACGTTGGGACCCCTCAAAGGAATTTTCCGTGTTCTTCCAGCAGTCGGCCATTCTCTATGCTACATATTATCATATCCAGATCCTCGTTCATCGTCCTTTCATACCTCGCCCTGGCAAACCTGCTCCTTTGTCTTTCCCCTCGCTTGCGATCTGCACAAACGCTGCGAGGTCGTGCAGTCAAGTGCTCCAAGCCCATCGCAGGAAATGTGATGCCGGGTCTGCGCCACATCTCATGTTCTATGCGTTTACATCCGGACTGGTGTTGTTACTCAACATATGGGGTATGCGCAAACAGGGACAAAGCAACACGGGGGATACAAGCACGCCAATGCACGATGTTCATATGTGTATGCAGTTCTTGAAAGCGGCTGAGAGCAGGTAAGCCTATTCTCTTCCTGTCCCTCTCTCTTACTGACCCTATCACTGCAGGTGGCACCTTGCCGGTCGATTAATGTGCGTCCCCGGACTTGATGGCTGATTGAAGCTAATGTATATACAGGGACATACTTCGTGACCTTGCGTGTGTGGGAGATTTCCCCCTTCCCCATCCAAGTCCCGTGGTCGGCAGTAAACGTGAGCGTGATTCTGATAGCCCCAAGTCGGCAACTACTCCGGAGTACACAATGAGTCAAGATGCTTCCGCCCCTCCACACAAAGTCTCCCGTCCCCAGTCATTCATATCCTCGCGGCGACCAACGTCTCAGACACAGGTTGCCATGCAGCCCACCGAGTTTGGACAAATGTTGGAGCCTCTTCTCCCTAACCCAAATTTCATGCAGCAGCATCCCACTGCCTCAGGGTCGGGAGGCAATCTTGCCGGCGTTCCGCAATGGTTCGCGCCACAGCCAGATATGTCGGGCGCTGGTGATGGAAGCCACCCAGGCTCAACCTTCGGGTCGCCGGCACCCACACAGCCGGTGCTACAACAGCTGTTCGGCACAGGAGCAGATACCTCACAACAGGTTTATCCCCAGTCAGCGCCGCAGTTTGGAGGTGGCTTTGCACCCCAAAATGGGCAAGATGTATACCCAAATGGGGCAAACGGGATGCCAACAGGGGGGGTTCAGCATCCTACATGGGGAGATACGCTTAATATGTGGTCGACGGCCCCGACCGGATTTGAGTGCGTGTTCGGTCACTGTTGAAAACCACGAGGTCGCTGTTCCTGACGTCTGGTTTTCAGATGGGAAGACTGGAACACATTCACCACAAATATGATACCTGGTAGTAGACCAGACGAACAGCCTCCTCCTGCTTAGCTGCCAGTGTTCTCGTTAGATTCGGACACTCCTATTTGTTACGAGCCCAGATACGGACATGCTATTGACGTGGACAGACATGGACAAGCCCCTTGGCAGTGCGTTTTATGACCGCTGCTTGGACTACGAAGTATTCTAATAGTTACGAAAAGTGGAAGTCCTGCTCTTATCGGTACCTTTCTAGCCCTTTGTAATGTATTAAATTAATCTACTCGCGTACACGCCTTATTTACCCCTACATCGCTTGCTCACTGGACCTCAAATACTGAGACAACCATCAGCCTCACTCATTGAACAGTAACATGGCAACGCACCACACGCGCCACTGCTTGGCTTTGTCGCAAAGAGCACCTCACGCAACTCATCTTGGGTGAAACCATGGTATGGTGGATATGACTGGCTAATCTTATGGATAAACTTTTCAACGTCGCCCTCCGCAACAAGCGACACTGTGCACCCGCCCCATCCCGCGCCTGTGAGCCGGCTGCCATAGGCACCAGCTTCACGTGCAAGTCGCGTCAGCTCATCCAGCTCCGGACACGAGCATTCAAACAGCGTCGCGCAGCTCTCTTGCGACTCATTCATGAGCCGACCGAGTTCCTGCAGCGTGTGCGTTGATGTTACGGCGGAGTTGGCGTTGAGCAGACAGATCTCACGGAATTCGAGAACGCGGAGCGCTTCAGAGAGAACGTGTCGTGTGCGCTTGTACAGCTGAAAATGTGTCGCCTCGACTAGAGATAGACTTGTTAGTTAGTGCTGCGGCTAAATAGACACCATGTGCTCACCGTCTACCCACGAGAGATACAACTCGTGAAATTCCCTTTGTGTCAGCCCGGAGAGTTCCACCATTTCTTCGAGGGTAAGACCGGCATCTTCCTCATCACTGATGTCGCCCTGCTTTAGCCCATCCGCTTCTGCAATAAGATGCTCCAGACCCTTCTTGAATTCCGACATATCGACTTCTTCACCCTCTGGAACACCTAGGAAACGATCAACAACCTGCTTTAAAGTCACTTTTTCTGTTTTGGCGACCGTAACACGGAGGCGGCGCGCAAGGACGCGTGCAGCGACGAGGGTCTCCACGACACGAAGGTTATAACGGTATTTTGAGGAAACGACCTTGTCCGCTACGACAAGTGAGTTCGCACAAACGAACACGGTGCGAGGGGAGGTGGTTGGGAGCGGGATGAGTTCAGCAGAAAGTCGCGGGTGGAAAGCGATGTAAAGTGCGGACTGGGTGATTGACATGACGGATGCAGCCTGGTCCATTCTGATCCAGGAAGTCAGCATGTGATAATAACCATGGAAAGGCTATGAATATACCCTCCACTATTCACACCTGAGAAGCAGCGTGGTCAGTTATTGGGTATCAAAACAATCATATGCCTCACCTACGCGCTTCTCATTCTCCATTGCCATCTGTACCAGTTCCCCCTTGTTCAATTGATTCAGCTTCTTGTTCATTGTGAGAAAGGCAAGAGTTGATGCGACGACCATGGCAGCGCTCGAACTGAGCCCCGAGCCTGCAGGGACAGAGCCTGTAACCAGAAGGTCAAATCCAACAGGCTTATCGTCTCCCGCCTTGAAGAAATGCTCCAAGACACCCTGCACCGTAACTGCGTTGCAGAGTGAATAAGACGGAATCTGTAGAAGACGCACATAATATCCAGCCTTCACATAGCTCTCCCACCTGAGTTGAGTCTTATCGATTTCCATGTGCCAATTGCCCGAATCATCCTTGACAGGAGTGAATGACTGCCTGTCATACTTTGAGCCAAGATTTTCTGCGACAATATGCCCTGTGAAATCTCCGTGTCTCGGGGCGCACGCGATGAGGATGTCGCGCTCAATTGCCGTCGGGAAGACGCCAAAAAGCGCGTAATCAATGTGCTCCCCTATGAAGAAGGTCAAACAAGTCTGAAGAATAGTGACGACCGCGGACCTATGAGGTTGACGCGTCCTGGTCCTCGGGCGACATGTGTCTATAACAGGCATGATGAAACGTGTTCACGCATAGCTGAGAGTACTCACGGGTCTGCGATCAAAGAACCTCTCGAACTCTGAGATGAGGTGGTTCCAACGCTGACTGGAGATGTGTTAGACATAAACTGCGGTGGAGCTCGGCGATCTGACCCTTGATTTGTAGCAGTTGCAGGATCACAGTGTACTTGGTGGAGAGAGGTGACGAGTGGGATGGGGAGAGAGGCAGCCATGAATACGAGAGACTTATAAAGAGTATCAGAGGATGAGGAGAAGAGCTTCTCTGCCAAGGACTGTACTAGGACGGGCCGATCCATTCCGCTTCGACATCATCGTCAGCGCTTGTATATATACTTTGTGGCGTCGTCTCGCCTGCACACCAATGTCGAACCCAATCCTCCTTTCCCTTCCTGACTTGTCCCCCCCCTTGGCTGTTGAGGTATACATGCGGGACTAATTGCATTCTGTCTCTCACCATTACCTTAGATCCTTCCCAGAGGTCTTGTCGTCAACAGACTCCTTGTAAACGTCGATGGAAAGGTATATGCAATCATTTTCACCTTCTATCCACTCACCCATGTTTTTCTTAGACACATGACCTCGTCGTAGGTCCTAGCAACCCCGCCCATCATGGTCAACACCCCCACAAGTATCAGAATACCATCATCGGCCGTTATGCGAACCGTCTTCCCACAGGGTCTATTGTCATAGAGAAAAATGGCGCGACGGCTGCTCTGAACACAATCCCCAATGGTCTGACCTCCCCCCTCCTACGTAGTACATCCTCATGACCCTTATGATCAGAAAACCCGAAGGTCAGCCTCCACGGCGGCCCGGAGGGCTTCGACACCCGTGAATGGCAATGTATTGAGCTCACCGACGCTACTCTGTTCTCTGACAGCGAAAAAGTGTCCATAGCTGCCCTGCCCTCTAGCGCACTCTTCAAACTCATTTCTCCTGACGGTGATCAAGGATTCCCCGGCAACTTACTCCTCGAAGTCTTATTCGCCGTATCATCTGCGGCGCCTAAGCAGAGTACCCTCTCAGAACAACGCCATGTGGGCAGCCTGTATGTTGTGTATAGGGCAAGACTCCTATCTGAGGACGAGGTGACACCTGTCAATCTAACTCAGGTAATCGGTGCCTTTCCTTGCGTCAAAGCCATATAGCACTAAGGCTGAAAGTGGGGGATTTGAAGCACTGGGGCTTTAACCTTGATGCCAGTCTGGGGAAGAAAGGGACCCCTACTCCAGACATCAAAGACCATCACTTGTTTATCAAGGTGTGCCGACTGGCTGTGGGCAGGCAGCTGTCTAGTGCTTATATGCATAATATACCAGGCTGACCATACTATTTCTCTTGATGAGAACGCTCTTTCCTCCGGGAAGTTGTCTTCTGTAATGGGGACTCCCTTGGAGCATTCCCGCACAAGGTTGGACGACAACTTTCCACCCTCTGGGCATGGTATTTCTACCTTGTCCATGACGCTTTTGTATTGCTGAATATGTCATGCAGACTCATTTTACATGTTTAACATTCCATCAACACCCGTTGAATCCATTCGCCTGCCGCTATCAAAACTCTCCACCCTCGATCTCTTCGAAGAGGTCCTTCATGCCCCGGCCAGAACAAATCCGCTTGTTGAACTCTCCTCTGAGCGTTCCGGATGGTCGTTGACATTTGATTCGAATCGTGCGTTTTCTGAGCTTGACAATTAGCGTGCGGCATGTCAATCGTCCTCGATCCTCAGAGCCAGGAGTTCAGTTGTTTACCGCCAACTCTTTCGACGGCACAGGCTCCAGAAAGCCAATTCATGGATGGTCTGAACGGGAAGGCGATGGATATGGCCCACACAGTACGCGTCATCCCTCCTCGTTGTGTTTGTCTCACACCAGGAATCCAGCATTCGCATTTCTCGAGTTTCATGAGGTGATAATATGTTCATGCTTGTCCACATTATCTAACATTCCTATAGCCTCTCGCAGCGTGGCTGCATCCCGAGACAGCGATCACGGGCGATACATTACTCACTTCCGGAGAACTGTACAATAACTTTGTACGCGTTGATGTACTATTCAAGCGACCTCAGAGCTGGGAAGAGGACGATCTGTGACAACCTCAGACTTGGATGCAGGTATTGCAATAGTGAATAACACGGAAACCAAGTTGTTGTTCTTTCCTTCTTCCATTTTCTTTTAATGTTTTGATTGGTCTCCCTTTGTTTTGTATCATAGCATTGTGTATCTGTCATCAAATTTTGAAGCAAAGCTGGCAGATTGAGGCGTATAGCTCTGCTGCTGAACGCGGTTAACCAATGGTCACCTGGCGGAGCTTCAAACTCCCCGCCTCTTTGTCTTCTTTGAATACAAACCACCATCACCTAGCAAGCACTATCCCGCCAATCCTCCAAAGCCTCGCCAATTACACGCCTCACACATCCTCTGCCAACCGTGATGCTCCTTGCCATGTTCGGCAACTACGTATTAGCAGGGTTAAAATTCCTCGGAAGCCTTCCAGTGGCATCTATATCAGATCCTGCAAATCCTGGATCCTCTTTCACTATTCACCCAGGTGTGGGCCTTGCTCGCGTCAATGGACGGTTTGTAGGCCTTCCCTATTCCTCCAAGACGGCTCGCGAGTTCCCAACTAATATTATTGAGATCGCCACTCCATCCCACAAGGCTTTTCCTACTCCTGTCAGTACTGCTACCTTTGACCCTAGGAGTATATCGTCCCAGATCAGCACAGGAGCACTTGTGGCTCTTAATCTGCTTGTCGTTCTGTGGTGATTCTCCTTACGCTGTCCTTGATGCGCAAATCGGGTCTGTTTGCTATCCATATCTGGTTTGCCACCCTCTATTCCTGGGTCGTGCAGACTATTTGCATCATCTCACAAAGCATTGTGTGCATCGCGCTCTCTGTCACATTCGATCTAAAGAGGGTTTACCACGGAGCTCTTGACAGCTTGGCCGGTATCGCCTCTGGTCTAAGCTGCCGCATACAAAGCGTATTGAACATTACTCAGACCTTGGTGCACTCGTGCTTCAAGTGGACAATCGCGTTTGTCCTAGCCAATCTGCGCGTCTTGCTGTTTTTTTGTTCTATTGCTGCCATTACCAACATTGTTCAACAAATAACTTTGTTCTGTGATATCGACATCCCCTATATCGACTTGCTTCTCGTTATTGTAGCTTCTCCTGCCATTGCCGCCTCTGGCATCTTATTTGCGGTCCTGCTGGGGGTTATTAAGCCAAACTATCCAAATCTCCGCTTTATCACGGTTGTGCATGCGGCTGATAAGGTAGCAGGTATGAGAGTGAAACAAGCCAAGAGATTCCTGTGAGTTCATTTATTCCCCACACTAATATTTGCAGTCTAATTTGTGAATGAAGTGCCGACTTGGCACCCCAGGATCATACTGGTGGCACATTACTTGATATTCGCGAAGCGTACCACCAAATATTGCGCACGCGGCGCCAGGCTCTTGCCGCAAAATCCCTTGTCGAACGTTTGAAAAAGATTACAGTCTTGTGGGTTGCTATCTCTGTGTTTGGATTCGGCATCAACTATATATCTTGTTCCCCCGCCCGGATGCATTTCTACGTTTTGTCCAGGGCAGAGAATAATTTCGAGCCCAAAGCCTTCCATTCAACGGCCACCGCCGTCGCAGCGACTAGTTCGCCATTGACCCTGATTTGGACCCCCGGAGTCTGCGCTCCTTCTGCGAATAATTCAGTGTCACGCTTAGAATCTATCAAAATTCCCGATATCGTCCAAATCAACTCTCAATTCACGCCGTTCCCTCGGCTCGGTTTTCTGGTGGAATATTCCAATGGGAATGATACGATTTAGATCGAAGGTGCTCTGATTTGGGCACGCTATATGCCAGTCACCCGAGGACAGGCGCAGTGTTGGTGTGTGTCCGTTGCACCATAACAAGATCCGTTTCTCATACTCGTGCTATGATATAATTAGCCTAGTCTGGGGCAGTACATCAATCAAGGGTATGTGCTCAGCCGACCCTGCATATTCAATCGCGTTAATTGAATCTGGGCTTGGACAGATCCCATTCACGAAGCTTTGTTTTGGCTGCTTTTGGTGAATGGCTTCGCTCACGTGAGTCTTGCGCCTGAAACTCATCTCGACCGTAGATCGCCGTTGAGTTCGGACTGTTTTTGAGATTCTAACGCCCCAACGTTTTTATTGACTTTTGTACACAATGTGTTTATCTTGCTTACTGTAACATTTCTTTTTTTTTTTTTTCTGCGATTGTTATTTCTGTGTACATTAGATAGCGACCCAACTTAATTTTCCCTCTCCATCACTCGCAGCAAGCTCCATCTCCAAGAAAGCAACAAATGGAACACAAACGATGAGGGTGACATGCAGTTGGTAATGGTACATGCAGTGTGCAAAGCGAGACATGATGCAGGAGAGAACTAACGAGGGGGAAAAGAAGAAAGGACAGGCGGAGGAGAGAGGCAATGCAATTACATGGAACCACATTGTGAGAAGGAATATAACATGCATGCAGGCTTGGGGTTTTTTTTGTCATGCAGGGGGGGGGGGGGAGGAGAACGACGAGCAAGAGTGTGATGCAGGAACGTGAATGAAAGACAAAGGGCGCGAAGAAGGATATAACGCAAAGGCGAAGAGGGAGCAAGACGCAAAAGGCAGGGGCAGACACAAGGGACAGACACAATGGCGGGCAGGGATGGGGACTCGCAAACGAGGGTTTGGGGGGGGCGGGGGGGTAATCATCAATGCAGGTACTTCTCATTCAGAAGATGCACCTCGCGCGAGAGATAGGGCCAATTGAGGCTCTTTTTGAGCACGCGCCTCAGCGCCTCCTCGTCGTCCCCCACGCGCTGCCGCGCCAGCTCGACCTCCCACCCACAGAGGTTATATAGCAAGCGCATGTTGGGCTGAATAAGTACGCTGAGCCGGCGGGAGCGCACGATGAGGTATGCGTCGACGAGGGAGAGTTGCAGGTGTTTCATGACGTAGGCGATCTGCGGCGAGGAAAGGTATTAGTCAAGGCGCAGAACGGCGGCGAGGACCAAGAGTATGATATGAGACTCACAGTGACGGTCGCGCTGCGCGACACACCAACACGGCAGTGCACGAGGACCTGGCCGCCCTCCAGACGCGCCTGATCGATCCAGTCACAGATGGATCCAAACGTCGGGCGTAGACTATCAATGCCATCATCACAAACGCCCTGAGACGCAGCGTAGGCCATATGAGTATGGGCAGACGATCAAGCACCACCATCACACACCTTGATATCGAGCACCTTGATCCGCCCCTCACGCTCCTCTCTCCACAGCGACCCCGGTATGCCAGACTGCTGCTTGCCGTTGCCGAGAACCACCTGGTATTCCGGTACAGAGAATCCCTCCTCCCCATTCAGTGGGGGCACCAGCGCACACTCCCCAACGGACACCACGTGCGTAATCCCCAGTGCATGCAGCATGTATGCGTTTGAAGCGTGGTTCCTGTCGTAGCGCTCAATAACAGCTCAGAAGAGATACAAACGCATCAGACTCACAGATTCCCGAGGTAGAGGAAGGGGAGCACACGAGAGGGGAACGAGCCGTCGAACCGCTCATCGTTGAACCACGACTGATGATCAATGAGCGCAGGCAGCAGGGGCGATGTCTGGGCCCTTGCCCTACGGTGAGGCGTCTCATGCGAGGGCGTTGGTATAGACGTCGACAATCCATTTGCCGACGAGGCGGGCGGCGGTGGTGGTGGTGGCGGCGGCGGCGGCGGGGACGAGGGCCCAGAGCCCATGAGGGTATTCGAGCGACCCATCAGCGTGCCCCACCCCCACTTCTCCCGCCCTGCCCGCTCCGACTCACGCTGCCTTTCCTTGTCTGCTGCATGGCTATACTTGGCCTCTACACGCTTCAGGATACCCAAATCGCAATGGTGAACAAAGAAGCTGCGGCCGCGCGTGACTTGGAGCTCGAGGTATGCTTCGGGAAGGGAGCAGTGTTTTTCAGCCATCAAGAGCGAAAGCGCCAGCACGGACGACTCGGTGTAACCGTCGTGGCTGTAGATGAGGACCTTGCACCGACGCGGGCGATGGAGGATGGACTGCAGGAACGACAGGAACGGGGTGAGGAGGGTCAATGTAGAGTGAGTGGCGGGGGGCGCGGACGGGAAGGAAAAGTGTATGATCGTATTGGCGTTGGGGGCAGGGCGGGGAGATGCAGCTGCGTTGCCGAGGAAGGAAGCGGAGGAAGTGCCGGCGTACCCAGTTGCCCAAAGGGAATCGAGAGCACTGAGATGGGCCTCTGCTTGCTTCAGTAGCGTATTGTGCGGGAAGGCTGCGTGATCGTGGCACTCGATGCAAACGTCATACCCGTGGGGATTGCCAGAGGTATCAAAGGGTGCCTCCGAGTCGCCCTGCTCCCAGAGGGGCACGTCCGTGGAGTTGCCGACCCACACGCCGGGATGGATCTCCGTTGCGTGGGTGAGATCCTGCATCTCTTGCATCTCGCGATCAGGGAAGGAGATGTGGTTGACGGGATCGCC
This sequence comes from Cantharellus purpuraceus, assembly GCA_025174535.1. NCBI lineage: Eukaryota > Fungi > Basidiomycota > Agaricomycetes > Cantharellales > Hydnaceae > Cantharellus > Cantharellus purpuraceus. Next base: position 909,196 of record JALBUN010000047.1, read on the forward strand.
TGTGGAGGTGACGGCAACGAGGTCGGGAAAGTCGCGCTCAAAGGTGGAGAACGGGTCGGTGACGATAAAGACGTTGTATGCGACGAAGCGTGGGGGGTCGGAGGAGGGAGAAGACGACAGGGGCGAGGCTGGGGGCGGGGTCGTGGAGCTGGAGGCGCTGTGTCTGCGACGGGGTAAGAGGCCACGTTCGTAGGCTTTTGCTTCGATGGCGAGCTTGAAGCGCTCTGCGAGGGCAAAGGCTGCGCGGGTGAGGCCCTTGGGGGAGTAGATGACAATATCGGAGAGGGTCGCATAGATGGGGAGTTGAATGCCAAAGTTGCGCAGCGAGATGCCTGTGAGCGGGTCAGTGGTGGAGGCACAGACATGCGGGTATGGAAGCGTACCTTTTGGGACCGAGGGAGGGATGAAGACGGGGCCGTCGGGGGAGGAGGTGAGGAGATCGGAGGGGGAGAAGGTGGAGGACAAGAGGTGCGAGGAGGGGGGCCTGGAGGAGGACGGGCTGGAGGAGAGGCTTGAGCAGGAGGTGGAGGGGATGGGTGAGTGGACAGAGGTGGCGGGGGTGCTGATGGAGAGCGAAGAGGATATGGACTGGGAGAAAATGGACTCGACGGAGGAGAGAGAGGAGGCAGTCGACGGCCGACGGTCGTGGTTCTCCCGCGCCGCACCCTCTGCACACATCTCTACGTCTGCGGGGACGGTGGCAGCGGCGGCGGCAGCGTCGTCGTCGTCGAGGAAAGGCTGGTCCTGGTCGCGGGACGACGGGGGGTGCTGCTTGTCGGGGAGGGCGACGTCGTCGTCGTCGCAGAGGACCCAGATGAGGCCGCGATAGGCGGGGACGGCGACGTCGCTGCCATGCTTGGCGAAAAAGAGGTTCTGTGCATGGTTGTCGCCCTCGAGGCCGTGGAGGAAGGGGAAGAGGACCGAGTCAGGGACGTCGGAGGTGAGATGGAGGTGGCGTATTTTGGCAAACTGGGCGGCGGAGAGGGCACGAATGGGGGCATGGGGAGCAGGACGGGGGAGGAGGAGAGGGAGAGAGGAGAGAAAGTTGAGTGGGTAGACGAGACCATGGGCGGACATGGCTTCCCAGAGCAACCAGCAGCACCGCGATTTCCAACTCTATATAAACTTTTCCTCTCCCCGGAGAATTGCGAATAAGAAAAAAAACGAATGCTATCTACTACGTCCTCGTCGTCTCGCACAGGCTTGGAAGGACGGCCCAGACCCCACACAGTCTTCGTTGCTTCTGGCAGTGTGCTCCCCCCGTCGACGCTGCCTGAGACAGTCTCCAGACGCGAGCTCTCCGACCCGCACGCCATCTCCCAATCTGAGATTCTCATCTCGTGCACATTCCGTCCCCCTGCTACCCCTTCCTTATCATCCCACACGTGACGCCAGAACGGCGTAGAAGCGACTGCTATTGCCGATCACCTTGCGTGGCGACACAAGCACAACATCTCACACCTCCCTTCTGCCACGCTTGCGTTCCCCAACCGGTGTTCGGTTGTGCCCCCCCCCAGGTCCTCCCCTTCTGGCGCTTGTGATTTGCCCAGCAATGTGTCACGCTGCCGTTGGGCGCACCCCTGTGCACCTCCGTTGCCGATTGCCGCTTCCAAGGCACAACAAGAGGTATCCTCCCGTTGCTGAAACAGGCAGCTGTGGCAGTATTCATTCATATTCGGCATATCAACGAAAGATGCGTGCGACTCAGCAATAATGGCATGGTCACGGGGGACGGCGCAAGTCCTCCCAGCGCGTCAGCCCCATATTTCTCAAGCACGGCAAAGACGCCCTCGCCACTCCCCACGAGGCTTCCCCCGGCAATCTGGTAAGTTCCAAATGGTCTAGCTGCCTTTCCTGGGAGAATGCGTGCCGATCAAGACACTGAGTGAATTGTCTATTTTGCATGACCATTCTTCCATCACGATGATCCTGGATCGTGTGGGCGTGACCTGTCAGTGCTTCGCGAATGACCCCCCCCCGTACCGGAGGACACCGCAGCACATACCCCCCGCCACAGGCTCGACTTGAAAGGCAGGCAGCATGAGCACTACGGTGTCCTTGCATCACCATTGCCGAAGAAGCCCGGCAGCCCATGACAGAGCACAGACATCTTTCCCCCAAGAGCCAAGCTTTCAGCTAGTCCCATTAATTATGCCCTTCAGAGATCCAGTTGCACGCCAGCCTGAGAGAAAATTCGAACAAGACAAGGTCAATCACTTTCCAGGCATCACGGTGTGACAATGGTCACGTTGTGACGCTGTCACGAGTGATCGTGTCCACATTTCCAAGGGGCGGCCAGCTCCTCATTGGGTTTCGCTCAGAGGGAGTGCACCCACTACGGGCGAGGATATCGCAATGCATCAATTTGCATGCGATTGCTTCACAAGGACCGCTCCTTATCGGATAAATTCATTTTCGCCTCGGTCGCTGCTGCTGCTGTTTCTGTGAGTACCGCGTCAAAGACGACTCGGAGGAACCAAGAACCGCAACCACGGTTCCGACTAGAGAAGCAATCCACACAATACGCCCACCTTTCTGTGCTTCGCTATCTGCCTTGATCGGTGCTGTGGCAGGGTTGCTTTTTTGAGTTTGCCTCACGGGTCATCTGACTAATAGAGTGGCCACAAGGCGGTGCTCTTATCGGGTTCCTCCCATCTAATCATTAGAGCCAAACAAGGCAAATCACTGTTCCTCTCCCAAAGTATGCGTATATGACAGTGCGAATCCTTCAAAACCCTACAGATCCTAACCAGTCTGAGTGTAATAAAGCCGCAATTGGAGAAGGTGGCTCTGCGCCATGCACTGCGCACCCCGTCGTAACAGACATCCGCTGGGAAACGAGGGCGGCCAGGCCCAGGGTTTGGAAGGTGTCGGTCGCCCCATCTCGAGTCCGAGACCAGCCAAGTACACCGTCGGGGCCTGTGCCTCGCCTTGATATCGTCCACCCTCTGACCCGGACATGCGATTCCAGAGCTCCGTATCAGATAGCTTTTTCTTTGGCGACATGGTCGATCGCTGCTACTCAGGCTGTTGTTTCGACCAAGGGCTAGAGCCAGGTTGTTAACTGCCGGGGACCATGTCCACCTTCCCTTGATGCGAATCGGTTTGATCGGTGCTGGCTTTGATCTGTTCCTTGCTGTGGCAGGTGTGCGTTTGCCCGACGGGTCATCTGGCCACATTACCTTCGGGCCTGTGTCTGATCATTAGAGCGGGTGAGCGACTGAGCCTCTCCCCGAATAGAAGACGTAGACAGCGCAAATATGCTCTCCATGGTTAAAAGTCTACAGCTCTGGTCCGAATGACGTTGTGTCCGAGGGTGACTGAGCCGTTGCTTCGGAATGCCCGTGTCGCAATCATCTTCGCCCCTGTCACACCGAAGGGCCACTCGTACAACAGGCAAGCACATTGCGCACCCCATTAAAATAGATATATGCTGCTGATCAAGTCTCACAATCTGTCGCGATTGCGACATGCTTCCTCATTCATTGACCCTGCGAGCACCACAGGCTGGCTCACGGGTGATTCTTGCATTGCGGTAGTAACGTCCCCACGTGGCCCATCCTTGTCGTTGGACCAATAGCCAGTTTTGTCCCACATTCAGCTTATGGTTTGAGCATTCATCGGATGAGCTGATTGCCGTGATTCGAGATGATGAAAGGCACCTCCAGATACAGGCCGTGAAGTTCGTAACCGCTTTTGTGGTCTTTCTGCTCTTGGCGCGACAGCCTTTGACACAGACCTTTCCCTTTTGGAGGATGCACCCCAGTGATTGTATTTGCGTCCTTGCCAGTCAGTCTGGAAGATTTCGACAGTGTTGGGAAATGAAGGCTCCTCGCCAATGTGGCAAACGTCAGGGGACACGCATTATTTCAGGGTGTCCAACGCAGTGATAGATTGCAAGTTGTGTTCTGTGAGCGACGTAGATGAGCCGTTCAAAGCAGAGAGCTGTTATCTTCCCGAAATATCGGGGTTTGCCGATCTGTCGGAAACGAGGCGCACGCCACACCTTTTTCGCCTCTTCTCATTAGCAATGGTTTCAGCACAGAGTCGACCAAATGCATCTGCACCGGAGGATGGCTCCCGTACGATCACAGTGCACGATCAGTCCGCACCTGAGACCCCCGGCGACGACGCGGTAGAACGTGCGCTTTCAGACGGTACGCTGCGACTGCGCGGGGGACCGCGCAGCCGTCCGAGGGTTGCGTGGGACGAGCGGGTGGTAGACAATGAAAACTGCGGTCGGAAAAAGTCCAAGAGTGCGTAAAACACTCTTTCGCGCGCGCGCCCGTGTTTCACAACATTCATTCCGTCTGCTAAATTATTTTGTGGTGCAGTATGTTGCATCTATCACAAGCCGAGGGACTTTGACGAGTCATCATCCGAGTCATCATCCGAGTCCGAGTCCGAGTCGTCAGAGTCTGACTCGGATGTGTCAGACGATGGACGGGCTAGACCGCGCCGCCGCAACTCCAACTGTCATCGTCACCATCGCCCGCACCCGCCGGCGCACCGCGATGGTGCGGATCCTCCCGGCGGTGGAAGTGGCCTGCCAAACGGCGATTCCAGGGACGGAATAGCTCACGAAATCGAGAGTCATCACGAACCCAACGCGTATGAAGTGCAGCCATCACATTCGAAGAAGGGGAAGGGTCTTGCAGAGAGTGAGCACCCTCCAGCGTCTCATCATGTTCGATCTCAATCTCATTAATAGGCTGATATCTTGGCTGGAGAATCTTGTTGAAGTCTGTTTAATTACTACATACCATGTAATGCCGTACGTCCACCTGAAGTGTTGTAATGTAGCGTCCTAGGCAGTAGGTGGGATATTCTGGATGTGTAGACCTCGCGAGGGATACACTGTTGGCGCAAAAACAATTTGATTCCGGTGTAGGCAGTGCGTGTGCCGTGCCACCATTTGCTCCTGCTCCTCTCCGTGATTCTAGTCTATCATGCCCTTTGTCTTAGGCGTCCATGTCTGGATAGAAGTCGATGGCTCTGTCCTGCCCGAATACAAAATACAGATAGATCGTCGGCGCACAACCTGCTTCATACCAAGTCAGGAGGGAAAGGTGCTCTAATCCATTAGATCACCACTTGTGTGGTCTTTTTGACCTGTTTCCTCCTCAATTCTCTATATATAAAAGAAATTCTGCGTCCGCTTCCAGAATGCACAACCTGCCGCTTCCGCTTTGAGAGGGAACATCTTCTTGGATGGTTCTACCCTTTTTTGTCTGCTCTTTCCGGAGCCCGTGTCAGACTCATCATCCTTTTTCGTGTTCTGCGGTGTTGCATAGGTATTGCTTCTGGCGCGGGCCTCCTTCTCGCGTCGGACGTGCACGCTACCACCATCAGCGGACACACCCGCTGGGAGGGCCTGGAGTCCCCGTTCCAGTTTGCCAAGCTGCGGACCACCGACGACGAGTCACAGGCGTGCCAGGACGAGGCGCGGTTGCGAGAGCTGGGCACAGTGCGCGTGGGTACCTCACCGCATATCATCCTCCCTCCCGTCATCCTGCGCCTGACGAGCCCGAGTGACATAGGTGCAGATCGAGTGGGTGCAGGTCGTTCGACAGGAGCTGTGGCGTCCCTCGTCGTCAACCTCCGTCTCTTCTACACAACCCATATACGAACGCTCCAAGAAAGCCTCCGCACATTGCACATCCCTCGGCGAGGTCGTCATCTCCCGTCCCAAAAACTGGTACTCGACGTCTCGACTCCCGTTGGTCGAACCGATGGAGTTTGTATTCCAGTACGCTCCGTTAGGTAGGTTTTGTCCGAGAGTGCCACTCATACCCCCCCCCTTCCTCACGAGCTGGTCGTTTGCACTAAACTCTCTCGCGATGTCTCTACATTAGATTGGTTACAAGCACAGGATATTATCCCCGCCCCGTCGGCACCCATCGCATCCCACGCAGGCCGGCGTCGCCGACGCACTGATGCAGATACTGATTCTGAGGACTTGATTTCCGAGCTGCTGGACGAGGAAGAGGCCGCCATGTATCAGCGTCTAAGAGTAAGTGATTGTCCCCGGGATATCCACAGTGTTTTCAACGGGGTTGAATTCGTTCCAAAAAGGAAAAAATGGCGGATCGTCAGAATAGGAAGCGTCGCAGGACTATCAAACAGGAGCCTGGAACGGCTCCAAAGATGGCTTCTGCTGGTCCACCTGAAGTCATCGACCTTACCGGCGAAGACTAGGCGGTGTTGTTCTGCTATCTATACTCATATTCTTCATCGTTCTAGGTCCTGTTGCATAATTATAGCGGGATAGCATACGTGTACCACTACTGTTCCAATAGTCTCTCATTCTATGTTGCACTCTACTACATCCTTAAATCACTATCACTACCCTTCAGATCTATCAAAAGCGCGAGGCAGGGAATCATGTCGTGATTCAAAGCCATTCCACAGTCTGGAGAAAAAGAAGCTATCAGTGGGGAGCAGAAGCGATTTCAGACGACTACTCACTCCCGGTGGTTTTGAAGAAATATCATATGCTACACGGTTTACGCCAGATACCTCGTTTGTAATGCGGGAGGATATACGCCGGAGCACCTCGGGCGGAAAGATATACCTGGATTAGCGTCAGGCATGCGTGTGGAACGAATACAGAACCCTACCAATCGGCGGTCATAAAGTCCTGGGTGGTGACGGCACGTAACGTAATCACCTAAAAACGATGCGTTTCAGTCAACACATGGGGACTTGATGGACTCACCTGTTCGTAGGTTCTTTTATCGCCTTGGACCCCAACTGCCCTCACGGGAAGAAGCACGGCGAATGCTTGGCTAATCTTCTCGTACAATCCTGCGTTGCGGATTTCCTCAATGTAAATGTGATCAGCCTGTTGCGCGATTTTCACTTGTTCACGCGTCACAGGTCCCAAAATCCGAATGGCAAGACCAGGCCCCGGAAATGGATGGCGATTGACAAGGTGGGAGGGTATGCTCAGTAAGCGTCCTAGTTCGCGAACCTCATCTTAAAACGATAGTTAGTACGACTTGTCGATGGGAATGATGGAAAACACACCTTTGAAGAGCTCGCGTAATGGCTCAATAAGCTTGAGTTTCATGTCGGCCAGTAGGCCACCAACATTATGATGTGTCTTGATAGTTGCGCTGGGTCCTTTGAAGCTGATACTCTCAATAACATCTGGGTACAAAGTCCCTTGCAACAGCCATTCGACCTTGCCCAAAGCCTGTCCCCCATTCTTTGCGAACTCCTCTTCCGCAAGAGCCTCGATCTTGGCTGCTTCCTCCTCAAAGACATTGATAAATGTGTTACCAATAATCTTGCGTTTCTGTTCGGGATCTTCCACTCCGGCGAGTCGGTCAAGGAAAAGATCTGACGCATCGACGACTGTCAAGTTGACACCTAAATCTTCCGAAAGCATTTTATAGACTTGAGCAGCTTCATTCATCCGGAGTACCCCATTGTCAACCATGATGGCGTGAAATCTGCACGAAACATCAGCCATCTGCCACCGCCGACCGAGTGAAAATGCCAACCGATCACCAATGGCCTCATGCATCAGTTTTGCTGCAACCGTGCTGTCCACACCTCCGCTAACGGCTCCGACGACTCGACCCTTTTCGCCGCATATTTCTCGTATGCGGTTAATCTCTCTGCCAACGAAAGACTCCTACGAACCCAGTAAATAAAATAGCTCTGAAGTGGGTTAAAGAGTCTAGTCACCATGGTCCAGTTTGCCCTACACTGACATATGACGAGAGCGAACCGACCAATGACTTCACGACCCTTCGGCGTATGGGTAACTTCAGGATGAAATTGAATTCCATAAAAAGGTTTTGAATTGTGCGCAATGGCTGCATATGGCGCAGTCTTTGTCCGACCAATCACATTGTAATTTTCGGGTGGTTGTTGTAGCTGATCACCGTGAGACATCCAAACCTATGAATCGCCAGATGTGCCCATAATCAGACAATTAGCTCCTTATAAACTTGCCTTGCTCGTACCTCAAGCTCCTCCAGGCCATCAAATAACCGATCAGCAGATCCATGTCCTGGGCCCAACTTTGCAATTTGGATTTGAGCAAATCCATATTCTCGATGGTCACACTTGTCCACTTTACCCCCCAGATTCCATGCCATTTCCTGTAACATATTTGATTTCTAACATGCACGTACATACTACTCTGACTCACTTGCAGGCCATAGCAAATTCCAAGGATGGGAACTCCGAGCTCAAATACCTCAGGGTCAACATGGGGAGCATCCGCGTCGTACACAGAATAGGGAGAGCCAGAGAGGATGATTCCTAGCCGAGAACAAGAGGACAACTCAGAGAAAACTAGTCGAGATAACACTTCAGTCTACCATGTGGCTTCCAAGTGAGCTCCTTGATCTTTTGGGTGCATGGCATAAGTTCTGCATACACGTTGAGTTCACGGCATCGCCGCGTTATCAGATGTGAATACTGCCCCAAGTGAGCCCCATATTAAATTTACGAAAAAACAACATACTTGGGAACCAAAATCAAGTATAAGAATTGTGTCGAATACGGTATTCATGGCTAACGCACAAACACGGAAACTGCTGAGTTTCAAAAAGAGAACGCGCTACAAGTACACATAAAGCAACGTCTTCTGGGAAAGCGAAAAAGAATTAATATGAAGTCCCGTATGAGCCTTTACGTTTGTACAGTAGGGGCTTGACCACCACGTCCCCTTCCTCTAAATCCACGAGAAAATGCCCCACCTCGACCGACAAACTGAGATCCGACCCCACCCCTGCCGCCTCTTAGATAGCCACCTCCACGAGTGAGATTTGGATTGAAGGCTGGTCCTCCACGAGGATGTGGCTGCCCAAATCCCCGATGCCCGCCAGGTACTGGTGGTGATACCTCTACATTAGCCTGAGGTTTGTCACTTCGTCGATGTGATGAGTTCGGAAGACCATCGTTGATGGTTTGTCGCAAAGCATTGATATGGCCATTGGAGCCTTCTCCAGCCTGAAAGGGTGGTCGGTGTCCGCTGCTTGCAGTCCCATACGAAACAGATGGTGACGTTCCGCCACGTCCTCGGTGTGGATTTGTCATGATTTGCATTGGAGAGGGAGCACTGTGACATTCATCGGCATCTCTGTGGTACAGACAGTAAATATTACTTACTGGGGTGCTGGTCTAAAACCTGATGCTGGTGGGTGTCCACCACGCGGTCGTACAATTGGATGCGGACCGATCCGTGGTTGTGACGGGACTGGAGCAGCAGGACGCTGGTTGCGGAACGACATGACAAATTGGGGATGAGTGAGATTGAGGCAGGAGTTGAAAATACATGTCGATCCGCGATATTGTGAGCATCTGTAATCAACGTTTCTCAGCATTGTCATAATTCTGTGTATCAGCCAACGTCAAACATACCTGCCCCTCAAGTCAGTCCCAGACAAGAACGGGACGTCCCATACGACGTCTACCGAGGAATTGTTCAGGCCAATGACAACACCTTTTGCACACAGTGGAACACCCCCAGAGTCTTGCACCATGGTCACTCTATCACCCAAAGCAAACTGTTGATTTTGTAGTCTGTATATAGCATGTGAGGGCTTCAACACCGCTTGCCGCGGGATGCCTTTCACCATGGCTTTCTTGATCGACGACGGCGATTTGTTGGCATTATAACTGTCCGCAAGTTTTTCAATTTCAGCCACCGTTGCCTAAACATGAGGGGTCGGATGAGAAAATTCGGGGAAAAAGTTAGTCGAGATATTACCTTCTTCAGCTGATCACAATATAAAGACACAGGCTCAAAATCACGAACACCTTGAGCGTTGAGCCAAGAACGGATTTCTTTGACTTTGGCATCCGCATCTTTACCGGGGAACAAGGTAGAGGCTGAAACCATATCTATCGACAAAACATAAGCAATGTTCTTCGAAGGAAAACGAACATGACATACTATCCCCTCGAAGGTCCAACATCGAGAATACGGAAGGAAATTTGTTCTGGGAAATAAATGTCAGGTTCATCTTGACGAGGAAATTTGCTCACAGACCTTGTAATCCCGTATCAACTGAATAGCCTTTTCACTGTATTCCCACCCTCTCCCGTTCGCAGGCTTCTGGGAATAATCAAGTACTTTCATGCTTTTGGCCTCGAACTTCAAACTGAGACCTAGATTAGACTTCTGGTCGTCTGAAGTGATAACCATGAAGCTTGACGTTATCCTCGAGAGGGCCAAAGCAGATATCCCGAGCATCTCCGAGACACGATAGGATGGTAAGTATCGACTAGCAGTCCTGGTATTGACGACATTTTTGAACTTCTCGTTCTCAGATCGGTCCGAAGGGAAGTACTATTAAGCAGCAAAGATTAGAGAAACTGTATGAGACGAATAATAGCAATGGCTGACAGCAAGTATGACCGATAACGTGGTCTCGGTGGTCTCTGACACTTGCGCTGCGACACCATAGCCATGTTCTCCCAAAAAGATTATCTTGCTTCCCGACGGAAACTCTTCATGAAGGGGGGGAGCGTCCTTCTCAAGAAAGCGAGGGTCTTCTGATTCAACTCCAGTGATAGTTAGTTGGGCCACTTGCTCAGTCTCTTTAGCTTCGGCCTCGTATTCCTTGATTAAAGCCCCTGAGTCTAACCGTTTGAGACCTACATACGAGTGGTTAATGGAGCCATCAAAAGTCAAATTTGAAGCTTTACCCTTCAACGGCCGGACATGCACAAGCATATCCGTCTGTCCAATGATAACGCCGAATCTCTTTGAATACATGTGTTCAATTTTTTCCGTCTTCCACTGCCAGAACTGCAAGGCATGTTGGCCATGAGGTGTTGCTACAATCTTCTGGCCGCTTCCAAACGCAACCCTTTCGTGTCGGAACAAGCTGTCGGATACAGCAACTACTAGACCTTCCTGCAAAAAGGGCCAGCCAATGAATGTACGATTACCGACCATCTCCCGTGCGACGTCTTCCGTTTTCCTACCCTCGAAACGATTCTCCATATGCACAGTCATCGATTTATTGCGGCTCTCTGACTGGAACACGTTCACCCCATGATAGCCTAGCTGCGCGGTGTGAGGAATCGTTTTGAGTGATGGGAAGCCAGCTAGTGCAGATGATCCTAGAAATACACCATCACAAAGGCCTTCTACAAGGTGCAATCCGTCCAGGGTAGGCAAGTTGAATGGCTCCATGGCACATTGACATCGGTGAATGTCCGGGAAGAAACCAGGTAGAGGGGATGGGTATAGGTATGTAATAGATTGGTCTGGGTCATAGACGAATCTTGTGCTAGTGCCAACGGTATTTCGTCCTCGCTCTTCAGAAGTAAGTAGATGTTCTCTTGCTGCCAAGCCGGTCAGCACAGAAGGCAAAGAAGTAAAATGCCGGCTGTTCATACCAGCCATAGCTTTCAATAAGCGATCCTCCCTGATGAAAGGTATCTTTACAACAGCCTCCCAATCTTGCTTTTTACCATTCAAGTCTAGCGCGAAATCTTGAGGATAGAAGTCAATGATTGAGGATTCAGGGTCAGACATCAGTTCCTGAGAAAAGCTATGTAAATGGTGGAGAGGACTAACAACACGTCAACAGAGCTTGCTTACCCTGAATGCAGGTGGAACATTTTCTTTGCTCGCTTCGGGTAGTACACCCATCAGTTGCTCAAAGGGCTTGAATGGCACCCCAAGTATAAACCTAAATTGCATCTGGTCCACTCCCTTCAAATCTGGGCACAAGACATAATGTCTTTAATAACCCATGGTAGTAAAGGAACGCCTTTCAACATACCTGATATTCGTGGGGCATAGTGGTAATCGTAGAACCACCCCCATGAAGCGACACCACTGTAGTAATAGTGCATAACCCACTGCAAACCCTCCGCATAGCGATATACAAGTTGGCCAAGTCGTTCATTGTCATCGTAGCTCATGTCGAGTTTTTCCTGCAAAGTGCATTAGGTACAACTGAAAAGGATAACAAGGATAACAACTTACTCGATAATACTCCCTCTTCCACGTATCCATCTTCTCTTTTACCTTCTTCTCATATCGCTCATCAAGATCAACTTCCTCATCCTCTGTGACTTTCATCTTACTGTACTTCGCTAGGACCCTGTCTACTGCACTTTCCGCTTCCGCTTCTGCTGCGTCATCTTCCTCCCATTCACCATCGTCCCCATTACCGTCATCCATATCTGAATCAAGCATTGCACTAGGAAATCGAAATGTCACCACATTCTGATCCTGTTGATCATACTCGTCCCAAGCTAATGAGAGATGTAGATCCCCTGCTAACTTTGTGATAAAGCTTCGATCACGAGCCGGGAAGGTATTGGGCATGGCAAGACGAGCCATTCGTAATTGCAATCCACGGGCCTTGCGATTCGAGAGTACGAACACTTTCACTTGGTGATAAATATTCTGCTGATCCTTGGTCAGAACTTTCCAAGAGAGTCAGCATACCGGAGGAGATATCAAGTTCTATGAACTCACTTTGAGGTCCCTTATTGATTGCATCTTCAATCGCTTGAATATGTTTGGAATTCTTTCCTTTGAACCAATTCATGTCCATATTTTCCTTCTCAAAAGACTCCTTCTCGAGTAAAGACAATTCATCCAGGACCACCTGTAACCTTTGAGTATTAATGACACCACTTTCATTCAGGTATCCGTCTGGTAGCCAGTCAAAATGATTGTACAATGGAGGAGGGAGATGCACATACCCATGGCGGGCAATACTCGCTTGTAAATATTGAACAGCTTTTCCAGCCCGTTTTCGTGAATATGCAAATCAGGGAGATTAGGGAGAAAATCGTTGCCGACGAAAACAGCGAAAAGAACGAAATCATCAATGATCCGTTCTAGGTTGTATGGAAAAGATAGCGCAGGTTCAATGTCTCGGAACTCAAGGTCCAGATACTCTCTTAATAGTGAGAGGTGTAAGAGAAAGAAGGTTTGCTGTTCCAGGCTGTGAATATTCGTCAGCTAAATACGTGCAGAATGAAAACGTTCATGCGTGCCTCGTAGTCGCTTTCTTCCGGGCCGGACCAAATTTCACTTCTTCACGCAATAAACAGAAATGAGGATCGTGGCTCAGCAAACCGAGCATGACGAGATCAGCATCCAATCCATACAAGCAATGTCGGACGTTGGGATTGTAGTCAGGCTGAGCTTTCGACAGTCGGATATACTCCATGATCTTATGTTCACCCTCCCCTGGTACTTCATGACCTGATAAGACAACATCTACTTCTCTCCATGCAGCATCCTCTGTAATTTTCTTGTTGACAAAGTAACGGAGTTGTTCGGACAACTTCGTCATAAAAGGCGTTCCTGTCTCCATAGTTTGATTAACACGACTGTACTTCAAAGCTGTGAACGCACCAGGGGTTATGCAATTGCTGTCAAAAGCTTTCTCCTTGGGCAACTCCTCTCCATTACGCAGTGCCTTGTCGCGAACATCTTTAGCCTCCTTGGCAGTTCTAAACCTTCTACTTCGTTGCTGGTTCATTTTTGCCCGTGGAGCCACGCCGTCGACAGCCATAAAGAACAACTTCTTCGGCTTGATCTTACCGAAAAGATGGTCGACGTATGTAAATATTGAAGTGAAAATCTGCTCTTCGGACAGTCGAAAGTGTGCGTCCTCGTCATTGGGATGTGAACCTGCACTAACTATCTAAGAATGACCACCCAACTACTATATGACGGACGCACAATTGTGTATAATGCCATTGAAATCGAGATATAAGTTATCTGTGATGAGAAAAGGAATCAGGCTTCATCACTACCTTAATAGAGCTGCAAACATACCAAATTCAGGAATCTTGTTTTCCTGTATGAGCTGTGAAGTGAGTGGATAACGCTCACTATGCAACCAAGATCATGTTGTAGTCAACTTTTGGTTCTAGGAATAGTGAACTTACGAAATATAACGAAAGAACTAGAAACAACTTGTTAGCTGTCTGCCGCAGTGAATGGCAGTGAATGAGCACAACAGACCTTTGGAATTCCTAAAAAGAAAAACAGACTTCAAATCACAACAGAACAAAGGCTTGCAAGTAAACTCACCCATGATGTGATAGAGTTGGTGGGACGCGTGCAAGAAGTTGCCCGGAACGCAATTAGGCTGTCACTGTCACGCGTGTGTCACACCAACTCTCGTCATGAGCACAACAGACACTGTTGCCACTACTACCCAGGCTAAAGTAAAGGCACTCAAACCAGCAAGGAAACAGGTCAAACCAGGTCAAGTCGAAAAGAAGGAGACTCCTCAGACTGGCAAAGAATATAGTATGTCGAGTGGTTTTCAAACATCCAGCTAACTTTTACTCATTTGCTACTAGACATTTGGTATAACAAATGGGCAGGTGGTGACCGTGAGGATAGTTATTCGAAGTATGTGTAAATCATTTGCATGTTATAGCATCCCAACGAAATTGCCTCCACGCAGTAAGGTGAAATCACAGACGCGATGCAACATTCGCAAGGACGTTGGTTATACTCGTGCCAACACCACAGGCATCAAATATTGTTGTCTATTTTTTGCACGGGGATGCTGCCCATATGGATACGAATGCGAGTACTTGCATGTTCTACCCGACCCCGCCACCGCACTGCCTGATACGAGCAAGGACTGCTTCGCTCGAGACAAATTTTCCGACTACCGCGATGACATGGGTGGAGTTGGAAGCTTTACGAGACATAATCGAACGCTCTATATTGGCAGGATTAAGGAGACCGGAGATGGCAAAGAAACAGAAGAGGTCGTCGTCAGACATTTTAAAGAATGGGGTTCCATAGAACGTGGTATGTCCAACCACTGGGAATGTGGATAAGTGCCGTCTCAACGCCTTCCGTCTAGTCCGAGTTCTGCAGCATCGTAGTGTGGCGTTCGTCACTTACGAGTCCGAGCTTAGTGCTCAATTCGCGAAGGAGGCTATGGCATGTCAATCACTTGATAACGATGAAATTTTGAATGTCCGTTGGGCGACGGAGGATCCCAATCCCACAACAAAAGTCATCGAAAAACGTCGCCTCGAAGAGTGGGGCCAGGAAGCTATATCCAAAAAGCTACAGGAAGGTGGCCACGAAGAGTTTGTGGATGCTGTTCGAAGCATCAAAGCATTAGAGGACGGTGCTGCTTTAAGTGATGAGGGGGTTTTACCTGATGAAGGTGCTTCAGATGAGCCTCTAGCCAAGAAGAGAAAGCTCGACTCGACACAGCCCCCTCCATTGTCAGCTGAGCAACAAATGACCACGGGGTTACTAAGTGCAGATACATTGGAAGGACTTCGATATTTTGCAGAAATCCGGAAACGGAATGGTGCCGCCACAACTAGTGCATCTAGGGGTGGATCAAAAGTTCTTGGAGGGTTGTTAGAATATGGGAGTGATCCTGAGGACTAGTCGATGTATGTTATTGTAGTTTATTTTATTAGAAGATGTGTCGAGCTGTCCAATGACATATGTAATGCAAGCCTTCCGGCGTGAGGTGTGAGTAGGTACAAAAAAAATCATGCTTCGGTGTCTCCCCGTGCGCCACCGCTGCCGCCTTCCTCGCCTTCGTACAAACCGAGTCCTGCTAGTCTCCGTGCCTCTTCTTCATCGCGCTCCTGCTCTCGTCTTGCTCTGTACTTTTCTAGGTCCCAATCGTCACCTGGCATTATCTTAGATGCTTCTCACTGGCTATGTAATCTAGTCTTACCTCCAACGTCTTCTTCGTCTTCGAACCACTCAGGATTATATTGGAACTAGAGAGGGACTTATAAGTACAACAAATGCAAGGTACATAGCAACAACAGTCCACACGTACTAGATCTCTTCCACTCATACCACTTGACTTGCCAGCAGCGGCTTGCGCGTCCTTCGCCTTCTTCAATGCCTCGACCTCGGCCTCTTTCTTGTTCTGTCGGTTTTGTTTCCATTTCGCAAATGTTTCAGGAGTCACGGGTGTCAGATTCAACCCTAACTTATGCCGCTGAGAGGGATACGAATTCAATGAATATCTTCGAGGCTGCAGTGGGAACTGGACAGACCTCGGTCTCGAGGAACTCCTCGATCGAGATTGTGTTTGCCTTCTCAGCCTCCTCTTTAGCCTTCTTCTCAGATTTAAGTACAAAGCCTGGAGGGAGAGCATGTCTATACTGGCAATTATCGCCTTGAAGGAGACATGAGCAGCCAGCACGGAAAGGATTGCTTGCATATGCGAACCATTTGGACATTGCCAAAACCAGCCATACCGCCGGGACTCGATTGCCTCGATGAAATATTTACAAACAATCTGTCACGGCCATACAACGTGAGCAGGAGAATATATAGGACATATAACGGAGTGATATTCCCTACGTCTGTGGTTGTCCTAGGATTTCCAGCCTTTGATAACACAACACTACGTAGCTTGGCGTCATCCCATTTGTCCATCGTATCTTGACAAATCATAAGTGGGTTTATTGAAGTTAAATTAGCCAAACGCACCATTTTCGTCTCTGGTGTCCGAGTACAAGTCCCTCTTCTCCACCTTGCGCCCCACGTTTATATCGTGTGAGAACCTGCAACGACTTCCCTGTCCAAATATAACCATCGTGGATAAAAATTGCATGGCAATGTAAGTCAGGCCATTTTGAGACTGCGAGGTATACAAACTTCAATGAATACTTACCTTCTCGCAAGTTCCAGCCTTAAAGAATGCACAGAGAACGGTCTTGGGATCTGGAAGACCATTAGTAGGCACGAATCCATCTGCTCTGCGTCAAAAGCACTCACCAACTCCAAAAGGCACCTTCTGAGTCTGCACAGGTTTGAAAAGCTCTGCCGTCTCCTTCTTTCGCTTCTCCTCCTCAGCTTTCTCTTGTGCTTTAAGCTCTTTCTCGCGTTCCTTGGCAAGAGCTTCCTTACTCTTCCCTGATGTCGAGGCTTGTTTCTGCATCATTTGAACTTGCTTCTGTACTTTGCCACCTTTTTTCTGGGACGGGAAAGAATGAATCATTAATAAGAGAGAGAGGCAAAACTTTAAATTACCATACATTTTTCATCCCAAACGTCTGTTAATGGTTGAGAATAGCTTGAATACTCATGATACAGTAATCAGTTCTGTAACGCACCTTATCGACCGTCACTTTGGACGAACTCGAAGCGGGCTGCTTCTTTGGAGGCATCTTTAACAAAGGATGAGCGAAGCTACGAAGAGGTATAAAATTAAGATCTTGCAGGTATGAGTGATGAGGCAGAGGCTGTCACGTCACGTCACGAGCTGATCAGTGATGATTGGTCACGTGCCAATCACGTCTGTGGTCTTGTCTCCTTCCACCTCCTACCCTCCAATATATCATACACAGATTCAACCACGCACAATATCAAACGTCCAAAAAATGCCGGGCAAGGACAAAGAAAGTGTAGAGAAGGTATCCGTTCTCAAGGGACCAGCTGGTAATCTTCGACACTTGTGCAGTCGTCCGTCTTATTCATCGATCTTACCGACGCGCTATCAGCCGAAAAGATGGTGCTTGAATATGTCAAAGAGGTTAAATCCCACAATTTGTATTACTTGCGTACTCATATGCACAGGGCTGTCCTGTAGATGAATCGGCCGTTCGGAGCAGGTATGTCCAAGCTGTTATATAGTATTCTCGCCCAAGTTAGAGTTTCTACAAGCGGATATATTCGCCAATTTGAAGGGTGCTGTTTCCAAGGCCTCGGTTCAAAAAATACTCGTCGGTTTGGCAGAGAGAGGAGAGATCACACAGAAAGCGTATGGTAAATAGCCGAAACGCTGCTATATGCGCGCTCATATTACTCTTTTACCGGACCATATTCAACGTTGAAACAGCCAAGACCCTCGTTTTTGTCGCAAAACAGGTACACCCCACTCTATGTCCCTCGCTTTCACGTAATCCAGAATTAACACCAGGCGGATCTGGACGACATGCCCGTAGAGACCTTGGAAGCCCTTGAATCAGAGGAAAAGCAACTGGCCGAGGAAAACAAAGCAATAGCTGGACAGGTCAAGGCTCTCACGCAAGGCCAGTGTTTCAGCTTAGCCTGACTTGAACGTGGAAGAGACGTAGGTCACAAACTTGTGTTTTAGAGCTTGCACAGCTTAGGAATACGCCAACGAATGAGGAACTGGGCGTAATGTTGCGTGAGGCTGACCAGACAGTAGACTACAGCATCATTCTCCGTAGACGTGCTTCTCACAAGATTCTCCTGCAGCTGTACACTCTTCACCAGCAACTACAACCCCTTCGTTCTGGTCAATCACTCTTGAACGCGGACGATTTGGCACACCTGGATTCTGAGTGGCAAAAGTGGAGAGCAATGTGGGTGGAGAGGAGAAAAGTGTTTCACGCGTGAGTTCCATGATGATCTCATGAGCCATAGATGAGGCTCGAAACCGATCTATAGATTGCGATCCATTGTGACCGATGCTATGCTTCCACAAGAATGTGAAGATCTGGATGAAGAGCTCGGAATCGAGTACGATACACTTGAACACGAGACTCTCGAGAGCGGTCCTCTTTGCGCACGAGCGGTAAAAAAAAGCCGGTAACAACTGATCCACCTTTTTGAAGTTTGAAGTTTGAAGTGTTAGAAGACTGTAGACTCTAATTGTCAGTTCGGTATTGATTGTAGGTCAAGTGAATACATCTGCTATATTCATGTCCACATGTAGAATGCAGTTATGATCAATTGTCGATCAACACTTGGCTGCCTCTGGCGTCTCTCATTAAATGTGCGTATTATTCCATACCGACCTCACTACAAAGTCGGCTGGCTTGGGGTTTCGATTTTTCGACAGCTCCGGGTTGAGTACAAAGCCAACTAGTGGATTTCATTCAGTCGTGACCAGAAAGCTCAGAACGTACTGACCAGTGCGATCTTGACCAGGAATAAGGTAAAATCCATTGGAGGGGATGTTACGTTTCGTGTCAAAGAAGTAGCCGACCGTATTAGCAGGATGGTCTAGCCACGTCCATGCACCAACTCCCCCTTTGGCAGACAGGGTGAAAGTAAGGTTGTTATGCGCTGTGAGGTGAATCTTAGGATCCATGAGTCCTGCCTCTGCAAGACTTGTCGGAGTGAACTAACGGCGGGAATTGTAAGTGTATGCGGGTCAAACACCCACGAAATTCGAATAAACATACGACAGCCTCATTGGTCACCGTTCCTCTATCAGTGTTCGCTGTCAGATTCAACATTAGGAATACATCTGTGTTAGTGTATCCTCGCGGGATGATATTGTTGAGTCCCGTCGCCGAATAAACAAGTGAGTTGTTGAGTGATGGTACGGTGAAGTCGACTTTGCTCGAGTTGAGGGCAGTACCATTCCATGTATACCAGGACAGCTGTGCAGTACCCTTGACAGAGGTCCATCGATCTGAAATGACATAAACCTCCAAAGATTTGTTCGCGGCAGTCCAGAACGGATGGATGACAACTGGGGAGAAGATCTGACTTTCCCCGTAGTGCAGAACTTTCCAACGTCCTGAGTATTCGATGGACGACCAGGAAACACCTTGCCAGATATCGTTCTGAGGAACGTGTTAGAAACGACTACTCATGATCGCTCTGCTCCGCTTACCAATTGCCAGACAAGTGCTCCTAGATTGTTTTCGGGACGCCCTGCTCCAAGTCGATAGAACGCGACTTCCGAAACCATGTTCATAGACTGGAATACTTGAGTACTCCAGCACCATTGTGCAAATGTCTTCAACGGAACGTGAGTCAACGCAGTTAGTGATGGAATACACAACGAAGGACACACTTGATTAGAATCTGAAGTTCCAGGAGTAGGAAGCCAGAGTTCAACGGCTTGCGCCATCTGCTCCTGTCCTTGAGGAGCATTCGGATTGGGGAATGCAAAGCCTCCGGCGGGGGGGTGATGGTCGCGAGAAACTACTACAGTGGAATTGAACGAAAAGTCATCTGGCGAGGTCAAAACTTCCTCCCAGCTATAGAAAGATGGCATGGAGTGGAACCTGGTATATACAAGTTCAGTCATATGGCGACAACATGGAGCTAGTTGTCATATTCACCCAAACTCATTTACATATCTATAGAAAAACCGCTAGTCAGCCATCAGGTCCTAGCCAGTACCCAATCTACGCACCGAGAGACAGGATATGTACTGTAATCAAATGCCACACTAGCATCATAATTGTAACGCTCGCTATTGCCATAGATGTTTCCGTCCGTAACGTTCCTGAATCTTAGTATGTACGGATTCAAACTGAGGTAGCCAGATGTGGTGCTGCAGTCGGAATAGGCTAAAGACGTTGTCTCCGAGAGAACTGCATCATGTAAGAAGTCTTGAAACAGGAAGACGAACTGGATGGAGAGTCGCCATGTGTCAATCATGACAGACAGAAAAGTATAAAACCATTAACCTCGTTAAGGTAGTGAGTACCGTTGGAGAAACTGACGTTTGCGTTTTCTACGATGCCTTCAATCTAGCAGATTATAGTCAGCTCATCCAGCATCAAACGTTTAGCATGGGGTTGTTGCTTGTTACCTCGTTGCCCCCTGCCCATTGCGCATTGCTTGGATGGCGGTTAATACGTCGCACGTTCTGCTGAACTTCAGGCTTAATGGTATCGAGCATGAACTGATTGATAGGATAGAGTGAGTCCGAGAAAATAAGTTCGGACCTTAATGTGAAGGATGAGACAAATGAAAAAAAAAACAGTTCAATGGAACGCACCAAGCCAGGATACCGAGTTCATCGCAGATTTCGTAGAAGTCATAGGTGCCAGTTACTTCATCAGAAGGTTGATAAACCTGAGGTGAAGATGTGTTAATATATATACAACGTCATTTGGCATCAATTAGGACTGACACCACCACCCCAGATGCGAAGCTAAAAGAACAATTAGTGTGTGTGAGTAATCGTTCATGTCACAGGAAGTTTCTAATACCATGTTCTGCCCAGACTTTACTGCACTTTCAATAACCCACCTAACCTAAAATGAACATTATTATCCAAATTTCAAGGTATTCGTTGCTGTGAGCACTACTCACCTGAGCGGTGGTCGTCCGTGCATAGAAAGGATCGAAAGGAATAATGTTCGTGCCTGACGTATAGAACGGCCTTCCATTGATCGTGAAGTGGAATTGATCTCCCGGGGTAATCCCTCTACTTTCAACCTCGCTCTGGGGATACGGTTGTTGGATGAGCACGATTGTCCGGAATCCGGTCGACTTTGTGAAGCTAATGTCTCCAGGACTAAGTTGCACGGTGACATTGTACCGTTTTGGATTTCCCAGATTATGAGGGTACCAAAGCTCTGGCACACCGTTTGGAACAGTAAAAGTCGCAGAGACGAATGTTGGCTCGTTCCGACCGCCTGGCACAGACTTCAACCGAAGCACAGGTGAGGAGAGCTTGAGTTCTGGAAAAGATATTTTCATGCTGGGGGAGGCAACGTGAGATGTAGCACGGAGACCCAATGTGACATTGACAACCCAATCTGCAGATGGGTCAGGCTCGATGGAGGGCTGTTGTCCTTTCTTGTGGATTTCAACGGAGGACTCCTCGATCCAGAGGGAGGGTTCGTTAAGTTTATGTGAGGAAGTAGGCAGAGTGACAAAGTACTAAAACATCATTTGTGAGTTGCATGAGTCACTTCACCGTAAAACACCTTACAGCAGGTTTGTGAATTCCAGAAGGCACAAATGCTGGTCCCCAGTCCCATCCGAACTAAATTTCGTTGAGTACTAGCATGAAACAGACGGGATAATATGGCGCATACATCAGAAGCCACTTTACGAACCCACTGTCGAGCTCCAGGGACTTCGAACTGAATAACAGCAATCAACGGTGATAGGAGAGACTTGCAGAAGGTCTCTTTACGGTATCGCTCGCAATAAGGGTCTCTGCATCAGGACGAGCGCTGACGTTGAGGCCATAGAGGTATGCTGATTCGAAAGATACAGTCAAATTTCTGTTCCGAGCTTCTGTAGTAGACGCCAAAATGTGAGATACGTTGAACGTGTATCTAGGTATAAGATCATGTTAATCAAACCGCACAATTACTACAAAATCTTACTGCCGGAATTCATTATCAGTCCACGCAACGGGCTGACCCGCCAATGTCTGTGAGCGCATGTCAGGCAGGCGACCCACATATGCAACAAACTCGGCGCACAATGTTTGCCACTGTATCAAGGCCATAAAACACAAGTAAGGTAGATTGTGACTTGTTCCCAACAGTGGAAAGGAAAGGCGTGACATCTGCCGTGTAGGTCCAGTTGTCGGTTATGATCCATCGCTGAGTGAAGTCTAAGGCATTCGTCCGCAAATGATAGACACTGTATGCTAGACTATACACTTGCCATTGATACCCAAGAGCGGTTCTGTTATGATACCTGCTTTCAAAAGATCCAGATGAGCCTGCGACGGAACCGCGCCCTTGATGATGGTTATTTAGCCAGCTGTTCCAGCACTGTCAGACGAGTACACTGCAGACGCACTGGAATAGCAATCGACCCATTCTGATTTCGCAGTGTCCAGTTGAGGTTTGAAAGGCTATAAGTTGCGGCAGAGCTTGCAAGGCCATCGCTCGCTGACACCGCAAACACGCTCGACCACCAAGAACAAACGGCTAGCAGTTGCACCCACATTGCGTTGGACACGACAGCGAACAGGAGGTCTACATACGCATTTTGGTTTGGTACTACCATTCTTATACGTTACAACATACACCAGCTGATCACGATCACGATCGGCGGAATCCCGCTTCGAGCTTGTGACTGTGTTCTGAAAGCACGCGATAGAAAGTCGGTCCCCAGTCGTGCTCAGCCACGTGACGTCACGCGAAGGTCGCCGGTCCGCCAATGCAGAGCAAGATCAACTGATGGCTATACGCCTCTCACAACTACTATTAACATCTAACAACTCTGCTCGGGAGGCCCATCTGCCGTCCGACTTTCCGTTGCCGCGGCGAGCCTGGCCTAAACGTCAGGGTCCTCTACATCTGATGACCTTCGAATTCAAAGTGCCACATGTACCGTCTTATATGGCTCCAAGATCCATGTCGCCTGTGTCTTGGTCATCATGGGAAACCAGGCATACTGTCAGAGACAGGACGACCAATCGATCATCGCTGATAGACCAAACTTTGCCGTAGTCAGTCTGCCTCAGGAGATAGTATGTGTTCCTAAAGCAGAAGATTGGAGTGAGAAAAGCGGACAGAGTCTCCATGCACATACATGCTCTTCACTATGTCCAGGCAGAGCATTAGTCTTGGATGCGTCGTAAAACTCGCCGTCTGCAACGGACTTCACAATGCGGCTGAGTGACTGAGCCAGCTCCGGAGCAACTGTCCTTGTCTCGGCCAGTTTGGTAAGAACGTCCAAGAGCGTCTCATCTTGGGTTTGCGGGACAAGCGTGTCGGAGAGTACTTGATGAAGGGAGGGCTGACTAGTCGACAGATCAAGCACAAGTTGTATGGCGTTTACAAGGGTATCTTCATCGTCACCCTCCTCGCTGAGCGATGGGGAGGAAGGATGGGGAGATGGAGACTCTCGCGATGGTTTTGAGACAGCCGTTGGTTGGATGGCTCCTTGCTGCGCATACGCCTTGCTGATGTCTGCCCAGAGTGCGTCACCCAGTTGTTTCGCGACTGCCTCAGCTGCTTCTTCCGCATCTTCCTCATCAAACAACTCGTCACCCTCATCGTATTCTTGGTCCTCGTTGTAGTCTCCCTCCTCCATTTCCTGGTCTTCTGCGACGGTTTCATCCATATGTGGCTCCGACATGTTTGTGAATACGCGTCCACAAGCACCCCCCCTTGGTGACAATTTGCACGAGAACTGTTTTGCTGGTGGGTGATGCAGAGCTCAAGTTTGCTAGTTTATGTTACTATACACTCTGGACATCATTCCTCACAAGCGGCTCATGAAAGCTTACCCGGAAAGGTTTAGCCCAGTGCGTACTGTGCTCCATCTCATACCATGCCAGTTTTCGCATTCCAAGAGAGCTATGGGGCGGACAATACATTGCAATGATGGAATCCACGATCTACACAGATGGGGCGGCATGTACATTCAGCACATCTTCAAGTTCTGGAATTTGACGACAAACGTATGCGCCTAGGTCGGGGGATGGTATGCTAACAGGTGTTCTGTTCTAACGCAGAGAAAATCACGTCGAGCCCTTTTTCCAATAAGATACTTATTGACAGACATGTTCATATAGGAACAAAGGTTTGGAGTTTCTCCACTATCTCGCCTGTTTTGCTTAGTCTCAGGCTGTCTTTCATCCCCTTTACTGCCTTCTGTCTCAACCCTCTTCTCTCCCTGGCCAAGGCATCTATGCGGCTTTCTCAAAGCTGTGTTTCGAGCCATGTTCCTCTGTTTCAAGGCATCTGCCGTGCGGCTGTCGGTTGCAAATACAAGTTTGTTTCACGATCGACAGGCACTCGCCACCTGTGAAGTTAAGTGTCACTTCCTGACCTTGAAACAGTTGATTGGTGGACGTTCGGTGACCGAAAGACAGGTGCCACGAGAGAGAGCCGCGGCCTTGGTGGAGAAGGCGGTCTCTCTACCTTTTGTCAAGAATAGACAACATGGCATATAAGCGTCTATACAGTGATCTCGTCGTCGAGTATCGCCCCTCCCCATGCCTTTTCGGTGCACCAATACCGATACATGCTCCAGGGTCATGTACGACTTCGGAGCATCATTCAGGCATACCATCACTCTTGCTTTCCTTCACTCTCGATTCATTCAAGCTTACTCATGGTAGACCCATCGTCGAATTCAACGACAAGGCCAAAAGTAGATTTGGCTTGTTCCCACAGCATCATCCTGACCTTGTCCAATGGTTTGAGAGTGATGCCTATGCCTGCGCTATCTTTCACACTGCCCATACCTGGAGTGATGACGGTCCACCTTGTGACTTCAAATCGACCAAGCTTGTCTATGCGGCCGAGAACATCGTGCGGCCTCCCTATTCCCTTGACTTGAAGGATGATGGCTGCGGATCATATTGCTATCGCTTTCCGCTACAAAGCACGATAGTACCTCCATATTTCGCCTCTCTTCTATTCCTTTCGAATTACCTTCAATGCTGCACGTGGCAAATCTTGAGTATGTACATATTCTCTACGATACGCACCGAGTACACGGGAGGTGACGTTTACATATCAGAATCCCATGTTGCGCGATGTAGTATACTTGTCACCATGAAGTTATACTATCCATACAAACATAATTTAGTGAACAAATCAAGCATCTGGTTCTGGTTTTTGCATCATCTGAAGATTTTTTCGTTCCCTCGCCTTCGCAGCTTCAGAGAGTGGTTTACGAGGCCAAATCGCTTCTGGAGGATCCCAAATCCCCAACTCCCTTTTCAGTTCCTCGACATCCTGTTCCCATCTTTCTTCCCAGTACACGTCTATCAGACATCTCGCGCTACCTCCACAGCGCAGTGCCCAGGGTATATATTCTTTTACCAATCTCGCTCGTTGTTCAGAGGTCAGACGAAGAGGCCCGAATACGGCTGAGATAGCGGCAACTGGGAGACGGAAGTTGGCAAATTCGAAGAACTTTAGCGCAAGCTCAGATGGGACGGACACCGGGAGCGAGCAAATACAGTGGTAGAAGTCGTGGCATTCGCGGTAGCGTTGCATAACATAGGCTAGCTCTGGGTCCGCGATATAGCGCACCTATATTCGAGTTTATTCGTGAAATATCAGGACAGCTCAGAGAACGCACAGGTTCACGAGTATCGGGAGTAACCCCACAGCGCTCTAACCATGTGACATATGACCTCCCAAATGTCCCTACGGGGAGTCTAGCAAGAGCCTCCATGTCTACCGTCTCAGAATTGATGCGTGGTCTTCGTTTCAAAATCCGCCTGCCTTCTGTACTTTCGAGCATGATGTCCCGTAGGCGAGGCAAAGCGGGACCTGCTGTCGTCTCTCCTAAAGCCGCTATCATGTCTAATAATCAAAAGAGGAGGGGGTTAGTGTTTGGACCTATGAAGCAACTGACTTGCCTCCTCGTCTTGGATTCGCGAGAGACGCAACAGCTGAGCCTACAGCTAGAAACGCATTTTCAAACCAGTTCAATGGAATATGACCTTCGTATGTACGCTGGGACTGGGAATACCGTCGAGGAATCAGTTGAATAATCGGCAATGGTTTCGGTGGCCTTTTGAGGAGCGACGTCAATGTGAATCGAGACATTATCTTTCGGAAGCGCGCGTCGCGTGCTACAATTGGAGAAGCCCACTAGCACATGGATGTAAATCATTATCAACGTACAAGGTGCAAGACCATATATATCTCCAGTGGCAAAATATAATATAACAGTAACAGTATGCACATGAGCTAGATAGCAGCTTCAACTCCCAATATAAATCCAGGCAGAACTGGAAGGAGTTGGATTAAAGAATGGTAATGTGTGGTCGTTGCGGTAACATAACAAAACTAGAAGCAGGCCATCCAGCTTCGACATGTTGGCGGGAAGATGTTACGTGTCACCCTTCACGGCTGATCGTGCCTTGCCAACACGCATTCCTACACGGACCAGAGTTTCGAGCGACGCTCGCCCGTTAATCAAGAGGTCTTCATCCCATTGCACAATACCCTTTTCGAAAAGTAACACAATGGTCGACCCGCCTGTCAACGAGTTATAGAGCGTCATGTGTCCCGAAGAGATAAAATTCATACCGAATGCAAAATACCCAAACTCTTGGCCGCGGGTGACATGGTCGCCTTCCTCGACAGTTGTAATAATACTGCCCACCATCATAGCCCCAATGCATACGGCAAAAACTTTTCCAAAGACTGGGCTATTGATGGGAACGATTTTTCGAGCGTTTTCGCCATACACGTCCAGACTGCAGAAAAATTATTAACAAGATGGATAGAGCAAGATACCCCGTACCTTGTACGAATTGCTTGGGGCTGGAGATGCATAGATAAATATATTTCTGGTCATAGAACAACATTATTGACCGAACGTACGTTAACAGTGTAATATTCTCCTGACACATATGTCATGGGACCGATGGTGCCATCCACTGGCGAGTGGAAGCGATGGTAATCTTGCGGGGCGAGACGGAAAATTGCCAATGCACCACCTGCATACTTGGGAGCCTGATCCCTATAGCGCTCTCCCAACAGCCTGGAAACAGTAAACTCCCGTCCTTTGATCCAGAATTGAGTTGCCTCATTGACAGACTCGAAGGCCATCATACGACAATCTGCACCGCTTACAAGAATAGTTGGATCATCCGGATTGTCTAATGGGCGAGCAGATTCCCTAAGTTTGCGGTAGAAAAATTGGTTGAAGGTTTCTAGACCCAATGTGAGCCCTAGATTTCGTAAAAGATTTGTGCGACATACTGAATGAGTCAATAGGGTCACGAATCTCATCTATGTTGAGTTGATGGAATTCAATGAAAGTTGGTATCTCGCGTGCAGACTCAGGCGAGTCATATTTCATTCCTTGCTTGATGGACATCGACTTAAGCAAGCGGCGGGCTTAAAGAGTGTCAGATAAGCACTAGTTATGAACGCAAATGTCACCTCGAGCGCCCTCCATTCTACTCGTTGCACCCTGTAGGATGAATGTCAACAAGACATGACCATCAATGAGATCGGTCAAACCTTGTATAGTAATCGAATGCCTAATCGTACATATGCTTGCATTTTCTCTTCTTCTAATTGGCCAGTCATTCTATTCTGAACAATGATGTTTGCTGAATTCTGCAAGACTGACGTCAAGGCAACCCTATTTTGCTCATCTAATAGAGTGCACTCACCGCTCCCAACTGATATGCACCACTTGACACCTTGGTAAGAACTTTCGTGTACCATTTCCGCTGTGCCTGGCTGGGAGTAACGAAGTTGCTCACAACGATTCTGTCAACTCTTCCCCAATCACGACTTGCACATAACGCAATATGTGTCACAATATCTGCCTCTGCCTTCGACTTTAAACGAGGTCGATGGCATAGGGGGCAGTTTTTGATATTGATGACACGCTCCACAGCATCTTCAGAACTTCCAGAGGAATCCTCTGCGTCTGAAGAGGAAACGGAAGATTGTCGCGTCGCCGAATCCGAGGCAGGTGGTGTATCTCCTGTGACGCTGAGCCCTAAACCAGTGGCGGATGAGGACGTGCTAAGAGTGGGGGAGACAAACTCGGACAGAGACAATTGGGATGGTTCGCTCGGATGTACTGGAGGTTGAATCAAGTCATTACCGGATGAATGTGCGCTCCCCAAGAGAGGCACATGGTGCAACGATGGACCAGCAAAATCCAGCCTATCGAGAACAGGAGGTTGCGAAAAGTCTTTAGAGGAAAAACGCGGAGTCACGGGAGTACTCGAGTCAAGATGTGGTGCGATATCCTTTGGAATACGCTTCTTTTCAGACCTGGGACGCGTGAGTTCCTGTTCGAGACAAATGACAGCCTCATCAAATGACAATTCTCCCTCGACTGACTTCCCATGTCTGGTCAAGAAGCTATCAACAGTTTCATTGCTCAATGTCGATCCCAGAGAGTCTAGCATGGAAGATATCTCGAGATGAGAAAGGGTTGCAGTATCGTCCATATCATACTGAGTGAGATATTGTCGCCAGAAACGTTGGCGAAGTGCATCATAGGGTTGATATTTGGCTCTGAGAGTAATCGTCGGTTTGTGCTTTGCCTCCCAAGTGGCATCCTTGGTCGGCGTCAATGGTAGCTGGAACTTCATCATGTCATGATCAAGCTCCTGCACGTTCTGATATAATCCTGTGATAGGGTCTTTCTTAGGTGCTCTATCCAAGAGCTCTGTCAGGTCGAAGCTGGCCTCCCCGACGTGATCATTTCCTGAGAGCTTGTCCCAATCAAGGATCGTGAAATGCACTTTGAAATTAGCCTCGTATCGGCGAACGTGGAACAGAAGTTTTTCGTCCCATATCGGGTTGAGGGAGTGGCGAATGACGCGTGTCCGAAACACTTTCTTTCCGAAAGATATAACAACGAAGGGGTCCATGTCCCAACCTAGTCGTGTAACTGACAAAACTGTCAGTCATCGATTGAAGTCAAGAGTGCAGATGGCTGGCTCACGGTTCTTCAGTTTAGGCAAGTCTTCAGCACGATTTACTTCGAGCATCACAATACCCAGAATATCATTACCCGCAGAAAGGTTGTACTCGGCCTTTTTGGCCGACCAGGACTTTCTGAACTTTTTCCTTTTTCCTTTGAGGGCATTATCTGATCCAGGTGGAACGCGCGAAAGAACGGGCGTTGTATCTGATGCAGTGCTAGAGTCGGGTGGTACTGGCGTCAACGACCCTCTCCGATGAAACTTCGGGATGAAGCTAGAAGAAAGAGGTCTATGAGGCTTCGGTCTCTCTGGCAATAACTCAGATTGAGAGTGAGTCAAAAGTGCTGGTGATGAGGGTGACGCAAGGGCAACCGGCGCAGCTGGCAGGGGGGAGGAAGAGAAGGGATCTGTGTCGCCTGGTTCAGTTTCCTCGGCATCTGACTCTGCTTCGCCGTCAGAGCTCAGGCCGTCATCCATGAACGCATGGCCTTCTTTCCCGGAACGAATAGTACCAATTCCGATTGTCTACAAAGGCATATAGCGGTCATAGATATAGTCAGTTATCAGTATCAGTGCAAGCCTTGGATAAATCATACGTACAGGGGCGGCAGTATGTAGCGTCGTTCCTGCCCTACCCGATATCCTGAGAAACTCGGCGTAAACATTATCGTAGTCTGGAGGCTGGAGGGCATCTTTAGGAGAAACAAATCCCAATTTGATCTGAATTGACCCCGAAGAAGGAGTTAACGGCTTTGTAGAAACAACTGGGGTCCAAAAAGGCTTGGAGCAAAGCGGGTTAGCCTCTCTACGTGACCTCGTGTGCACGGACACTCACCTCATTCTTAGAGTCTTCGAAGGACACAGAAGCACCGTCTCTGAACCAATCTTCCAACGACAATGAGACCTCTCCCAAATATTCTTTCTTAAAAGTATCCTTATCCCACAACACCAATTCCAGAACCCCCAAAGTCCCTACAAGAGAGAAGTGGATTGGGAACTCAAATGTAGCATCTTTCGCGTCCCAAGTTGGGTTGAGAGTGCGTTTCACTGTTGAGGTCTGGTGGCGTTGACGCGAGAAAGAAACGACCACAAAGCTATATGGTGCGCACGTGAGCTCTGATAACACACCATAAAGCGAGAGAAACTCACGGATCGCTGGCCCCATTCTTATCTTTTGCAAGCAGATCCTTCGCAGAGACGACTTGAACTCTGACGAGCACCGCTGGAGTCTCTCCGGGCTGGGGGTGCAGCGTTGCTCGTCGGCTCCCCCCACGGATTGGCTTCAAGCGCGTGGCTGAAGACGCGGCGCTCTTGAGGACGCGTCCAAGCTTCTTAGGTGGTGGAACCATTGGTGCATGGAACGGGGGATATGGGCGAAGTAAAGCAGGAGATGGTGGAGGGAGGACCTGGCCGTGACTACAGCACGAGCGGACGTGACATCGCTCTGTGATAACTCTCAAGACTTGACATGTGCTTTGTCAAGACTGATCCGTGACTTAATCGCAACATGTTTATATTAAGTCCGGTTATACCCATTCTCGGGGTTGTACTGCTAATTCACGCGTGGACATATACCCTATGTATATCCTTTCCAGAGCTCTGCCTAGCTTCTGCATTTAAAGACTCATCTGCAGGTGTAAAAATAAGTCAAATATGAGGTCCAATCACTTGAAGTTGTCGCC
Source organism: Cantharellus purpuraceus (assembly GCA_025174535.1). Lineage (NCBI taxonomy): Eukaryota > Fungi > Basidiomycota > Agaricomycetes > Cantharellales > Hydnaceae > Cantharellus > Cantharellus purpuraceus. The sequence goes on from JALBUN010000047.1 coordinate 939,890, forward strand.
CGCAGTCACAAAATTGACGACAGTCTTAGACAGTGTTGATCTATTACCTCTGGTAAGGACTACAAGTGATGCCTCTGTCGCCAGGCACTGCCTCAGCTCACACGTGATTCAGCATAAACGGACCTGCGGAATAAGAAGCTTCGACTCATCATCCTAACGTAATGTGTGGCCTGCTTCCCCAGATGATGTCGAGCGCACGATGTCGCTGCGTTCCCTTTGACTGAACCCTGGGAGTCTAGGAAGTCGTTCGCTGGGGACCGAGCCGATACGGGCAACTGCAGGGCCAGGAAGTCTAGAGACCGCGCCCATCCGTGATGTTGCCTTTTCGGTAGTCTCACCCTTATGGAAGGCGGAGGCTGCGACGGAGGGACCTACTCTCCGGCCTGGAACTTTCAAATTGGTCGTCGTGGGTTTGGCAGTGAAAGTTCTCTGGGAGGCGGCAGTGCATTGATGCCCTATGCTTCCGACAACTGGACGCCGCCCTGCACTTCCTCGAGGTATGCCAGAACTGTAAGTCGTGGAACTTCTGGCTGTAGATTCTGTAGGCGATTTGGCTGAAGTAATTGAGCCTGAACGTGTGACAGAGCTTGTAGGGATCATCCCGCGCTTGGCAGACGCATTTGCAGCTCGATGCTGTTTTGACGTAAAAACCTTTACTTTCTTAGTCGGTGCAGGGACTGAAGAAACTCTCCTCGCGCTGGGTGGCGTACTCTGCCTTTGCAAGCCGAGGGTAGATGCAGTTTCAGACTCTTCCGTTGGTGAACGTTCAGTGTAGCTGCTCCCCGTGAAACCGCTTGACAATGTACATAGATCTTGTTGCTGGTAATGGGCCCGTTGGGAGCAAGTTTCAGCTTGCCCAACCGTTGGCTGGGTGCGTGTCATGTTGGTCGAGTGTATATCCTCTGACAAGTGGCCTGAATAAATGCCGTGATCAGCAACATCGAATCAAACTCAGGGAACGAGTGACATACTTGCTGCGCTCGACAAGTCACCAAGGTTCTCCTCGGAAGTCACTGTTTGTGATGAAAGCTTTGCACGTGGAGTAGAGGGTTCCGATGAATCAACGAGAACATGACGGTCCATATCAATGTCTTCCGAGCTTCTTGACAAGAACGAAATTTCTCCATTCACCAAATCGAAGCTTGCATCCTGAAAATTGAACGTACTAGAGGAAAAAGATGTAAGAGTCGTGGAGATATCAATGGAGGAGCGACGACGAGACGGCTTGTGCATAGATTTGTCGTTGTTGTTTGGGGGCACAAGTGCGTTCGACGACGATGTCTGCAGGCTCCCTCTCCAAGGCTCGACATTTTCAGGAAGTAAAAGGTCGATAGGAGATTGCGTGGTTTGGACGAGCGAGTCATTATCGTTGTAGACGCCGCTCACAGAAATAGCTGGAACTGGCGGAAGGGCTAAGTGAGTCTGGCGAAGGGGAGATGGGGGCAGGGTCGTTCCAGATGACTGAGGCTGATGCGGAGACATGGTTTGTTTGTGCAATAAAAGTGATGACGAAACTGCTTGGGAGGGAAAATTATCCAGGCTAAGCTCTGTGAGCGGCAGCCTGGGTGAGACTTGTAGTCTACAATCATTTGACTCATCCTCTGCGTCCTCGAGCTCCACTAGCTGGCCTGATGAAAGACCTAAGGCCTCCATATTTGAAGAACATGTAATCCTGGAGATGCGATTAAAGAACACAGACATGGTAAGCTCATCAGGAGCCAGGTTTTCCTTGTTCTCTACACATCTGTCAAAGACTCTGTGAAGAGTATTAGGAGTTGTGGGTGGTGATTCCGGTATGGGCACATTGACCGCATTGGCAAGTAATGGGTCGAAAAGGTCTAAGAGACTCGGGCGTGGCTTGCACGCCATGGTAGAATGATGCAGAAGACGCGACACGTCACGTGAGGTTCCGATGTCCTCATGTCACCACCGCGTTTCGTCACTAGTCGCTGCGAAACTTTCATAGGCTCCATCTGTAGCGTCACATAAATGTGAAATTTTTAATATCTCTATTACGCATCCAACGGCCGCCCTCGTACTGTCCTACTTACAGTAAGAGTCAAGACCCCTACTCTAGTTTTGTAGTTACGTCCAGCCACGATAATGTTCAAGATGTAATCAAAGCACTGGCTGGATGCATCAGGTATCACTTCAATAGCGACTGGCAAAAGTTATCTGGCTCTGCCGTTCATATTCAACCGAATGTCGCCGGTGAACACTAGTATGCTAGTCTCCACGGAAGAAAGCAACGTCTCAATTACGTTCCCAATGATACATCTACCTCTTGATACATGCCACATGTTTACATGCATCCTGTTCTAACAAATCATCCGCCAGCCTTCCAGTAGGCGATGTCTCCATCCGACACTAGTTTCGTTGCAGTTCAAAACATGCATAATGAGGCAAAAACGAAACTGAACGCACTCTCATAGGGCTTGCCTTGCTGCCTTAACTTGCCGGCCTGAAAGCGTTGAACGAGTTGATGAAAACGACATGTTGCAATGCCATGCAGAGACGTACCGCTTTAACACCTGCTTCGCTTCCGTACTCTTTGAGATCCTCGTAGCTCATGATTTCACCACAAACAAACTTATTCTCAAAGTCAGAGCTATGTAAATGAATCAGTAATATATCAAATGGGACAACTCAATTGCACGGACTGGATAACGCCAGCAGCTTGGGGAGCTTTAGTCCCGCGCCGAATCGTCCATGCACGTACTTCATCTGGACCACAGGTGAAGTACCGGATTAACTACCACCGAGTCAATAAATAATGGTCCAAGGGGATGTAACAGAAGGCTCACGTCTAGACTGGTATAGCCTGCCTGAGTGATCTTGCCAAGCGCACTCTGTGCCCCAGCCTTCTTCTGTTCCTCTTCCTTCTCTTCTGGGCTGAGAGGGGCAAGACGCTCCTCGAGGGCAACAGAGAAAGGAATAAGTGGGTCACCAGGGTTGTTTTCATCAATCCAAGCCTTGATCTTCGGTAGCCTGATAAAAAAGGAAATCTCAGCCATGAATATGAAAGTGTTCTCCAACATGCACTCACCATTTATTCTTTTTCCGAACATAATCTCGTTCGCTGAGATTCACGAGGTACGTCACTGGTTTCGCAGTGAGAAGCGACAGTGAATTGACTACATCAATCTGGATGAAAGGAGGTGTGATTAACACCAAGTCATACCCAAAGAGACAAAGGAACCGATTCCATCAGATGAGAAGAATATCTCAGTGGAATGGGGGCGTTACTCCCTCCTCAACGAGCTGGGTTAATGATCGAGTGCATTGCACTCTTTATCGTCATGTAAATGCAACAAGGGCGTTACTTGCCTGCGACAAAACATCAGCAACAAGCTTAATACAACGCGCAAAAAAAGGGGGGAATCAGAGGTGTGGATATCTCAGGGGATGGGGTGTTACTCCGTCCTCGACGAGCTGGGTTAAGAGATCGAGTGCTTGGCACCCTTTATCGTCCCACAAGACCAAAAAACTGAAATGCTTTCACTTGCCTACTCAAAGGCAACAAAGTTCGCGTCAGCATTGAATTTACACAATAATGAGCCGAATATATAGGGAGAATAAGGGGGATCAGATGGATAGTTAATCTCAATGGACAATGGGGCGTTACTCCCTCCTCGATGAGCTGGGTTAACAATCGAGTGCACTGCACTCTTTGTCATCATTCCAATGAAAGACAGGCGTCCAGCGCGGATGTGAAGGGAAAAATATAAATCTTTAGATGAGCATACCTCTTTGTTGTTCCAGTCTCCTTTCCGGGCATCCTTGCCGTCCTCTTTCAGCAGTTTCAATATACGCTCTTGCGTAGCCTTGGGAGGGATCACCAGTGAATGAAAAAAAAACGCTAGCTGAAAAGAACACTTACAATCTCCTCTGCTCTTTGTCTCCCCGCAAGGCTTGAGGTGCCCAAGGCCCGTCCAGTCTTCCTTGCGGCTTCTAAACTCTTCTCTACCCACTCTATGTCCTTAAGCTGCAGTTCCTTCTGGATGATTTGCATGTCACGCAGTGGATCGACGTCACCTTCCACATGAATGACTTCTGCGTCGTCGAAGGCGCGTACAACTTGAAAGATGCCATCGACAGCACGAACGTGGGACAAGAATGCGTTACCAAGCCCAGCGCCAGTCGAAGCTCCCTATCGCCAACAGAAACGTGAATTTCCTGTGAGAACATGACAGGCGGTCGGGAAAACGCACAGCCGTCAATCCAGCGATGTCAATGCACGTGAGGAATGCTGGCACTCGTGAGACAGGCTTATAAGTCTCACAAAGCCATTCAAAGCGCGAATCCGGCACGGGTATACGAGCTTCCTCTGGGTTTATGGTAGCATATGGAAAATTTGCAGCCTTGCCAAGATCTGGGAAGAAATTATCATATTTTGCTATCAAAAGAAACGCTGCACACACCGGTCTCGGACAAGGCGTTGAAGAAAGACGATTTACCGACGTTGGGTAAGCCTGCACCCATCGGATGCTCGAATATAAGTGTTCACAAAGTAGTCATAAACGCACCGACAATGCCAATTTTCAGGTTGTTGCTGGGTCTCCCGAGTAAAATCTTTTTTTCTGCTTGAGCTTGTTTCTTCGGAGGCATCCTTTTCTTAACGTGTCGAGGAGAGCTGGTGGCAAAGGTACGAGAAAAGAGGATGAAGTGAAGATTTTTATAATGATGCTTGTTGCAACTTCCAGCGAAGCTGATTAGCATCCACGCCCGTCAAAAATATAGGGCGCCTGATCGATTGACGGAGTTCAAACCTAGTGTTTGAGAGTATTAAGCGCTTAAGCAAGCAGTAAGCACTTAAGCTTAAGTACGGTGCGTTGACGAGCGACCTACAACCACGACTAACAAATGGTACAGTGTTTGAAAAAGTTACTGTTATCCAAAAATATATAGCTTCGATAGCTAGTGTAGCAACCATTGACCTTCTGGTCATTCTAACAAAACAAGCCTTACATGACTCGAAAAGATTTCTAGTCTATCGTCCTCTCTGTCTGACCATGCTATTCCCACATCCAGTGGGCGTGCTGCTAAAGAAGGGTAACTAACCTACTAGACCCACTCGTTCATGACACACCAGTAACGCAAGTATGCTGACATTAGTCTTCAATCATGCTGGGAATCCGATAACACGAAGCGCTCAAACGATATGCCGTTTCGAATCACGAACACACACCAATTCTTTGAAATCTGCAGCGTTGTGTTAGATGGTAAAATTATAGCATGTGGCTACTGACTGTACTGTGAGACCTAAACACTTCCGCGACGAAGACTTGTGAGCCTTTTGCTTCCGTAGCCTGCTGCTCCTTGGTCAAGAGGTTATGTGCGCTGGAAAGCCACACTGTTTCATCGGTGAGAAATGTGAAAGATGGCCCAAGGGCTGGTTTTGTCGTGGTATGGAATGCGGAGTATGGGTTTTGAGGAAGCGACTGGACCGAAACATTCGTCACCTAAAGGGGTCAGGAGTTGAGATATGGCAATTAAAGAGTATGTTGAATCCTGTAGAAAAACTACAAAGGGGGGTCGGCCCCTTAATGTTACGCGCAAGTATGCACGAGGCTTGGTGAACAGGAACAATCCAATTCCTCTGCGCAAGCATTATTGAGTGAGCATCCTTACCAAGGCAGTGAGACCGTAGGTCCGAACGAGCGACCCCAGCTGTTTCATAAACGTCGTCATAATGGCATGCCCTTAATTACTTCCTGAAGCGTTCGCGAATACAACTGAGCAGATCAACCAACCTTGTGAGGATTTGGCATTCAATATTGGTGCAAATAACGGTGTGAGTGGGTCTATTACGAGGAAGCGTATGTGATGCGGTCCTCCATCTTCACGCTGACTTTGGTCAGTGAAATGAGGGTGCAAATAGATGGGAGCTGTACTTCAAGTAAGATTCGAAGACCTTCCAGAGCCCGGTTCGCTGCTGCTACATCAAAGCAAGCAGATATGCTTAACCTGTTTAAAGCAGTTTTTAAGCCCTACTTAATCATGTGTCATGCATACTAACGAATACAAAACACTTCTGTGAAAGACTCACGAGTCCTGGGTTGAGTTGTAGAATGGCAGCTGCACGTTCCACTATGAACTCACCACCAACGTCCAGCCAAAATGCTGTATGGTCAGGATAATGGGAGAGATGTCGAAGAATGATTTGCAATACCAGTCCCTGATTTGCATGATTGGTGAGAAGAAGAAAATGACCAACACAGAACCCACAGTCTTGCCACTTCTCTGATCACCCGCTATTTCAATTACACCATATTTCCCAAACCCACCAAGCAGCCCATCGAGCTCATCGACACCACACAGGCATGCTTCGCGCGTAGTTTCCCGTATCTCTTCGCGACGGAACAATTCATCTCCTCGGGTGGCAGGTGCGGAGACTCGTCTCCCTACTTGATCCTTTAGCTCTATGATTTGATTCGCAACACTAATCGGAAATTGTCGATACAATTGAGAACGGGGAATAGATAAAAGCTCCTGTGCGGTTGTGATACCAGCCTCTTCTAATACTTGATGAACGTCTTTTGCCAGGGAGGGCAGGAGTTTGCGCAACTTCATGATATCACTATTTGCGGAGTTTCAACCCCAGCAACTGGAACTTCCGCGACCCACCCTGCGAGCTGCAGGTGTCATCACCCTCTTCAACAGTGACCATGATAATTCGACTTTTTCTGATATTAACTAGTGTAGCACTGGCTGTCTCGCAGACAACATCAACTGTCGCAGACCCCAACCTGTGCGTATAACTGCGCGGATATCCTTCCTGGCAAATAACACTGTATTGAACACAGACCCGGAGGATCCATTGTCGAAGTAGTCAGCACAAATGCCAATGGCCTGCCGGTTACAGCGACTGTGTAAGTTGTTCGAAATCTTACAGGTTCTTCATCATTGATTTCGTGTAGATTGTCCATACCTGCTGGCGGTGCAGCGGCAACGACGTCCACAACCAACCCTCTTGCTGCGACCACCCCAACCCCAGTGACATCCACAACTACATCGACGTTAGTACGGTAATGTTTGGATTGTGGATGATCATCTTATTATCTGTAAACAGCTCTCAAACCCCAACTACTTTACCTCTCACTACCGCCCCAGCCGCTGCACAAGGACCTGTTGCTCAGCCCGCGCCCACCACAGTGCCAGTTGGGCAAGGCGTGACAGAGTACACCTACACAACTGTTGATGCCCTCGGACACACCACGGTTCTACAGGACTTTTTCACGCCATCATACAATACACTACCACCCCCAAGCTCACCTGCAGTGGGCACTATACTTGGGATGAGTGCCTGGTCAGCACTCATCGGTACAAATACTGCGGGTGGGCCAACAAATGGAGCCGTGAGTTGGCAGCCAACACGGTCGGGAGTTGGAGGATTGGCAGCCTTAGGGTGTGGGATCATGGCGGGTGCCTTGACTCTGTTGTGATGATATGGGACATTATATGACGGACGTTTGTTAGATCGTACTTAATGACTGTGCTGCTGTAACCAGACATGTGTGGAGAGAGAAAGAGATAATTAATTAAGGCGCTGAGGGTGGACCAAAAACTACTGTGGATCCATTGCTTATGCTGGCTTCGCCACCGACTGGTATGAGATATGGAGGGAAGGTGGCAAAAAGGAAGTTTGGAACAGGTACCAGGTACAACTATATGTGGTCGTATGGTTTCAATATCACGTGACACGGCTGAGGTTCAAAGGTTTCACGCGTCGAAACCTTGTCTTTGTTTCTGTCGACCACCACCATTTGCCCACCCCTCTCTTGTTCATTCGTTTCATAGTCTCTCACAACGACATGGCTTTAAATCGGGTGCGTGAATTTGTGTGTTGTAGTGCGCTTTCTCATGTCTCTCAAAGCTCGCTGCACGTCGTGCACAACGAGTCAAAGTTACTGATGAGAATGCCACCGCCCAAGGTCCCGTCCTCACGAAGCGCACAGTTCCTACTTTCCCGCCCCCTGGTGGTGCACAGCGCGTCCCCATTGCAAACAAGGTCGTCCCCCAAGCAGCCGGAACTCAACGAGCTGCTCTAGGTGAAGTCACTATCAATCACCGCAAGGTGCTGTTTCAGTCGAAACTTTCTGTAACTTTTCATAATATTATACAACAGGACTCTAACATTCCTAGCAAGCCGTCCCAAGGTGGAGCTAATAAACGCTTTAGGTCTTCTTCGGTTGTTATTTCTGCGACTGCCTCGCAGGAATCCTCTCAACCTCTCGCTCCCATCTCATCAATCGTCAACCGTCCCCCGACTCGGGTTCCCCGTGTATCAGCCTCCACTGGGATAACAAACTCCCTTCATGTTGAAATCCTTCCGGCTACCTTGGTGAAGGAAGGTGACGATGATCTCGATGTCAACATGGATGTTGAAGAGCCTGGACAAATCACTCGAGGCATCCAACTCGGTATGCGATGTGTGGACATTGCCTCCGAAGACGAGGAATTACACAAGACGGAGGTCGAGGCTATGGTCGGCGCCGAGGTGTCTCATGCATTTCCACCACATCGTGCTCGTTCGCCCGTACTCACCTCTTCCCCTGCATCATCACCCATTGCCTCCGTGCCTGCTTCTCCCATCCACTCTCCCGCCGAAGTTCGTCCATGGCCTGCCCCAGCGTCCCCCAAGACGCGCGCTGAAATACAACGCATACGTGACTCATTCGTCGATGACATCGATGAACATGACACAACTTTGGTTACAGAGTATGCCGATGACATTTTTGCATATATGGCCCGTCTTGAAGAAGAGAGTATGCCCGGCGACCGATACGTCGATGGCCAGGGCGAGATCAATTGGGAAATGCGGCAGACTCTTGTTGACTGGCTCCTCCAGGTCCACCTTCGTTACCGTCTCCTCCCCGAAACTCTTTGGATTGCTGTCAATATTGTTGATCGCTTCTTGACAAAACGTGTCGTCAGTCTTGTGAAGCTTCAGCTTGTTGGGGTCACTGCGATGTTTATTGCCGCAAAGTACGAGGAGATCGTAGCTCCTAAGTTAGCAATGTCTTCATGATGATCCTTATATGTGACTGATGGTTCTTCTGCACCAGCCTGGATGATTTTGTGTTCATGACAGAGAACGGTTACCAGAAAGATGAGGTTATCAAGGGTGAACGCATTATCCTCCAGACGCTTGATTTTCGCATCTCGTCGTACTGTAGCCCATACTCGTGGGTTCGCAAGATCTCTAAGGCGGATGATTATGATCTCCAAACACGCACGCTGAGCAAGTTTCTGATGGAAGTAACTCTCCTGGATTACAGGTTTCTTAGAGTCAAGCCCAGCATGGTTGCCGCTGTTGGTATGTACAGTGCCAGAAGAATGCTAGGTGGTGATTGGGTGTGTATGATTCATACCTGTCGTAATATTTGGCTAAATTCGAGCAGAACGAGGCTTTCATTTACTACTCCGGATTCACCGAGGCGCAACTCGAGCCTGGACACACTTTACTTATCGAGAAGCTGGTAGAGCCCGATTTTGACAAGCAATACATCTATAAGAAGTATCTGCACAAAAAGTTTCTTAAAGTCTGTATCATGCAATCGGGTACTTCTCTCGGTATTGACGCGCATGCTCAGGCTAGTAGCTTTGCTCGTGAATGGGCCATTCGGGCAGCTGGGGGCAATGAAGCTAACGGAAACATGGTGCAACCGTAAACGTGAAGTGGTGGCATATGGATGGACGAGTTTCAACCATGCTTTCGCATTGCTTTGTATGTCTCTTACCCCCCGCGCCTTTTATCACAACTTCTATGACATAACCCTACTATTCCGGGGTACTCTCCATCCATTCTGCGACCAATGATCTGTCTTGCATGCCAGGTTTCTCAACACGTACACACTTCTCGCTATGTTGTTTCTTGCTTAGCCGTGCATTTATAGTTTTCATCCCCTTTACAACCCTGCACTTTCCCCTTGGTATACATTGTGCATACACGCTGTTCTCAAGCGTTGCCAACTGTATTTATCCTGTTGTTCAAACTACCATTTCTTTATCACACTAGAAGGATGCAATGCTATTTGTAACGTTGAACGTCAATGGTGCACGTCGAAAATAAGTGTTAACAAAAACTGTTTCCTGACTTAATATAATACAATCCACATGCTCCATCATGTTTGTTATCACAAAATCATAATCTACTCTTCAGACTTGCTAATACATGATGCTGCTGCTGCACTGTTCACCTCAAACGGTGTCCATGCCGTTTCCTCTGCTATAGAAGATTGGGATTCTTCCGACTCCTCAATGATGCGCTCAGTGATGGCATTCTCTCCAGGGGCTGGTGCGCGGTTGAGTTCGGGAAACTGTTCTAACGTTCGGCTCCATCGTGACAACAGTGTCTGCATGCTTGTCGCACCGTCGTGTTGGTGACTGGGCTGGTCCACGAACCCACCAAAAGCGTGGATTGCGTGTCCCAGCTCTCGAGTACGTTTGCGGTTATACATATGTGACGGGCCTTTGTGACGGAACCCTAAGGGTTCGTCCAGCACCGGGGGCAAATATGACAGTGCTGAGCAGAATCGGGGCAGTGATAAGAGAGCTGCAAAAATGAAAATGATGCAATGGAGAGTAAAATCACGCACAAGTGCGTTCCAGCTTGACATCCATCACCTTGCGCTGGTCCAAAGGTTTCCATTCCGTCTCCGCGTCAGAGTCAGACGTTCTATCCAAGAGAGCCTTCTCTCTGACTTCCGGGTTGAGATACACATGCAACTCATCCAGCCCTATTCCACCCTCACGCTTTGCGTCTATCTCTGGCGCTACGACCTGTATAATCTTCCCATCGAGTGGAATAGCATCCGCATCCTCCGCACGGGCAAACATGGCATGCAAGAAAGGCAAGGATGACGACTGGACATCGGAGTCCTGCGCGGCACACAAACCCCATTATGTAGAAAGATACAAAAATTGGATTTGTACTACATACCCGCTGAACAACAAATTCCTGGATCTTCCCAAACCTACGCTCGACGTCACGTACGATAGCAAACGCGTGTGCCATGCTTGCTATGCCATCCCACGGGCGTACAAATATCATGCGAGGGTGGAGGGAACGCTTTTTCGCCGACCTGTCCCTTTGCTCCTCGCGTGCATCGCGCCTAGCAGCCGGAGGGGAATCATGGGGGGGCGGAGGCACATCTGTCGACGTAGATGCACGCAAATGCGAGGCGTGAAGACGACGGCTAGCGGTCCTTACAGCCCTATAGGACATGGGAGGAAATTTCGCATAGGCTATTAGGCGCCACAGTGTAGGTCACGTGCCTTTGCCGATCTTCGAAGCACGACTCTGTCGGTCGTACGTGAGTGACAAGCAAGATTTATTGCGTCGCCACCGCTCTCTTGCGCGACCGGAGGAGAAATTCCGGGCCGTGCTCAAGCCGGCGGAAGCCAAATACATAGGAGAGAGAGGAAGAAAAAAAAAAAAATACAAATATTCAATTGGGAAAGTGGAAGGGTGGGTATGTGCGAATTATATGAGCGGTCGGAAAATGACTTCGATTGAGAGGGTTCAGACGGGGGGGAGGACAAAAAGACGCGAGGTGGAATAGGGTGAGAAACATGGTATATTTTACAAGACGAGCAAGGGTGAAAGGGCCGAGCGGCTATACGGCAGTATGAACATAATTCACGTGCCTTCTCCAGAGAAGCCGGCCAACTCGTTGCTCGATCCAGTGTACTGTGGAAAAGCGGCACAAATGTGTTGGCGGAGACCGAAATGCCATGTGGAGAGACATTATAGTATAAGGGAATGGTTGAAATTCCCCTCCATGCTGCAAAGTATATTTGATAGATCATACATACAACCATCTGCCTCTCTGAGTTGCCCACATAGCCAGCTCCTCACGAGGTGTACTTTCAAATGCCCCTCTCAAAGGCTCCGCAGTTTCGTCAATATCTTCCAACCCATCCGAGCTTCCATCGGGGGAGGGCGATCCAGGAGGAGTGACGGTTTTGAGAAGGCCCTCAGGGACATACGGCGAGAGTATGCCAAGACCGCTACCACCAACTGAAGTTATATACGGCTCAAATCTATTTCTTATCAATACGCTCTTTAGCGTATCTAGTGATGTCTCCGAGAAATCTAAAGCTTCTGTATAACAGGAAGAACAAACAGTAGACACGCGTAATCACATACCGTCTGGTATTAGAGTAACGGCGCATCCCCCTCCGCCTGCACCCGTTAGTTTAGTCTTGAGATAATAGGGCGACGCTGCCGTTGTTTCCCGAATCACTTCCAGCGATGGATGGGATACCCCAAGAGTAACCAAGTGGGAGTGGTTCTCCTCTATCAGTGACTAGGGGTTGAAGGAAAATACTAAGAATGAAGAACTCAGCCACGGGGGTACAGACTCACAGATAGACCAGACACAAGAGACGAGCGAGGAAGTTCAGGATCTGATAGAGCCCGTTGGGCTTCTTCACTAATATTCTGGATAGAATCCAATATCTTGCCCACAAGTTCAGGTTCCTAACAGAGATTCAGTCAGCACTTCGAGCAGGGCATCCTTGATCTGCTTCCTATGCTTCCTGACCTTCTGCTTCTTCTTCGCGACACCCTCGACAAGGGCTTTGGTGTTTCTTGGAACTTTGGAATCAGTGAGCATGAATCTGACAGACTTAAATCTACGCATAAAGCGACACAGTCAAACGACCAAAGGAGGCGAAGATTTTAGTACTCAACCCTTGGATTTGCACCATTCCTGCCTTTCGTCCAAAACCGTCTCGAGTAAATCCAATAGCGCCTCCAAAAACTGCAGCGGCATTGTCGACACCGCTAGGATTTCCATGTAATACCTTCTCTGCTATAAACGCCCATCGATTTACTTCTTCGGCAGTCGGTTGTGGGATTGCGCGACGGCCTTGATGAGGGAGGTGTATATGCCCTACATGACCCTGTTCAGGGTCCACAGGACGACTTTGTGCTGGGAAAGTGGGAATAAAGATTCGCTGATGCACCAAGAGAAGGGAAGTTGCAAGACAAGTAGAGAAGGACGCCGAAGAACCCAGACCAGCACCAATGGGTTGCACAGAACGAACAGTGAAATTACAGCATGGTCTGCATAGTTGAGTATAGTGAGATCTGACGCCCCACACCACTATAAAACATCACTCACTTAATGGAATCATCTGCAAGCGTCATGTATAGATATAAAAAGGCAATCGTAGCTGCTCGAGCCCGGGCCCGCTCGTCCAGTACACTAGCCGGTAACACTTTGGAAATGATGGCATCCATCAATTGCTGGTCAAGAGAAGGTCCGTGCGTGTCACCCCGGCGCACAAAAGTAACGGAATCCCAAGGTAGATCACTTTGTATATTCCAAGTGTGTGAAAAGCCCACATCGGGAAGATTGAGGGAAATCATGCCGTCATTCCGAGGAGATACAAGACCATAACATCGGAGATCGACAGAAGCTGCGATTGCAGTCTGGAAATTGTGTAAGTGTGAATCGTTCACGCAGAAACTTTCTACTCACAACTCCATGTACAACAGCATGTTCACCAAACAAAATTACTTTGCCTGGAGCTGACACTAGCCACTCCCTGGGAAAGGTCGTGCCAGTGTCCAAGTCTAATCCAGTTGAAGCATTTTCAAGCTGCCGAATGGCCTCCCTCATTCCGCCACGTTGATTAACGGTATAACTACCATCAGCTGATAGCGCTATGGCCCCTGCGTCGAACAATGCATGTTCCAGGTCTTCGATCAGGTCGACAGGATCCTCAATACCAACACATAGTCTTATTAAATCCTCTGGTAGCCGACGTAGCTCTCGAGTTTTGGCATCAATAGAGGCATGCCTTGAATGTTGTCAGTTTCGCCATATAGGCGTATAAACGATACACGTACGACATGACACATGGCATGCTGATCAACGAGTTGACTGCCCCAAAGCTGACACTGATGCCCCAAAGTCTGGTGCTACCCACAATTCTCGAACTGAGATCCTTGTCACCTGTTTCAAAACTCAAGACTGCACCAGGTCCATTGGCAATCTTCTCGTGTATATCCCCGTGAAGATGGTCAGGAAGACCTGGATAATGCACTTTAAACCCAATCTTGTGCAGATACTGTGCTACACGGACGGTAGATGCCTGTTGACGGTCCATGCGGATGGCAAGTGTCTTGGTTCCACGAAGAAGAAGGAAGGAGTCAAACGGCGTGAGGGCATTTCCTGCCGCATTAATCATAAAGGCAACTTTCTGTAACAGCTTGTTTGTAAACTAGATGGGACAATGGGTGCACAACTGACCTTCGACAAGTCATCTCTATCGCACGTGATGACACCAGCCATAAGGTCGTGGTGACCACTGAGATATTTCGTTGCACTATCATACACGATATCTGCGCCATGTTCCAGTGGACGTTGAAGATAGGGGCTCATCATAGTATTATCAACAACAATGATGGCATCAGGCGCACGTTTGCGCACGTCGCTTGCAATAACGGCGAGGTCTACAATTTTGAGTAAAGGGTTTGTAGGGTTCTCTAGAAGAACCATCGTCGTCTTCCCGGCTTTGATGTAAGGGTGAAGATTAACGGGATCCGTGGTGTCTACATGATGAACTATGACCCCGCCATGAACCTTGAGGTAGGCAAGAAGGCGGTTCGTGCCCCCGTATAGATCGTCACCAGCTATTACTTCGTCACCAGGCTTCAGCATACGCATGATTACATCCAGAGCAGCCATTCCGGACGAGACCGCAAAGGCGTGTCGTGCCGATGATATTTTAGCCAAATGGTGTTCTGGACACATGGTTAGAGCTAATTGTCATATCTGGACGCGACGGAGGTCACCTAAATGACTTCTAGTAGGATTTCCACTCCTTGAATAGTCATACTCTCCGTTCATACCTTTGAACGTCGCAGTCTGGTATATCGGAACCGAGCTTGACCCATATTGGTCCTTTTGAGATGGGTTCTCGACCGTGGCGCACTGTGTGGAGAAGTGGTATGGCCTACGCCTCGCTATAGGGGAATCTGGGGCGGGAGTGGGCAGGCTATGGCCATGCTGGGGACCAACCATGATTCCCGCAGACACAAGTGGTACGAGCCGGATACAAGGTAATGCAAATGGGTTAGTGTTTGCCGCCGACTCGATGGTGCAATATGCGGTAGCGCCCTAGTGACCTGCATCGATTCATAATTCCTAATGAGTCATCATGTCCTGCGAAAATCCACCTGGCACCGTGGAGGCTCTTATGCCCAGTATGAGTCTTTCCTTTGCTACAATAATCTTTTTTACCTTTCTCTGGATAGAGCGTCGTAAGTTTGACAAGACAGGAATATGCATCAAATGTAAAACTACACCCGGAAGACTCGTCATTCGACACGCTGTTTATTGCAAGTGGGCTAAGTGTTACTCATATTTCCTAACCGGCTAGCTATATGGACTTGTAGACCATGCTTCCTAGTGCTTGTCATTTCCAAGTTTCGACTGGTCTTGAACCCCACAATCAACTCTTCACATGTCACGGCACAACCTCATACTAGGCGAGGCGCCCTGAGAGCTCCAGGAAATCTCATGATAGGCTTTTCAGGAGGATTGGGTTCCACGGTGTTGTTGGAATTAGTTAAGTCCTGCTACTTTACCCATACGGATGCCGCAGTGAGCAAAGGAGGTATGGAACATCCCAGAAAGACCGGGAGAGCTTGGGATCGGGCCATTGTATGTTATGTCGAATGCTCAGAGGCTTACGATGGGGTAAGTATGCTTTGTGTGTTTTGAACATTTATGTTGATTCTTCATAGGCAATAGATAGAACACATGATGTCAACTTGGCTCTGGAACCGTATAAAGATTTTTTCGAGTTCAAACCTGTGAGACTCGAGGATGCCTTTAAGGCTTCGAATGGCCTCGACATACAAGTGGATATGTCTCATGAAGGTGGGAGTCCTCCAAAAAAATCGATGCCAATAATAACAGTCGATCAGATTTGCCGTTTTCAAATAAAGAGATGTCTGATGTATCATCCGTGTCTCTTCTCAAGACCTACCTGTCATCTTTGCCTACTGCTACATCATATCAAAGCTCAATTTCTCTTCTAATACGATTACTTCTTCAGCACACTGCCCGCCTTCATGGATGTTCACATCTATTATTAGGGACTAATCTCACCACCTTGAGTGTCAATCTCATCGACGCTGTAGCAAATGGAGCGGGATATACATTGGCCTTCGAGAAAAACGAGCATTGGCAAAGTGCTGATTCCGAAGTGGTGAGAGTTGTCCGTCCGTTGAGGGAGATCTCGATGAAGGAGTGTGCCGCTTACTCACGTTGGAGCAACCTGTCTGTCATTGGCAATCAGCGGTTACTCTCAGCACCGAGTCACAAAGATAGTATCCCCGGCCTAACAAAGGGTTCGTTCATTGCGTATTTTTCTGCGGCATTGAAACCAATGTATAACTTAATGCCTGTAGATTTTATTTTTAGTCTGGAGCGAGACTATCCGTCCACCGTTAGTGCCATAGTGCGGACCTGTGACAAGTTAGTTCCTAACACTGGAGGAGAAAAATGTGTACTCTGTGAGAGGTACTTCTTCTCGTATTCAATTAGTGTGAGCTCGAACATGAACCTATTCTCCGCTAGACCAGCACAACCCGGCGTGCAAGAATGGAAGGAGCGAATCTCAATTCGGAACATGGACCAGAATTCTCCCGACCGCAGCATGGAGGATGCAGGAGTTGTAGAGTTAGCAGAGAGAAACACCCATCTACTCACTCCAAGGCTTTGTTACTCTTGCCACACGACCCTGACTAGTCGCAGCAGTCGCAGCGCTCGCAGGGTCGCAGATGTTGGTGACGCCCTTCACCACGTACCACTACCAAGTTGGGCTGGTGAAACACTATGCGTAAAGCATACTGCAGGCCAAATGAGAGAGCAGATCAAAGAGTTTCTGATAAACACAGATGTTGACGACAGTAAATCCAACCTCTGATCGAGTCTACCTTTTGATGGATAATATAAACATTAAAACGAGCAAAAAACGAGTACGCAATAATGCAAGTGTGATGACCTCATCTCAAAGTACTAGGCAAAAACCCGTGGTAGCGATTTAGAGGTTCGAAGTCTATCTGGTGACATAGTAGTCGTATTGTTTTACCATCCAGAAGAGCGACACCGCTGCAAAAATGGTTATTCACTGACAGTTAGAGGTCAGATGAGAGAAACATACGTGCAACAATCATTGGGCCAAGCAAACCCAAGCTGAAATGTGCAGAACGGAAAATGAGCCATTCCGACACAAAATGGAATAGCGCTGCAATGTAAGACCACAAGGTAATATCATAAATCCTAGAGTGAATTGCTATTATTATATGACAACTATGAGAGTGTAAAACGGCCGAACGATTTCTCGTGGATATGGTATGCGCAATAGAGGCGGACAATCGCCGAAAGAAAAGTCCATATCGCAAATGTACGGGACTGAAGAGCTGTAACTGTATACGGGGGACCGCCAATTACAATGCAGTATTTTTTTATAAAACATAAACTTGCCTTCAGATGGTGTCCCAGCGTAGATCCGACGAGTAAGCTTTAGAGTAAACAAGTTTTGTGCACTGTTGAAAAGTGCAGCTCCGGATACTATAAGTTGCCATTTGGGTAACAATCCTGGGCTTGTTGGCACTGCAGTAAGCCCATGCGTTGATCAAATGTTTGCACCACTCTATAGGTGAAAATAGGAACTCACATAAACCAGAGAAAAACATCTCTTAGGCGGAGATTTAAAGTATTAGGTCAACAGTTAAAGTTAGCTAGATAGTATTATTTCACGTAACAAAATTGCAATGCGCCCTGCACCCCTGCAGAACCCTACACAATTACTGCTCAACCCTAGCTTGCCTTTCAGCAAATCATGACTACTAATATGCCAGTTGCCAGTATGGATCTAACCCTAGAACAACAGGATGCCCTCTGCGAACCCTACTTTCCGACACCCCCTCCCGAGTGTGATCTGTTAGAACTCCTACGAAATGTATTCAAGCTTGTCAAATTTCGGCCTGCTCAGCTGGATGCTATTCGACCAGTTATCAGCGGCAAAGACTGTTTTGTCAGGATGGCCACTGGGTCGGGCAAGTCTTTGTTATGGCAGGTTGATGAAGCCCTTGTCGTCAGATTTCATTATTAATACCTCAAGCTACGCAGCTGCCTGCTCTGGTGCAGACCAAGAAATACAATTCACTAACAGTGGTTATATATCCAACCAAAAGTCTAATCATGGATCAGATGACAAAACTGTGTAGGTTGGCACCAGCTATGGAGGCAGTCTGGTAGGTCTCCATTGAACCTGGCTTGCAAAGGTGCCAAATAATCCTATCTTCATAGCTATCACCATGATCAGCCTAACGAGCTCAACCTCTTTACATTGCAATTACTGCTGTGGCACGACCTTCTACCTCATGCTCTGCTTATAACTCCTGAGTTGTTGCAAGGTGGTGGAGCAATTTATGAAAGATTACGGGGTATCCACAAAGTTGGTCGTCTGGCGCGGTTCGTGATTGACGAGGCCGATAAATTTCTTGGGGTAAGACAGGTGTTATTTCTTACCTGATGGTCTCTCAGATGATTCTCAATGATAGTGGGGCGAATCCTTCCGTCATTCCGTAAGTTGGTTATAACCATAGTGCTTGACTTGAACATTTTGACTTGGTGACTTCATGCATCCACCAGTATCTTCGCTTGACAGATTTGCGAGCCTCATTCCGAGATATTCCTATTCTAGCGATGTCTGGTTCTTTAACCAATGATGCGCTGGAAGACTCCATCAACAAGCTTGGCATGCAAGAATGCGTGCGAGTTTCTGAGAGTCTGAATAGACCTAACCTTTATTATGCAGTCAAACCAAAAGGTCAGCGATCGGAGACTATAAGTGAGATCAAGTCTCTAGTACAGTACGTCATTTGTTCGCCTCCATTGACACATATTGAACTGTTCTGTTGGCATACAGAGAAGGTGCTGGAATTGTCTATTGCACACATAGAGTTGGTATTCTGGTTTCCATGCACAATGTCGCGAGGCATTGAGCTAGTTACCTTATAGAAGGAAACTGATGAGATCGCTGAGAAACTTCGAAAGGAAGGTGTCTCCGCACTGGCCTACCATACCAAAATATCCAGAGAAGAGCGCAAAGAAGCTCTTGATTCCTGGGAAACTGGAAGAGTACAAGTCATCGTCGCTACTGTAAGATCGACTTAATATGGTCAACACTCATACTTTTATACCAATTCTAATATAGACAGCTTTCGGTATGGGTATCGGTGAGTATCTGTCAGTCTACATTGGAAACATCACTCACATCCGTGACAATGACTCCAGATAAGAGTGATGGTTTGTGATTCCAAATTAAACCGTTCTTGTCCGACCTACTGGGATGTCAGTGCGCTGGGTCGTACATGACACAATGCCATCCAGCATTGAAAGCTGGTTTCAGGAGAGTGGCCGTGCAGGACGAGATGGTCTTCCCGCAAAATGCATTATCTGTGAGCATACTATGTCATATACTTCTTCATCTCATGATCTACTTCAGACTTTCGCAGTAATGACTATTACAAGGTCAAAATGCTCATACTGGATGCAGCATCTGGTGACAAATTGGTAAACTCTCTCAGACCACTCCATCAATTAACAGAGGTTCTTTTGAGTCCTGCTTTGTGTCGGAGAAAACAGATCTTGTCATACTTCAATGAGATCCCTCGGGACAAGTGCCATAATTGTGACGTTTGTGTCCACGGGTGGGAGACACTATGGTCTCTTCAGGACGTGACCGTCGACGCGCTTAATGCACTGGAACTCCTTACTCAAATGTGTCAGATCAGATCTTACTGGACAGAACATGCGCTAGCTGCGGCCATTCGCGGAGAGAAAAGCTACAACGGGTTCAAGCGTTTTCAATATGTAACAATGCTAAAAGGATTTGGTTGTCAGTTCGCTCAGGCTTGCGGGAAGAATGCCACAAGGAGTGAGGTGATGAAATTCCTGCTGGTACTAATCCACAAGGAAGTGATCACGGAGTATAAATTGTGTCCGAGTAATACTGGTCCGAGTAGCCACGCTCAAAGACACATATACATCAAGGTATGCAACAAAAACAGTTGAACGGCAAGTTTGCCTTTGACCCTGGACCTTATTTGATACAGCCAGGTCCAAGAGCAAAAGCAGTCTTGAATAGGGATTATAAGATTGAGATTCACGTTAGGCTACAACAGGTTGCGCTCCCAGTTGTCCGCGAAGTGGATCCACTTTCTGGCAAGATGGTTGATGTCATTATCATCAATGTGAGTATGGTCAAGAGCATGTACAGATCTTGCGATTGACCATACACAGTGAATGCGCGAGAGCATACTATATAACAGAGGTTTATGTGAAACAATCCCTCAATTGTCGAGGCTGATATCAACGATATGTTCCGTCAAAGATGTTATGTTATGTAGAATGAGGAGGCTAAACACGGAATCAAATATTGTGGCGGCAGGCTAAATTGATACCTAAGTAACTCCTGAGCAGAGCCACCATGGCTGCGACTGCCAATGTTGCACCCATTCTTATCGAGCGGGCAGATATCCACAAGTCCTGCAGATCTCTCGAAGCCATTGTTACTGTATTGGCGTCTTATACAGAGGCTGCGAATGTGTTAGCTGTCGTTCAGAAGAAGCTGGTAAAGGCCCTCAAAGAAGCTGCTAGTGTGAAGGGTACCAATAGTGTGCCCGGTGAGTGCGCTGCCCAATAGAACTACCAAAGCTTTACAATACTTCTGGCTCAGCCAATGCAATGATAACCAGTGCTGGGATTTTTGAAGGCCTCGCCGAAGTGGAGGGAAAGTTTGCTAAGATCGCAGACAAAGAGGTTGAGAATCTTGTAAGCGATCTCAAGAAGTGGTTCAAGAGGTTATCCGTAAGTCGTCAATTTAACTTGCGCAACTTTTGTCTAATCATCATGCTAGAAAGAGGAGAAGGCGCATGACGAGAGGATTGCCAACAGAAATGCCAAGATTAAACAAGCTGGTTTGTATGGCTATAACAACCTTATATCCACACCTCACCCATTGAATCTAAGGCCAAGCATACGAGAAGAAAGCAAAGCGCAAGGATCGTGATACACTCGATGAGCATAGCCGCTATGTCGCCGTATTGAATTCTATTGGACCAGAGATGTCCAAAGATAAATAGTACGCTCGTCACGTATTGTTTGCTTGGGTCACATTACAACTTAATAGGAATGTAGCAACCACACGCTCTTTGTCACGCAGCGCCACACTACAGCTTTGTCAGGATTTGCAGCCTGTCTGTCACGACTCGCCGAAGCTGAATGGACTCGTGCATGCGAACACGTGCGGAAATCTGCCCCGTCTATTGGAACCGTAGGCGAATGGCGAGTTTTTTGTGAGGGTGGATGGACAAGTCCCATGCCGGGCGATCTTCCGGACCTGAACATAAGTGATGGTGTTGACCCGGAGCAGAGTCACGCTGTTCAGGGCGCCCCAGGGCCCTCTCAGCCCACAGCAGCTACTGGGAATCCATGGCCTCTTACCAACACAACTGATCCCCCGGAATCGCCCACCAGTTCTTCAAACTCGAAACTACCTCATTCCATCCGCAAGTCAAGTGAAGGTCAGTCCGGCACGGAACATTTGGGCGCGGAGCAGTTGAGCGCACACCCTACGGCGTCGCGTTCCCCGTCTCCGCAGATGACACCCGATGTCCCCTCGCCTGTCGTACACAAGAAACCATCGAAATTTGAACCCAACCGTGGCGCCCCAATGGCTAGCAAGCCAGAAGGAACGGCCTACATGAACAACTCCGCTGTTTCTATTTCAAATACAAGTGAGGGGGTGGACGGCATGAGGTCCAAGGACTCCTCCGCCATCAGTGGTAGTACAGCGTATTCAAGTAATGCTGATGTGGCTTCCCCGGACATGCCAAGACGTGCTGAGCAACCAGACTTGGATCCCGACCATTCTACTCAGCTGGAGACTGAGGCAACCCACATTCCAGAGTCACAGCCGTTGCCTTCAAACCGTGAACCCTTACCTAGCGAGAGGACCCAGCTTGATGCCGCTAAGAAACTCCGCACAGACTTTATGGATGGGCGGGAGGGCGAAAGACAATACACTACTTCCCCCGAGACTACCAGACCGCCAGATGGTGGAAGAGATGTCAATGTCGGTGGGGGTTTGAATCGTCGGTTGAGCGTTGAGTCGAGCAATAGCCTGGTGGCTACAATGCGAGAACGATACGATACACGTCCGGTAAGTCATCACGTTGCCCACTGTCAATACGTTGTGCAGATGTTCTTGTTAGATGATACCTCCCTCTCCTCCCTTACGCGATCTGCCTCGTCTGTCCCAGAAGGTATCGGATTTAGCCACTCGCTATACTCCTATAGAGCAATATAAGTCGCCCTCACCCAGTCCTGGCACAGCTGCTGTCCAGTCCGGCTTGTCTGCAGACCGATTTCCCACGTTTCAAGATAAATACCCTCGATCCACCCGCGACAAGGATCGTTTTAGAGCATCGCCAGTGTTACCTGTATCTGACCGAGACTATTTTGATGACCGTGACAAGGTCCGTTATCGCTATGCAGAGGCCCCTACAATGGATGAGAATCGGTTCCTTCAAGATGATCGCAATCGTTCGCCACGCCGTCCTTCTAGGTCACGTAGTCCCGACCGGGACTACTATGAAGAACTGGGAGTGCTTGAACGGCGACAGCGCAGGATTGATGCAATGAAGGAGCTGTCGCTTCAAGAGAGAGAAGCCAACTTGCGCGAGCAAGAGCGATTCCTGGAGGTCGAGCGTGCACGGCTTGCCAACGCTAGGGAGGGCGGGTACGCCAGCGACACTGGTCGGCAACACCTCGGAAACTCTCTCTATCACCTCCCGCCAAGGCGTTCCGAATCCCCGAGCCCCATGACCTCCCAGCAGTCACTGCGTCCATACGATCACTCTCCAAATTGCGGCTGCCAACGCTGCTCCGCGCAGCATTACGCGTCGATCACATCGCTTTCGCGTTCGGGTCGAGAATCGGCGATGGCGGAGCAGTCGCCTATCTACAAGCCTGATCCCCCGATTATGTTGCGTCCGGAGAAACCAAAGGGGTGGCTGCGACGTATGAGCATGCCTCTCGTTCCATCGAACGATAAGAAGAGCCCAATTTTGCCATCGAGTGCCTCCGGACATGGCGGATTGTCTCTGCCTCCGCCAGAGGATGTTCCACGGCTTGGACGACGGAGCCTTGACCTCGACCAGGGCCGAGAGCAAGCAGTCAGGTTTGGCGGAACGATAAGATAACGTTGAGTTGAATGATACAATGTCCAAGTCATGTCATTTATGCCAGGATAATTTTACAACTTCTTATTTGTATTACTATTGCCATGCCTAATTGTATTATCGCTGTCATCGTTATTTGTGTCTCAAGCTCCCGAGATGATTTTCTTGGCAGCATTCATGCACATGGACAAGAGGCACCAGGTACCTCTGTGTGGCCAAGATGGCAGCGCTTATGGTGGAATTCTACAGCACACACCTCCCAGCTATCAGCAGGAATAGAAGGACGTTGGCTCTTTTGAGACAGACACTAGGTATTTGGTGACAACTCGCGGAAATTCAGCATCGGCTGCAGTGTTCAAATACAGTTAACCACATTAATGACACGAACGATGAAGTGCTAGAGAGGCTGTGCTTGTCAGATGGAATGATGAGTAAAATGATAATGAGATAATGGGTGTGAGACGGAAAACTGAAGTGGGAAAGTAATGGAAAATGCCCTTGATAGCTCCGAGGAATAAAGGAAACACGCAAGAGTATTCGTCATGACCCATGAGGGGTTGGCTGCTGAAGTGGCGCAGGCTGTGGTGTGCCGGAGCCCTAACGGACAGTTGAGGGTCATGTCTACGAATACCATTGACATACGTACTATTCGACGTTTCTTTTGAGGCCGTGGTTGGGCACTGGCACCTCCTTGAGTCTGACCAGGTGTCGGAGGCTGCACATCTAACTCCCTTTTGACGCCTCGCTTCTCACCCAGAATGGTTCCATTCCCCGCTGCAGATCCATTGACCTGGGTAGGACGACCACTTGCAGCAGCGGGATTGGATACCATCCGTGCTGTGGCGGATGCTGCTGCAATTTGATGCGAAGGAACCGGCGTCGGCGCAGTCCGGTGGAGTGCTACAGCTCCAGATACCTTTGGTGTATTAGAGCGCGATGGCGACGGTCGGGCATTAACAGATGGTTTAGCCTTGGTCGGTGTGTGGACGGAAGCATTACGAACAAGAGAGCCGGGCGCGCCAGGGGTGGCCATAGCACGGGGCGTTGATGTGGCACCGGGCGTAGACGTACCAGAGCCTGACTGCTGCTGTTGCAATCGTAGCCTCTCCTCTTTCTCGGCTTTCCGTCGTTCCTTCTGTTTTCATCTAGACGGTTAGGAACAAACAGCACGTGAACCGCGCAAAGCCCAACCTTAAGCCTCTTCGCCTCTCTCTCCTTCGGGTCGGTGCCTTCCAGCGACGCCTTGTTGTATGAAGGAAGACCAGTCAAACTGACGCTGAAACCATCGCGAAGCGTTCTCGCATCGATGGGCTGTATTTGCAGTCTCTGCTTGGGTGGTACAGCCATCAGCGTCTGAAAGTAGCTATCTTTCTTCGTGGAA
The DNA here is from genome assembly GCA_025174535.1 of Cantharellus purpuraceus. NCBI lineage: Eukaryota > Fungi > Basidiomycota > Agaricomycetes > Cantharellales > Hydnaceae > Cantharellus > Cantharellus purpuraceus. The sequence continues at coordinate 964,552 of JALBUN010000047.1, forward strand.
TGTTTTCCTATGCTCGGTGAAGGGGCTCAGGTGAGAATCGCATGTGGGTATACTGTGAGAACAGACCTGGTGTACGCTTTATAAGATGCCTATATGAATCTCTCTTCTTCTTCTTTTCTCCCCCTTCCTCCTCTTCATGGTTCTGATGAGTGGCGTCTGCAGAAGGTACCTCTTTCTCCTTGCCTTTCCCCCTGCCTGGATCGGGGTCGTCGATGGGTCGGACGTGTGGCCTGACATACTTGTCATATGCAGGGTGGAGGTTGAACACAGAGAGCAGGTCTTGAGTGCTGTGGAGATGTTGTGTAGGACGGGGTAGAGCTGGGGCCCAGGGAGTGAGTGGCGAGAGGATGGGTGGATGAAAAGAAAGACTTACGGGGAGGTGGTGGGAAGATGGCTGGTGGAAAATTGGAGGGGCCTGCGTGAGGAGGGTACTGGGGGTGATATGGATCCATTCTCTTGAGAACAGAATCAGTAGCAGGATACCAGACGGGGCGTTCCTCGTCGTGGTGGTATGGAACCCTTGCAATGGGCTTCAAAGTCCGCGCGCTTCGCCTCTCAATAAAGGGTCTTGGTCATCCCTCAAGAACAATGCAATTTATTTATTTCCCTTCAGTAGCTCACTCGCTCCCCACATTGGGATCTTAAAATATTCCTGCCCCTCAAGCCGCACTCCAATCCCCATGACCTTGCTCAGTCTATTGTATACCTATAAAGCGCCCGGCGCCGCGGACTAGATGAGCTATAATGCATAATGGACGACACCGAGCACTGTACAGGCGGGTATGAATGGTATCTTAGTGTCATCACCTATATTCTTATAGTAAACTGCCGTCTAATTAGAATACCCTCTGGCTTTGGCAGATCTCAGCATTTGCTTCATGATTCTTGGAAGAATCAACCAAAAGAAGCCATTGGGTGCGATAGCTGCGTCCGGCCCGAATTTCTACCCCGAGATCTCATCCAAGTACTTATATCCTTGACTGTAGCTTTTTCGTTGAGATGCAAGTCAGATACAGCACCCAATTCATACTACTCACGCGGGTGCCTTAGGCTTAGCACATGGAACTGCACTTGGAATAAGAGCCTGAAATACAGCTAGCTTGTCATCCAAATAAAGCCCCATTCGCATAAGTGTTGTCTGACTTGTCTCCATGAGGTAAAGCGATGCGCTTGCTACGCAATCACAGCGCCAACTACAGGTACCCACCAAGTAGGTATGGTACAGCGCGCTTATCATTGTCCAGGCCTTCAAGCATCAACTCTACAAGACCTTCGGTATCTACGCTGGCAGCATCTCGTCTACTGCTTCCGTATCTAATGGTTAAGCCCCAGGGTCGTTTGTAAACTGAGCATTACCGAAGTCGATAAATGTTGGTTTCCCATCGTGAACGACAATATTGCGGTCCACAACGTCACCATGGGCGACACCTCGTGCATGCAATGTCTACAGAGCATCGCAAATGAATGGGCTGTTTAACCTTGATGATGAACCTTTGAAATTCTACATGGCCACATCATGACCACACTAATCTCATTGTCACTTAGCCTAGCCACTGTTGTCCCCGGCGCTAAAGACGTGAGTAGTAACCCGACGAACGCTCTCTCACCCTCCAAGACACAATAATACATGCCGTAAGATGTCGGGATGGGAAGCTGATTGGAAGGGTGTGGATGTAAGATGGCTATAAATCCTGCTCTCGTGAGTCAGTTCCTCGATCCATTCTGGGGAGAATGCCCACTTCGCACAACAAACACAATTCCGAAAGGAGTGACCTCTCCTGAATGGTGGTATGAGCAGACTGCTGGTGACAGCCTACAGACGGCACCTTTCCCAACGTCTCATGCCGTCATCTGATCGAATGGACGTATTTGGCGTTGTTGCATTCCAAAGATGGAAGGAGTATTGGAAGAGTAGCCTCATTGCTCCAGGGCGATGATAGTTACCAGTCGCCATCGCAGATCCTCACATGAAGAGTTCGAGAAACAAACGATGATCCAGAGGACGGCTGGAGTAAATAAGCTACCAACAAATACACACATATATATATATATTATAATAAGTGACAAGACTCGCCGCTGCTGGTCCAGAGCGCTCTGAATCTGATACATCACGATAGCCCCTCATCAAGGCGCGACTCTCCAAGACTCGGTTCTACTATATGAACTTGTGTGTGGAAAAAGACCAAAACATAATAGTTAACATACCTTGACCTGAGGATGGATCTGGGCCGATCGGGTTGCATTTCTCCTGGATGGCGAAGAGTGTGCCTGCCTGTAGTTCCTCCATCTTTTGTGTGATTTCTTTCTTGCATGCTGCATGCGACGAGAGTTTGTCGCCAGGACTCGCCAATGCTATATGCATGAGATGCAACACGGTTTGGCTCGAAGGGGTCAAAAAGCTCATCGGGGTATGTCACGGAATTGCCTTTACATACGAGGTGCAACGCGGCAGAGTAGCACCGGCCACGACGTCAAGCAGATGGGGTTCTTTGGTTCAGTCCAAGGATGGTGAATGTCACTGAGCTTGGCAATTACACGCTCTATGACTAGCTTCCCTTGAGCTTCCGAAGATATATTGCTGAATTCGACGACATCGGAATTCGGAACCACAGGGTTGTCAGTAGGCTCCGAACTCATGAATATTCCTGTCGTCCATGGAATGCGAAAAACATATCCTACCCTCATGAATCTAGTCACTGACGAAGGCAATGAAGACGCCCCGAATGACCCTATCCGCCCATACCTACTATGGTTATTTATGCCGTGGGGAGAATGACGAACTTGATTCAGGACTTCATTCTCTGGGTACCCAGGTGCCAACTGAGGGTTGCCCTGCAACGTTTCAAGGCCGAGAAACTCCAATGGTTCGTTCTCGACGTCTTTTTGTAGATCCAGTATGGATGAGTCTGAAGTGGAGCCACCAGATAAATCAAGTCTGACACACGATGAGTTCTAGAGTCGTCTTTCGGCATCCCTAGGCGGTCGCTAATTGAAATCCAGAGTGGCCAGCGGCAGTACCAGTAGTCTCAGCAGGGTCAGAGGACTACAGTCTTCCGAACCACAAACAGGCCATTGGTATGAGTAAAGCTCGTCCTCTTCCGGTGAGGCTATCTCTGCCTGGCACTTGATTCCATAGATCCACATGCACATATGCGCCCTGGTGCGAAGCCTGAGGCCTAGTCCCCGCCTGATAATATCAACGCAGCAAATGTCTATTTCGCATTTGGCAGGTTCACCGCAAGATCCATGCAGATTGTTGGATTAGGCAACGCCATTGTTCACAGAGAAACGCTGTTGTGGTTGGTCACGTGGGAATCGTTAAGAACTTGGTCAGCTTAGACCATCGATATTCGAGGGTTGCTTCGAGGTTTGTGTCATCAGTTGTGCATATCAGTTGACTAAAAGGTGCTCCAGGAGAAGGTACTGGGCCTTAATTATACGGCGTATGTGGGCCAGGATCTTCACCTCACTCTCGATAATGGTGTTCGGGTTTCCCATGTTGGTGGAATCATCATTGGCCACAATTTGAACGAGATTCGATTCGTCATTGGCGGCCAGTCCGTTTAAATTGGCATGAGGAGTATCTTGCGGAAGTATGTTTAATGCTCCTATGAGAATATTGCGGTCGTTTCCTCACCGAGAAGACCAACAAACTTGAGACGATAATGGAAGGACAAATGACGCCAAGACCAGTGAGATCATTGTCGCTGCTTTGCCTTCGTTTTCTCGATTTGCTTGTATCTCTTCTTTTATGCGACACACGGTCTCCATATCGAGCAGCCAGCAGTGTAAGCCATTGCGGCCTCATAGTTCTGAAAGCGTTTTGTGCACCACCATAATTGAAGGACCGGCTCTTATCACTTCCATTGTATGCATAAGAGATCCCGTCGATCGTCCACGATTCCTTCTGAGGTATGTCCGTGTAAGGTGATTGTGGTAGGCTTTCTGCAACACTTTGGCTTGAAATAAACTAAGAAATGGAAAGCGGAGAACATTGGTGCAGGACTATTTTCGTTTTCCATAAAGTAGAGGGCCGGAGGTTACAGGAGACTTGGTTACGTGAGTAAGAGTGTAACGCTTCGGCCAATCACGCAATTACATGGTTCAACTGCCTGTAGTTTCAGCTAAAGGTATGGATTGAGCATTAGAATGCAAGCCAGACAAGCTTCATACAAAAGTTGGCGCTGTGCACTGAGCCCTAGCGCGAAAATGCACTTGGAACAGGAGCATGAAATACAGCTAGTCATCCAAATAAACCCTATTCGTACATGTGCTCATTAAGCCTGACTTTTCCTCCATGAGGTAAGGCTCAATGCGCCCACTATGCCCACCGCGATCACAGCGCCAACTACACCAGGTAAGTACAGGTACCACATATCATTATCCAGGTCTTCAAGCATCGACTCCCCAAGACCATCCTTTCGTCTTCTCTTGGGCTTCGCAGCTATTTCATCCTTCTCCTGGATATCTTTCTGAGATGATGCCTTGGACGCGCCGCTGATGCTTGGGGGGGTGGACCGTACCTCGATACCCTTTCGGGCTTTTTCAATGGTAACCTCGTCTCCCTCTGAAGGTAAGACGGGGACGTCAAGAGTGGGATCCAGCAGCTTAGCACGCTCGAAATATCGTCGCGCGGCTTCTCGATCTCTCCGCCAACCTTCGGTTCCACTCTCGCTCTGGGGGAGAGCACGGTAAGGTTCTGTGCTCCGAAGGGAGGACAGCGCGGTGGACGATGACGACATCAACAGCGATGCCGCTCCTTCTAGATGTAAGAGACCAGCTTCAATATACAACTGGGCCTGACCAGATACTCCCCCGAGACGATCGACATAGTATGAAAGTGTGCCTCTCGTTATCGTCTCCGTCGATGACACGGACGTCGAGGCTTGGAGAGGTATGTAATGTGTGACAAGTTTCAGGGTTGCAACAGGGATACGAGATTGGTGCCAGGCACGTCTGAAGTGATATCAACACTTCCAGCGTCTGCATCAGAGAGGTACTTGCTACGTACACAAAGTACTCGAACGCCTCACTTCGCTCTTGACGAATGTCAAGCATATCGATAGCCATGAGACTTAGACTGGTGGGGTCCATGTTGAATCTTTCTTCATTGGCGGTCAATTCGGGATCTTGCCAACGTTCTGGCAAATGAATGGCAGCTGCAAGTGAGATAGGTACTGGGCCGGCTACTAAGGACGGCCAAATGATGGATTCCGCTGTGAAATCACAGAGTAAGCAAAAGGGAACATAAAGCGTCTGAGAAATGCTCGACCTTTCTCCAAGTGAAGGGTCAATAACCTTCCTGAACGGGCGAAGTGGTGAAGGGATTCGGTGGACGAGAATGACGACATCAAGGAAGGCCCTACATGCGGGGAAGATAATCCAGAGATCTGAGGCATCACAAAATCATCTCGGTGCCGTGGGGCGATACCAGCTCGCTCATCATTGGACGATGGCGACGAAAACACAGGCGAGTGAACGAGGTCATTGTAGTCGTCCACCTCCGACTCTCGTCCGCTCTCCAATGACGCAGTAAAACTGGAGATATCTTGATCGGAAACGAGTGCGAAGGAGGAGTGTGAGGATGTAGACGAGATCGTACGTCCCCGCGGGGAGGCTCGTGGCTCGAGCTGCCATGTCGAATTGGCAGTATCAACAGCGGCGTACAACCGTCCCTGAAACCAGCCCTAAACGTTCGTACCACATATCGCTATACGTACTGAAATTACCTTGATGATAGGTGGCTGCCCGCGTACACCCGCCACTAAGAAGTTCCGTTCAATGATAACCTTCCCTCCTTTAACTATTAGAAGGAATATAAGGGTACGGAGTTTTACTCACCAAAACATCTTCCGGAAGTGTCTCATACGGGACCACGAGCAGCACTGTAGCCTACATGAAGCGTATGAAGCATAAGCACCAATCTCCATAAGATACCAATATTCGCGCATGCCTGGTCGTGGGACTGCACGCATTGTTAATAGGGATAATATACAGTCAGAGGAGACAATTTGACCTGGTGCCATGAGTACCTTTGAAGTCTTTCAAGAGCGGAGTCCATGAGCAGTATGAAGGTCAATAGTCAAGCGCTTGAACAGCCATGAGGCCATTCTATACTCAGCTGTGGCGTAAACAAGCACCGCAAATACTGAAAGAAGGGTACAAGATTGCTAGTTGCTAAGTACAGCGAGAGATCTGAAAGCGAATAGAGGTTAGACGTATCCAATAAAATCCGTCCGTCCACAAGAAGTGCAAAATAAGTTTAGTCAACGCGGTCGGTTTCTACTCTTCTCCCTCGCTGCAGTCGCAATTTTGCGCAATCTATCTTTCTCCGCTTCAAGATGTTGCGTCACCATTCCATCTAGCTTCTTCAACGACACATCCTGAGCATTTTGCTCCTGCCTTCCCGGTGGTGTAGGTTTTAAGGAAGCCGAAGCGGAACTCCGCAACGACTGCGTGCTCTCCTGCGACATGACAGTGTCGAAGCCACGTAGGCCAGGCTCCGCACTGCCAGCATCAGATCCTGTCCCCGCACCTGCGCTTGAGCCAAGTGAAAACGCAGATCCATGTGGGTAGCGCAGTAACTCAAATGTTGACTCTGGCAGCACCATCGGCGGAGGTGTCGACTTCTTACCCCGACTTGAGAAGGGGCTTGATCCTTTACCGGATTTCTTCAGCTGAGACAATATGCCGGTAGAGGTGGGTGACGTTGAGATGGGTGTATTTGTCAACGGCTTTTTACGATCGAGGAGATCATACGATTGAATAGGAATAGGATGGAACATTGTCGCAATAGGAGGTCCATCGTCCCCGCGGCTTGTAGGCAACTGAGGCTGCGATGCATTGCGGAACTGCGTTGCGAAAGCAGGAGTGGGACGAGTGGCGTTCAGACTCTTACGCCCAAGCGTCTGTGTGCGTATCTGCGAAAGCCTTTGCCGCGCGATCGTAGGTTGGACGTCAGGGGGTTCGTCATCAACATCAGCATCGGAATCAGTAGATATCCCGTCGTCGTCCATATACGATTGATGTTGGACGCTGTCGAAGAACGAGATCGGTGCACCGGTATCTGTCTCCTCCTCGTGACTCTCAGGTCGCTCAGGCTGTGAGTTGATCGAGGCTAGTCTCGTGTTAGTCGAGCGAAAAGAGTGCGACGTAGGGGATGATGGTCGCGATGACGGCCGCAACGACGGGGCCCCCGATCCATGGAATGTATGGTCAATCGCGGATACGTATCCTTTCAAAGACGACGTCTGGGAATCGGCGCCGGGGGAGGAAGATCTCTGAGAGTGCATCAAAATAAGATGGTCTGTTGGGTCTCCAGAAATATCCACCTCAATATCCTGGTGGGATCCACGTAATGGAGAAGGATTCGTAACAGAAATATTGGATCGTCTGAAACCAAAGGTAGACGATGCCCGAGCAGGACAAGCACCTTCAGAACCTTGAACATGACGTGAACTGAACGAATCGAAAGAAGGGCGATCGTCACCGTGACCACGGCTAGAAAGAGGCGGCCACCCCTCCACACTCATCCCATCATCATCGAATACAAAAGGCTGCTCGTGGGGCGTCATCGTGTTATCGAACATTACATGGTCGTGGTCATCCTCAGAGTAATGACTTCCACTCGTGAGACTGCCGGCTGTGTTCGAAGCGACAAGCGACGTTACTCCATGAGGATCCTGCAGGACAAGCGAAGGAGCCCCAACACCATTCAAGCTGTCGTTGCTGCAACTTGAGCCTGTGATGGGCTCTTCCATTTCAACACCCGTCTCATGCAGATCGGACAGCAGTGGACTGGACAAGCTCTTCCTTATCGTCGAGTGCCCAGCCATGAATTCGCGTCTGACATGCTCCTCTAACGGATTCACGTCTAACCTCATGTCGCTTTTGCGGGGTCGCGGACTCAGTGGAGTCATCGGCAACGGGGGTGTGCTCAAAGGTTGATGCTGATACACGGGGGTGACAGGTGCAGAAGCAGACGATGGTCCGAATGGAAAAGGTCGTAGTCGTAATTGTGTGCGAGGTCTCGCATTCCGTTCATTTGCTTTTTGTGCCTGTTGGCGCTCAAGCTCCTCCAGCTCGGCATGGACATTTGGAACAATGCTCTGACCGAGATATCGTGGAGATATTATAGGAGCTGATTGTGGCTGGGATGGAGCATCAAGACTCTGAGTGGCGCGTTCGCGGCTGGAAGAAGTACGCTGAATGTCACACCCTCTGTTCGAAGACGACATTGAGTGTCTCGGCGGATCATCATCTGCGTCCCTGTCCTTTTTCCCCCACCAGCTCTTCTTGTTCTTTGGGCTCTTTGGCGTAGTCGGTTCCACAATATCGTCATTAAGCACCCTCAAACCTCTGAACCCCTCGTCTTGCAACCCAGGACTTGCATGTCCAGGATCACTCGCTGCAGAGCTCAGACTTAAGTCAACTGCTTGTTCCAACAGGGCACGCCGCCACACTCGCTCCTGTGGATCCATGCCACCCCCACGAACACTTCGGGGGGAGCTCGGTGCAGGACTCCAAGGCTCTCCCGGCGGTGCGAATTGATCGAGTTCGACATTGCCAGTGAGGCCGGCCGCATCCAAACGCAGATTATTGAACGATGGGTAGTGCGTGGGCGGGGGCACGTCGTATTGCGTGGTTGGGTCAATAAAGACTGACTCTGGGGCAGTCCGAGGACGAGTGTGGGTCGGGAGAGATGATGTGCGGAACGGTGCGCGAACCGCTGGCAGAGGCAGGTTGTCTACGGTTTCACGGACAACAACCACCCTATTTCGAGTCGGCCCAACAGAGGGTTGAAAATCTGCGTCATGCCTTAACGTCCCATAGCGACGGTCTGGACCGTTGGGCAGGGGCCGCGGTGAATCTATAGGCCGTACACCACCGTTCCCACCTGAGCTTACGTACCCATCCAGTTCCGGTTTTTTATCCTTTTTCTTTCCAACGCGAAAGAACTCCTTGAATACGCTTGGAGATGTCGCTCCTTTCGAGGTAGTGGGAGTAAGGTATATGGGAGTCAACTCAGGCTTAGTGTGAGCAGGAGGGAGGAAGTAGCTATTATTAACGAGGAGACGTAGGCGTGCATTTACGTCGTCAGGGTCAAGGTCGAGTGATGAAGTATGTGGCCTTGGAATAAGCGATTTGGGGGCTTCGAGGGGTGGAGGCGTCTGGGCTCGAACCAGTGAAGGTGAAGATGAACGCGATGAATGAGAAGATGAAGGCGGGTATGCCGAGGTGGTTGTTCCCTGGGAGTTGTGCGGCACATGTGTACGCGTGTGGTAAGAAGAAGGAGCTCCTGAGAGGGCAGGGTGTCCAGGGGTGACTGGAGTGGGAGACTGGGAGGGAGACGACGACGAAGGAGATGGAGAACGCGAAGGGCGATTGCGATGAGAGTTTGTACGCGTTGAGGGCGTAGTGGCTGGAGAGCGTGACTCTTTACGGCCACGACCTGAGTCAGGTAGGGGCGCATCTCTAGTTGTCGAGTTTGGCTGGGACCGAATCTGTGAGAAGTAAATTCGCGTGGTGGTGAGCGATACTTACCTGCAGGCCGGTCCTTGCTTTCCTCGCGGTTTGTCTTGCCACTCGAGCAGACATGGCACCGGTGCTTAAGGTGCGCTTCCGCACAGCGACAGAGTCTCTAGCCTGCAAGGCCAAATTACCCGAGCCTCTACGCGGCGTGGACGGCTTGTAAGCTGTGTGGATATCAATATTGAGATGATGAGAACGAGACAAAGAATGTGGAGGCCGGGCAGAAATGGCAGTTTGTGCATGGGCGCTGGAGATCTGGGGGCTGGCAGGAGCGGTGTTGGGACGCGTCTCTGAATGAGAGTGAGAACGACGTCGAGCTGGGACAGCAATGCTAGCCATAGCAGATGCTGAAGACCAGCCTCAGCCTGCGCGAAGTTACAGCCAACCTTCTCAGCTGGGCGTATTAGAGTGTGGGATAACTTTCTCTGCACTCGGCGTTCTCCGCAACCGCGGGAACAATATGATACTGCAATAATATATCTGGATCTAATTCATGTTTGCCTACTATTTCCGTGTAAATTAATAAAGGCAAATGACCCGCCATTGTATGACTCCAGCATCGGTAACCGGAAGATGATCACGGAGAGACAGCTCGCGTGGGCCATTGCAGAAAACATGAACGAGCATGGACTCATCATGGCGCCTTAATGTCTCTCTGTGAAAGGGAACCCAAACGTCCAATTCTAGGCGGAAATGATGATTGGCACACGGCCACCATACCAGTCATGGCGGCCGGAAAGGACAACGTCGCAGGGACGCACCATGGCGCGCACGGATTGCTCATACCCAACACAGCGTTGGCACCACCATCCCGAACACTTGGCAATTCAGTCACCCCTCCAGCTGTGCAATGTGTTCGTGGGCGCGATGGAAAGAAAGCCTTGGCTGTGGGAAATGTCCACGGTCACATCACGGCTTCTCCGTTATGATATTATGGCCTGGAACATTGTGAGCCTTGCTAACTCCAGAGTGCGGTTGATGGCAGCAGCTAGAGCTTGCAAGCCTTTGAAAGGCCGCGGGACCAGATTAGAACCATCTAACTCCATGAGCCACTATACTTAAGCAGTCGTCTTGATCATGCCTGACATGTCCTCACGTCCATCTAGTGTAAGACTAGGGACAGCAGTTGTACGTCGTAGTTCGGGCGTGTCCAAGTAAATTTTACACTAACCAGAAACATCGAACGCGCCTGTCGCGTAGGATCGGTATGGCGAGAGCGTGAGTAAAAATACAAAGATCCTCAGGGATCTCACCGTCAAGTTATCTTCGTCGCGCCAAGAGGAATATATCGACGCAGCAAATAAGCTTGCTAAATGGCTGATTGGCGAAAGGGCTTATTATCAGGAAGTAAGACCCCAGGTAAGCCCCTCCATCTGCATGTCCTCTCAATAGCCAGCGTCGTCCTATTCATTCACCCAGATAGTCACAATACTCGAGGTGCGTTTTCTCTTCAACAAGAATGCGACTGAACTTATCATCATCCCCCACTGCCAGACCGCCGCGTATACCCTTGCAAGCCTTCTAGGACTGAGACTAGCCAATGATTTCCACATTTCAAGGTGCACGCCCGATTTGCAACCTTGGGCGGCGGCATTCACTGCGTTGGTCCAGGCCGTGAAGCCTTACCTGTCACTATTCCCGGAGGAACATCTCAAGTGTACGAACTGCAGCCCATATTCTCCTCGTTCCTCTCGTCAATGATAGCTTCCTTGTCAGCACGACTAGTGAATGTGTTTGCAATGATCTATATTTCCCCTCCAGAACAACAGGCCACGTCGGGAACTTCAGCGGCCTTGACGAGGGGTTTATCGGAGGGTGCAAGCGCCGCGTAAGCTTACTCTTTCTCGATGCTCGCTGCGACGAGACTCAGACTCTACTTTGTATTCAGCATTGTGAAGGCCATGGCCGAGGCCTCGTCTAGGATCACACCAGCACTTCCCACCTTACGGATGTCATTGTCTACATCCCCCAACAGCACAGGCGCATATAGCACACACATAGATCAACTTGCGGATCAGCATACCTCACGACATGTATCTCTTAATGCCGTCAAACCTTCTCTTTCACAAGGCTACTTTGCATCTACATCCACTTCTCCATCAGTTGACTTACCTGATTGTCCTATAACGTCAAGGCCTGAAAGTCCACCGTTGTCTGCGCTTGTCTCTCCGATCGACCACACATACATCCCTACCGCCAATGCATTCCGCTTGCGAAAAGCCAACTTCCCAGAACAGGATACATATTCTGAGGACACACCGCCCATCACAGCCTTGATGAAGACACAGCCTGCCCACAGTGCAGATCATACCTCGCTGCTGGCTGCACCTTCGGTTTCGTGTTACCCACGACCAGAATTGACACTCACCCCCCGCTCTCACATGGTTTCTCTGCCGAGTCCTCCCATCCACCATCCTCCTCAACAATCCTCCCCTCTGCATCTTGATACTTCACGGGCAAGGTCTCTCGCCGTCACAAGTAGTCCTGACGAATCCGCGACCACTCTAAGACGTGCATCATACCCTGCTGGCGCAGGCTGGGTTACCACCCAGCCCCAGGCGGTATTTAAGGCAGAAGTACAAAAGGAACGGGAACGGGGGAGGGAAAATGATAATGATATTGTGAGTGTTTCACATACAGCCCATCCCCTAAAATACTCTTTACTTATTAGGACCGCAAGGCCACGCGCAGTGTATTCGGGACTTCTCCTGAGGAGACGAACGCCCCCTCTGTGTCTATTCTAATTAGTTATGAGCGAGACGGTGTTTCCCCAAGCGTAGGATCAACTACGCAGGAGACATCGAGTTCGTATCAACCTTCTTCTCTCGCCACGGACTCCACCGATGGTGTGCGCCCGCTTGCTACCTCAGGATCCACAGTGTGCGCCACTATTCCTGCATCCGAGCCTACCCGCGTAATATCCCCGCATGCACGAGACGAGGCTCGTCCGGTGCCCATGCAACCTATGCCAGGAATTACTAGGGATAGTTCAAGAGAAGCTACTGCACCAAATGTCCCGGCTGAAAAGGCATCTTCACAGCCGCCACTTTCATCGTATCCCCAGAACCTCGAGGCTTCCGGACGGGGTGGCGCTGTTGGCCAACAAGGAGTCTCTGCATCTCGCGATACAGAACACACCAGCATAGAAGAAATTTTAGCCCCTTCTGTTGCTGCTGCTGACACCAACGGGTGTCAAAGGAACGCTGCATCCCCGCATACCCCTCGTTCAGACGTGAACGTGACAATGGAGAACGGTCCACAGACTAAGACAGGTCGAAGAGCTTTGTCAGAGAGGCTTCCCACGGATGATGCGGATGGTGTCGAAGCTGGAGAGGTTGAGCGGGTTGCGATACCTGACGATGAGATGAGGCGCTGTGGCGCTGTGGCGGTTTCACCACAACTTGTTCAGACAGCGGACGGACAATCCCGTTCACACGTTGATGTCGACGTCACAGCACATAATCAGCCCAATATTACTCTTGCATCGCTTCCCTCTGCTGAAGAAGCCACGGGAGACTCAGTCATATGTGCGCCGCCTGTGGAGACAACGCCATCGGTGTGTAATCCTATGGGAGCGCCGTTGCTCATGATGCTCACACAACCTCTGTGCAATACTTCTCAGCTTAGCAAATACCCCGCGCAAGGCGAGGGCCCCACCCACACATCATCATCGTCCGCCCTACAAACTAGCCACGCCAACTCCACCAGTGTATCCCAGAATGCCGACGCATCACCGCCAGCTGATACGGTAAAGTTAATTTTCTTCCTATGTATCGACATGTGCTAATATGATCATTACACCACTCACAGGCACAGGTCCTTCCTACTTCCGTTCCTGCCATCAAACTCGGGCCTGGCGCCATTGATGCAGACACAGGTGCACACCAAGATGCTCCCAACATGCTAGAAGCAATCGGGAAGGCGGGAATAGACGAGTCAACGCGCATGGACGGCAAGAACTTCCAGGCTTGGCTTGAGACGCTGCGTGTAGTAGAATCCGTGGAAGCTGGACTACAGGCGGTGGTTGAAGCATCGGATCGTTCGCGAGGAGAGGAGGGGATCAACGGGGAGGGCGTGTCTGGTAAAGACGTGACGGCGGCTCGGGAAGCATGGAGTGGGCACGCGAAGAACAAGGACGGGATGGCAGATGAAGACACGGCGGCGGGGTCTGAGACGAATCGGAACCGGGAGGGGGATTGTGTGCAGGAAAGGCGTGTTGACGAGACGTTACCTGGTGGGTCTGGTAAAAAGCGAGAACGATCATCATCCTCAGATAGAGCGGCTGCTGAGCATCCGTCCAATAAAGCTAGAAGGGATGAGGAGAAAAGTTTTGGACGGAACGCATCACTGGAGTCTGGAGAAATTATAGATGTATCGCCGAGGGTGCAGGCGGAGGAGTTGCCTGAGGGCAAGGAAGACGTGAGTGGTGATGGATTGTTGACTTCGAGTGTGGGGCATCCCGTACGTGAGGAAAGCGTTCCCGTACGTGAGGAAAGCGTTCCGAGAGAGAAAGACTCCTCGGATCAAACTCGCGTCGACGCGACTGAGAATGTAACAGCGTTGGGGGCACCCTCAGAAAGTGGTCCTACATCCCGCGCGGACCTGTTCGCCCTCCCATTTAGCCACTACCACCCGACAGAGCCATACGCGACAATCGCCATTGTTACGGGATTGCCGATGGCAGGAACGCAGGAAGTTCAGTTCGAACTGGACAAGGAACAGGCTACGTCGATGAAGAGATGGAGGGACTGGTGTGAGGGTCTCGAGTGCGTTTCATTTGTGTCTTGCAAAGATATAAGATTTCTTTCTTTTCCCTTTTCTTTGAGCCCCGTGTGCGTGTTGCTGATACCTGCGTGTATGTAGATGCAGTTCACTGTGCATCAGCATGACGCTGATCTGCACGCACGTTCCGGACCGTCGGCCATTGTGCGAGGGAGAAGGAGCAGCGGGAACGGACGCAACGCAGGATGTCATTCGGTGGCCGAGTGGGGGAAGGTTTTGGATCACTGTCGAGACAGACGACCGTGCGCCGGTTTCCATCTCCGTGTCGCCCCCCGACTTGGTACGTGTTCATTGTCCTCTGCACACCCACTTGACCCTAATCATTTCCATCCACCTTCATGCATTAATACGCCGTCCATTGTTTCTCATACGTTGGCCTACAGATCGAGGCATACGAGCCTCTGGACCTATCCTTCCTCATAGGACAACGCCGAACGACATTACGGTTTACGCAGACGGAGGATCACGCGGAATACCGTTTCGTGTTGCGTGCACACCCGCCGACGGCGGCGCAGCTACTCACGCTGGACGGGGTAGCGCTAGCGGAGCGCACACTAAAAGCAGGCCTTGGTGCCCCACTGCCTGCTTTCTTGAGGAGAGGTCTCTTCTCCTCCCCAGCCAGTGCAACGTGAGGGGTGTAGGCACCGTGTCTAAAATCGGGCAATTTCTTTCTCTGCGAGCCGAAGACCGAGCGCCGAGGGATAGAAGGCTTTGTGATTCGTTTGCTTTTGAGGAGGTGGTCTCCGATGTGTCATGTCGTGTCGTGGCTCTCTGTTTGTTAATTGGTGGGTTCTTTCTGTCAAGCTAGGAGAGGTTTGGTGTGTATTGCTATGCTCTCTTCTGCCATGTTCTTTGCTGTGATAGATCCTTTGCTAGACCATGTATGTATGTAATATGCAGGCATGTTGTCTATGACTGATAAGTTGTGCTGTTTGCTCCCCTGCGTTGAAGAGCTATTCTGGTCTTGGGATCCCGTTATGACATGACTTGTGTGCTTCGATGTGAGGGTCCTGCTTGAAATACATGCATGTTAGTTTCAAGTACTGTACCGCAGAATGGAATCATGTCTCGTGAACATGGGATTTGGAAGATGCTAAATGGAATAATGTCTCTCCACATGGCATTTTGGTCTCCGACAACACATATACTTTCAAATTCACGTGACCATGACCTTCGCCTTCAACTGTGGCAGACGAGAATTAATGGTACTCGCTTGATAGTCCGCGGCGTCAGAGAAGTTTGTCTACCCTCTTTACTGTCCCCCCGCTCTACTCGTTTGCCGTGAAAGCGATAGTATATTATATGGGATGTCACTAGCAAATGAGGAGTTGTCTGCAATCACTACTACTCGCCCGCCTTCTCCACCTCCCAACCCTGAATTTGTCCGCATCGAATCAAAGAAGAATACAGTTCTTCAGAGCCACGGACGTAGGCCTTGGTATGTGCATCCCCCCACAAGAGCTTGAAATGTAGCTTGATTGTATCACAAGGTATGGGAAGGATGGGGTGCCCTTTTCAGACGCCTTCGTTATTGGAATGGCAGGTGAATAAATACCCTGTTATAGTAGTATCACATAACCTGATATTAGTCAAGGCGGATCTGCCAGTGGAAAGGTGACTTATATTATAGTCTATCTCAACTAGAGCTAGAGCTGTGGAATTCATCGTAGACCCATGTTGCCCAACAAATCGTTAGATCGCTCGGATCTATTCCCACTGTGGTGATACTCTCACAAGTTTAGATGATTCTAAGCAGCTTTTGGTCACACTCTGAACCTGAGCTACAGGACAGTTTTTATAAACCGCACTCGCCGGAGGATCTGAAACTGGCTTTTGCAAATCAATATGATTTTGACCATCCAGACGCAATAGACATGCCCCTCTTCGCTTCGGTACGTCTGCCCGTTCCATTGTGACACATGACTGATCATTGGGATGTTCACATAGTGCCTCGGTGATTTAAAGGCATGCAAACAAACCAACATTCCAGTATATTCATTCTCTGAACACCAACGAATGCCCGAGAAGAAATACTTGTATGGAGCGGCAATTATCATCGCTGAAGGTATACTAGCCCTTCATGATCCGGATATGCGAGAACTCTATGATTTGAAGGCAAGCCTTGTCATTGTGTAAGTACGAAATTGCATCATCATATTGTATAGGTGTTCGTTCAATGCGACTCGGATCTCATGCTGGCCCGTCGAATCCGCCGCGATGTTCAAGAGAGGGGTAGGAGCGTGGGAGGTGTCCTTGAACAGTATGGCATTTTCCACGCCATAAGCCGCGGACTAACTTGATTGTACAGGTATCTGCGTTTTGTGAAGCCAGCGTTCGATAATTTTGTCAGCCCGTCCTCCAAGTTCGCGGACATAGTGTGTAGTTCCCTTACGGCAAAGAGCAATTTTCTCACAAATACCAAAGATAGTCCCTGGTTCTGAAAATGCCGTCGCCATAGACCTCATATCTACGCATATTAGACGTAAGCTCAAAGATCGATATGTTCACTTGCGACCCAAGATAGCTCGTGGTCTATCGGGGATCCAGCAAAAAATGATGGACCAAGGCCAAGACATGGACTCGTTGAACATCACACAGCTCCACAAGACCTTCCAATTAAATGTAGTGACAGCGCTATTATAAATATTTTTTTCATCCTAACTGATAGATGTTTTGTAGGCCATCTACACTATTCTCCGAGACAAAACAACCAGTCGCAACGACTTTATTTTTTATACAGACCGGTTAGCTACCTTTCTGGCTGAGAAAGCTATGGAAATGTTGCCATTCCGACCAAAAACGGTTCAGAGTCCCACGGGAGTCAAGGTGGAGGGGAAAGAGTTAAATGTCTCGGTGAGATGGTTGTTCATGTCTAGTGTCGACAGGATTTGATTCTCTCGTAGGACGTTTGCGGTGTGTCCATCCTACGCTCGTGAGTCCCTGGTTTCTTTATTATTCCAAGGTTAAGTGATTTCACAGTGGAGGCCCACTTGAACGAGGCCTACAACGTGTGATACGTGACTTGGCGCTGGGATCTCTCCTTATCCAGACGGATCCGAAATCTGGGGAGCCTATGCTGCTACATGCTATGTTACCACGTTGTATCAAGTTACGACATCTAGCGGAGGCATCTTGGGTATATCTTCTTGACGCTCAGGTGGGGGTATTTGTTGCTAATGCTAGTGACCTGCTTCCTACTCTTCAACGGATTTCAGATTGGGACTGCGGCCGCCGCAATGATGGCCATCCGGATATTATTGGACCACGGCGTCCGTGAAGACCGAATTGTCTTTATTACTTTTCTAGTGGCGAGATATGGTGGTGTCTCTGTCTTACGACGTGCCTTCCCTGGCGTGAGGATTGTCACCGGAGCTGTAGACAACGGACTGAGAGATGGTTGGTTGGTTGGCACAGGAACTGAAGGGAAAGGCAGGAATGTTTGGGTAATTGGTAATATCCTTTCCAGTATCGTCCTCCGTTCTTCAGTTGACACAATTTCAGAACCTGGCATGGGCCAGATCGGTGCGTCTTACAACAGATCTACTCATCCCGACCGTATTTGATATCTAGTAGGGGATAGATATTATTTGTAGGACAACGTGGAATTTTGCATCGGAACATAACATTCTTTGGACGCTTTCAAGATACTTGCCATGATTCAGTCATCTGCCATTTTGAGTCCAAGGTTGCTATCATCTGATGTGCTTGTTTCTATACTGCACGCGATTGTGTCGACGGGACGTCGTATGTGACAATCATTTAATGCCCTCCTTTTGTGTACTGTGGGGAAAGTCATAGCGCAGTCGTTATAGCGCGCTTATTGACGTGAGCATTACAGCGTTACACGGTCGGAACGCTTATCATGAAGACAGCTACTTGCGTGCCCGCAACGGGTGGCTAGCCTTCTGCCATGCCCGCGAGTTAACTTGTTTCTTACATGTTACAGGAGCAAGAACGTGAATATTTGATTCGTTGCTCATAAAGTGAACCGGGCCATCCTCTTGGATCTAAATGCAGTTAACTTATTATTGCATACGTTGGTAAAGGCCTCCCTAACAGACTACCTATTTGCACATGTGAATTCGCCTGCTTTATATCTCATATCCATATCAACTCAAAGGTGACCGAGGCCCCGACTTTGCTGTCTTTTGAACCTCAGGGCCCTACCTCCGCACCGCCACCCATTAGCTCAATGTCCAATATAGACAGGAACCACGTCAACAGCGACCCTGAGCGTGACCCGAAGCTTTTGGAAGGGGGGCACGAACGGAGAAGCGGTAGAATTTATTTACAGAAGGAAAAAGTTGAGTAGCCTTGGACGTTTGCTGCTGCCGGCAGGGTGTGTTCCATCGTGTCGGCATGCAGTTGGAGACACTTGTTTTCCAGGCTCAATCGTGGATGAACAAGCATGCGGGTAATGATTATAGTAAAGTTGGAAGGGTGTATGCGGTACAGGCGCTCAGTCAGCGATTGCATAAGGGCATGCGGTGCAACATTAAAAATGGTGTTCCCGAACATGCACATTAATGTCTCACCGAACCCAGGGCCTGGCGCCCATGAAGGACATCTTCTGTGATCGCTCTGTTCCGGAGTATAAAGCTTGGAGAGGGATTATAGCGAGATCGACCGCATGGAGGCGGGTGCGGTAGGGAATGAATGACGCCAACTCACGGCGGGAAACGGCGACGACGGGCGACGGAAGACGCTCGAGCCCTTTAAGCTTTTCGTTTCGCGCGCACGTTTACGGTGTGTTGTGTTGTTTTCCGCTCTTGTTGCCCGGGGGGCGGGCACCCCGGGATATCGATGCTCTTCACTAACGTGGTCCTGGGATGGACAAGCGTCGGGAGGGTGGGATGCCCTGAATACCGTTCAACGTCGATCGCACGTTGCGAAGATGCGAGACCTATCGTAAGCACGCTCAGTGCACGGACACGGTCATTGGCAGCAGTGCAAACGTTTCACACCCGGAACACACGCAAATATCCATACTCACCAACTCATTATACTCATCACTCATCTTACGCACCGCTCATTCTCATATTGCTCCCATCCACACTCACGCTCACGTTCGCCCTTTGTCGCCACATTCCGCAGCGCTACAGTGGTCCCCGTGCCGAACAGGGGCAGCGGCTGTAGCATGTACACCACACCGATTACCACGATAAACGCCGCTTTGTCTTTACACACCCCCACCGACCGGTCTCATATCATGTTTAAGAACCCGAGCACCACCTTGAGAGAGCCTAGTGTCCCTGGCGGTGCGGCCTGAGCCTGACTTTGGACTCCCTGACCTGGGGGGGCTAGAACCCCGGAACCGAACGTCACCTCTCGCTTCCTGGAGCTGCCAAAGTTGGCATTTGCACGCTCCCTGGATCCCTGGAACCGAATTGGCCTTACACAAAGGCATGACACACCCCCACCCCCCCTGGGAGGACGAAACATTCCCAGACCTGGGACCTGAACTTGTCGCACATTTTTCGTTCCTGGGCACGTCTTATTCCGTTTGCTGATGAACTCGCCTCCCTCTCTCTCTCTCTCGCACGGTTTCAATTTTGTAACAATCGGCCCTCATACCATCCCACAACGGGCCATATGCGGCGCAGGCCACAACCACGGCGGCACGGCACCTGGCAGCCGGCCGTCGGCACCCCTTCGCCTGCTTCCCGTTGCGCTCGGAGCTCGGAGGCTGCAGCTGTCCCGACGGTCTACACGTGGGTCACACAGCACGGCTGCTCATTGTATGCAATATGCCCGTTTTGGTGTTTTTCAAGAAGGCCGCTACGGTCTGGCTGTCAACCAACGGCATGCACAGGTAGGCACTGTGCTGCAGGTAAGGGTGTGTGTGTTTTATTCTGAGCATGGACAGGGTGGCTCTGATCGCTATTTACAAAGAGGTCCCGATTGACAAAGATCGTGGTGGGGTGGGGGGGGGAAAGAGGCTGCGCAGTGCGAGCGGGGAAAAGTCCGAGAGTGTGGAAAGTCCGAGAGTGTGGAGTGGAATCTCCCATTTGCCCCTTGGACGGGCGGATGACACGTACGTGTGACGACAGGGACAATACGATGCGCATCACTCAAGCTGAGCCGGTTGTCTCCATCAGTGCCAGACGGTTGAGCTGAGGTTAGTCATGTACCAGGGAGTCCCCTTAACCCCCCCCCCCTTTTTGCACAGCCTAGGAGAGTCGACATGCCGTATGCATTAATTGATGTCAACAACAGAGCAGGGCAACACCCAAACCAGGAACGCGTTTGGACGTGCCCCCTGGATAACTGCTCTATATATCGACATGTTCAGAATGAACAGCTTCTCATTCGTTCTCGTCATGCCGTTGACAGTTTTCAGCTTAGACACCCCACCAAAACGCGTACCTCCATGCAGGGGCTCCACCCTTTTCACATGACAGACAGACAGCCAGACAGCATAGCATAATCCCGCTCACACCATTGATGGGATCGTTGCACTGCCAAGATATCCATCCATAAACACACTCAATAATTCAATTACGCCGTCGCCACCGCGTGATACAGTTGTGTAGGACAATTGTCCAGAGCAATAGGAGAGTCATATGCGATGCAAAGTTTAAATGTATAGGTATGAAAGTGGAAGAGGGCGGTGCGCGTGTGGTTGGGCGAGTAATAGAATGACTATGAGTTGGGAGGGAGGAGTGGTGGGGCGAGCAGTGGGTGCCGAAAAAAAAAAAAAGTCTCCACACCTGCGCACAATCATAACAAAAAAAAGACATGAAACCTGCATTAAATCATGACCTGCCTCTTCAGCTCATTTTTCCTCCACCGGACGTCTGCCTGCAACACCCTTGACAAAGTTCTCCTGGTCCTCATTCGAAATGTCCTCGAGCGACCGCTGCTTCGTCTCTGTCAGCAGAAGCGTCGAGAAGATACCCGTAAGCATGAACAAGGCAAAGATTTCCAAGATGTGGTTGATAAACTGTCACACATGACGTCTCAGTGACCCAAACCCGACGCCCGCCACGACTGATGAACCCACCTGGTTGGTACCGCCAATATCTCTGAGCTGCGCAAATCCGACCTGCGCAACAATGGCGCCCAGCTTCCCACTGGCGGCACTGATACCGTGTGCCGTGGAACGATAACGCGTAGGGAAAGCTTCTCCGGGGATGACGAACGTCGTCGTGTTCGGCCCAAAGTTTTGGAAAAAGTTGGCAAGGCAGTAGAGGAACACGAACGCGCCATTGCTGTGCGCAAGGATCTTATGGTAGCCAAAGCCCTGCAGTGGGAAGAACCCAGTGAACAACAGGCAACGGTGCAAGCAAGCGCGACACGCACCATAATGATGAAGATGATCGTGAGCATCGTAAAGCCCATGAGCTGGATCGGTTTCCGACCCCACTATCCGCCAAGGTCAGCTGCACATTCACGCCAGAAGGGATGCATACGCACGGTGTCAATCAAACAGAAGGACGCATAGTATCCGGGAATGAGACCTGCGACAGACAAGCTGAATACCGCAGCGTGATGAGCATATATACACCCGCTGCTGACTGGGATGCACGCACATGATGTTCCCAACCGACAGGTTGTGCAAGTTTTGGTAAACGGCAGCACCACCCTTGACGCCAGCGGGGGGACTTCCAAATTTCTAAAACCCGTTACGATCAGAACGCGCGACAAGGACTCCATGAGACGTACGATCGCGGAGAGAATGATACTGTTGTTGAGACCGAGTCCGTAGAATGCGATCTGAGGGCCAAAGTGAGCACCGAGCCGGGACGCAGATGAGGGGGCAACGTACGTCGAGGGCGAACCACGAGTACGACGTTCCGATAAGAATCTTGGCATTCTCCCACTTGCTGAAGCTGCAGATGACCGTGTCAGAGCCCCGCTGCAAAGGACGCGGCGAGAACTCACTAGGCCAAAAAGTCCCTCCGCGACGCTTTCGGTGCGGCGGCGCGCTGCACGATGGCATCGGGGTCGACGACAAAGGTCCCGGTAGTAAGGAACGTGTCGACATCTTGCGTCGCTTGCTGGATGTTGCGCTCGATATCCATGGTGAAACGAGGTGTCTCTGGGATGGTGAGACGGAAGTAAAGAGCAACAGCGCCGGGGATGCATCCCAGCCCAATGAGCAGACGCCATACAAAGTCGAGGTGTCTGGGGTCGGCAGGGTTGTCGCCGTGGATGGAGGTCTTGAACGCGGCCAACACGACCGTAGATACGATGGCGGCTGTGAGTTGACCTGGGGGAGAATGAGCGTGAAACGCGGGCTATATGCGTGAATACAGACCCCAGCCCTGGGAGGCGAACACGGCGGTCATGAGACGGCCACGGGTGCGCGTTGCGGCGAACTCGCTGCGGGGGGGGGGTGAGAGGGAGACTGGACGAGTGGGGGGTGACTCACGAGCTGATCACTGCAGACAAGGGATAGTCGCCTCCGATGCCCACGCCTTGGATGAACCGCCAGACAACGATGAAGCCGATGATGCTGATGGCATGGGCGCGTCCGGCCATGGCCTGGGCAAAGGTGGCGATGATGATGATGCAGAGCTCGACGCCGTCTGGGGGACAAGATGAGAAGGGGGGGAAGAGGGAAGAGGGGGGTGCATACACATGCGCTTGCGGCCGACCACGTCGGCGAGCCAGCCGAAGAGGAGCTGGCCAACGAGGGTGCCGACGGGGGACGCGACTTTTACGCCCAAGTCTTGGTTCTTGGTGAGGGAGCCCCCCAGACGGCCGCTGCCTGTGAGAGAGGGGGGGGGGGTGAGCGCGTGCGGAAGAGAGGGGGGCGGGGACACTGACGGCCAACGGGGCCGTAGAGGTTGCCAAGCATGGTGCTGGCGATGTTGATGGCGAACAGGTCTGCGGGGGGTGAGCGGGAGCGGAGACGGGGCGGGGGGTGTGCGCACCGTAAGCATCCGTGAAGAAACCGACGCCGGCGACGAGACAGACTTTGATGTGGAAACGGCTGGGAGGGGGGTGAGGGAGGGGGGGGGGAGAGGGGGGAGAGGAACACACCTGAAGCCGGCATTGTCGACCTCTGAGAGGGCAGCACGACGTCGCTGGTCGAGGCTGTATGCGACGGGGTCGGGCTTCTGTATGTCAGAGGCGTGACTGTCGGACATGGTGGGGGCGAGGGAGAGGGCGGGGGAGGGCTCGACAGCAATCTTTATAGCACAGAGCACCAACCACGGCCACGAACGTTGGCACGCGATTGCCTTTTTTGACACCGTGCGACCATCTCCACGGTTCCTGCTTCTCCCCGGTCACTCGGCCTCAGATCCCATCGGCTCTCCAACGTGCGACGGCCACCCTCCCTGCCGCCGCTCCCACCATATACCCTGCTCTGGTCTCCCCAGGGCCTCCTCACTCCCCGCTCATCCTCACCATCTCCCATTGCGAATCGCACACATCCGCACCGCACCGCACTTTCTCCCCCAATCTCCCAGCGCTTGTTCACCATGTGACCTCCAGAGATCAATGATACCCGGCGCAAGATAGTGCATGATTTCCCGGCCTTCCTGATCAGCCCACTCGTCGTCAAGCGACACACAGCGCGACAGCTAGTGGCCAGTGCTCACAGCCGCAGCTCTCACAGTGCCATGCAAGAACTGGCACTTTACGTATATTGTTCCTGCCCCTGCACAGCCACCACCACAGCCACCACAGCACCAGCATACCTCTATCTCGACTCGGATAGGATGGCACGTCCGAGGGACGTCCACGCTGACACTATCAGTGCAAAGACAGCACCCATCACTCCCGTCGTTGATGTGCAGCAGCCCCTCTGTCGGCACGCCGCGCCGCAATGCATGTTCAAGAAGCCAGACATGGACTTTTTCTGGGAATTTGAAAGCAGTGGTGCGGGACATTCATTATCCATCGTGTGAGCACAGCCGTGGTCCGTACGGGCCTTCCTTCCCACATACGGCGCGAGCTCATAACAGTCCCCGTGCATGACACATGACAGTCGCCTACGTGGGCGATGCGCCGGGACGCATGCAAGGTGCCGTCCAGGCGGTCGTGTGCGCACACTCGGATGATGTCATTCCGTGGCAGACACTCTAAACTCGCCTGCGGGCGCCCATTATGCATTAATGAAGATAATGTTATGCGTGGCTTGAGCTGATGCCCCAGCTTTCACCCTTAACCCCACGTTCGTCCAGCCCAGGCGTAGACCGGCAGCCTGTCAGCAATGCAAGCCAAACGGCATGGCACCGTCACACAGGTTTGACGCTCTTTTTGAACGGAGCTTCAAAGTGGCATGTTAGCCTTGCGAACGCTCCATACTACGGCTGTCATAGCTAGGGCTCCATATATTAAGCAGAGTCTCTGAATGTTGTGACGATCCGAGTGAGGATGATCATGTCTTTCCATGGCAGATGCTGTAACTCGTCAAGGCCAGAACAGAAGTCTGGTGTTCTGCGGGACGCCCCATGCGCATGTGCGCAGAAGTTCTGCCAGTGGACGTCGCGTCTGCAGCTGGCGAAGCTTCCCGGGGTCGTGATACCGCCCAAGGGGCGATCATGCCCAGAATGGAATGCAGCACATCTGGCACAGCAGCCTGGGCGTGCGGTCGCATACCCACGACGTGCAGCTAATGCCTTGTGGTTCACGGCCACCCCGGAAGCGAACACGGCCGGTATTCAGCACAGCACACTGAGAAGGCCACTCCAGTATTCAGCACAGCATACTCAGCACAGCAGCCGGAGACCTGCGCGGGGACCAGCGTACCCACAGCCCGAGGCTCCTGCAGCTGGGAGCCTTACGGGTCACGGCAAGGTCTGAGAAGGCCACCCCAGGAGCGAGCACGTCTAGTATTCATTCAGCGCGGCACACTCAGCACAGCAGCCTGAGGCCTGCGCGGGGACCAGCGTACCTACAGCCCGAGGTTCCTGCAGCTGGGAGCCCTATAGGTCACGCTGACGCCTGCCAAGGGCACCCCGGGAGCGAACACGCCCAATCTCCAACACAGCACACAGTAGCCTGAGGCCTGCACGAGATTTAGCGTACCCGCGGGCGGGGCCGATGCAAGCGCCCCATTGTTATTCGGGTCACGGCTGTGCTATCTGGGGGGGGCGCCTGTGGCAGAAACTGTAAATGTTCGCAAGCAGGCGAATCATAATCAAGTTCATTTGAGCACAGCCACAATCAATCTTTTTCCGAATGCGTGCTGCAGCCTGGCTCAATAATGGTACATGAAATGCTGCCAAGAACGGGATACCCCCAGTATCCTAGCAATAGCAAACACTCGCGTTCGAGACTCTGCACATCCGCGAGACCGAGACCCATTGATGGCTTGGATAATAGGTCCAGCAAGGCAGACAGCCGTGGTGCAGTCTGACAGCAACGCCATGTCTGGTGTGATTCTGATTCTGGGGAAGAGGCTGTACTCACACTCGAGTGGGGAGTGAGCGCAAGAGTTCCGGCCGGTTTGGCAGCCAGTGAGGCTTTGCCAGCTTCGCGGGCCGGTCTGCCAAACCTGCCAGTGGCAGCTGAGAACAGCATCCAGTAAGACATGCCAAGCCAGCAAAGCCACACTTGGAAGGGTACTTGTCCGAAAGATTCCATCACAGCGAACATTGATGGCACTGGGCGCGAGTTCGAACTGGGTGCCTAGGATGCGGGTCACGTTGGGTAGAGTGAATGGAATGTTGCCCCTTGTGAAATGTCAACGCTACTCGAGTCTGTCGCACAACACCATCATTCCACGAGGCGTCACGTATTGTCACATACTCTGGTAAATCATGATGTTTTGAGATATCCGTCGATTCGGTCCCGAAGCCTGTGTGTGCATCTGAAATGAGCGTTATAAAGATGCAGCTATCAGTCACTGCCTTCTTTCCGAATAATGCAGTCGAACAACCACCCCCCCAACGTCGCGGAGAGCAGTGCCAGTGGGTCTCGCCTCCCCAATGCCGCGGAGAGCAGTGCCAGTGGGTCTCGCCTCCCCAATGTCGCGGAGAGCAGTGGATCCCATACTCCCAACGTCGGGGAGGGCAGTGGGACTCTCACCCACAATGTCGAGCAGAACGATCATCATTACCCTCCCCTAGTTGTCTACACCCTCGCCCAACGCCGTCGTGCCGCCTTATCCGATGTCGACAAAGCTGGCTTCAGGTATGTCTTGTCTCTTTCCTCCTCGCTGCATTCCTCACCCCGCAACCACAGCCGCTTTCACGCCAAAGTCTGTCTCGTCGCTGGCGTCGGCTTCTTCACAGATGCCTACGGTGCGCATGCCCCCTCTCCCCGCGTCCTTTCTCCGCTGACTCGTCACAGATCTCTTCGCCATCGGCATCACCAGCTCCATGCTCGGCAACCTATACGGGCACGTAGCACGTCAGTCCCTTGCTTGACACCCTCACACACCGCCCTCAACGGTGTCTCCTCCCGCAGCACCCGCAGACAACCCCAACATCGGTTTTTCGCTCACGCAGAACCAGGACATGGGAATCAAAATTGCCTCACCTGTCGGCACTCTCGTCGGACAGCTCCTCTTTGGCTGGCTCGCCGACATCCTCGGCCGCAAACGCATGTGTATGTACCCTCTTCTCTCCCCCCCGCCCGTATGCACCCCTCACGCGCTTCCCACCCTCTAGACGGCGTTGAGCTCGTCATCATAATCGTCACAACAGTGGGTCAAGCAATGGCTGGCCGCGCACACGGCGTCAGCGTCATCGGCGTCCTCATCGCCTTGCGCTTCTTCCAAGGGGTTGGGATTGGGGGCGATTATCCTTTATCTGCCGTGATAAGCTCGTGTGTCTCCCAAAAGCACATCCTTTCTAGCCCGCCTCACATCCACGTAGCGAGTTTGCGTCTACACGCACACGCGGTCGCCTCATGACCACTGTATTCGCGGCCCAGGGTTGGGGTGAGCACTCTGCATATACCCAGTGATTTGTGCTCACATGCCTCCAGGCCAATTCACAGCCGCCCTCGTGTCGACAGTCGTGCTCAGGGCATTCAAATCTTCCATCATACACGACGACGCCTCCGACCCGCGGCACGTCGACAATGTGTGGCGTCTCGTCATTGGATTGGGCTGTATCCCTGCAGCGATGGCGCTCTACTTTCGTATGACGATCCCAGAGACACCGCGGTTCACGATGGACATTGAGTGCAATGTCCAACAGGCGGTGCTGGATGTTAACACATTCCTCACCCCGGGCACGCTTGTTGTCGACCCTGATGCGGTCGTGCAGCGGGCTAACGCACCAACGGCCTCACGAAGGGATTTCGTGAACTAGTAAGTTCATGACGCCTAGCTGATTGGAGTGGGATTGACGAGGTTGGGGTAGCTTCAGCAAGTGGGAGAATGCCAAGATCCTCCTCGGGACGTCGTACTCGTGGTTTGCGCTCGACGTAAGCCCTTCCGTTCTCTCCCTAGGTTCACAACCATTCACTTTCGCCAAGATCGCATTCTACGGCCTTGGTCTCAACAGCAACGTCATTCTCAACGCAATCGTACGCCCCATTTTATCACAGCATATATGCTCTTTTCTAATCATGTTTTTACTTCAGCAATTTGGTAACCCGCCGTCGAACGTGGTAGGAGGCGAGGGGGTTTACCTCAACTTGGTCAATTTGTCGGTTGGGAATGTAATGTTCGTATTCCACGCGCTGGCACGGGGGATACACTCTCAAGACGATACGATGCAGTTTATCAGTAGCGGGCCTCATACCCGGATATTATGTGACATTATTGTTTATTGATTCCGTGCGTATCTGTGTATTCTACTTGATGTGTGAGAAGGCTGACGAGGGTTTGGTCAGTGGGGACGAAAGCCGATCCAACTTATGGGCTTTACAATGCTCACGATTATCTTCATTATCATGGTACGTGCCACGCTTTCCTCCCCTTGTCGCTTCTTGCTAAGTCGTTACCCCCTCACCCCCCACAGGGTTTTGGCTACCACAAAATCCTGGCGCACAGTAACGTAGCGTTTGTATTCCTTTACTGCCTTGCCAACTTTTTCCAAAACTTTGGGCCCAACACGACAACATTTGTTATCCCTGGAGAAGCATTCCCCACGCGGTACCGGTCAACCGCGCACGGGATCAGCGCTGCCTGTGGAAAACTCGGCGCCATCGTGGCGCAGGTCGGGTTTACGCAGTTGAAGGATATCGGAGGCATTGATCAGGTGCGTCACCCCCGCCGTTTTTTGGCGTTCCAATGATGGCTGGTTGGCATTTGTGTGCTGACACGCGCCGGATAGTTTCTTAACCATATTATAGAGATATTTGCGTTGTTCACGTTTACGGGGATATTGTCTACGCTACTACTGACGGAGACGAAGCAGCGTTCGCTCGAGGATATCTCGAACGAAGACCAGGAGAACTTTATCAAATGAGAGGGGCCTGCTATTAGATTTGGAATTCAAGTTTGGTGATATAATGGTGCTTTGCGACGACCACTTTCTTTCATGTCTGTCTTTTTCTCTCTCATGTATCCATTGACGTGTCTCATCTCATCTTTTCCGTACACTCACTAACGACTCACCTGGTAATGGTAATTGTGGAACTTCATGTAATTGGCATAATCCAATTAACTTATTGAGTTTGTTTATTTTTATCGCCGGTGTCCCGTGATCAGCAGCAGACGCCCTAAAAGGGAGAGTGGCCACTAGTGTGGAAAATCATCCACAGTACGATTGGTTGTGCCCCTGTGCGCATCGTCCGAGGAGGGAATGAACAGGCTTACACCTGCCTACACCAGGGACGGCCATTTGAGGCTGCAAGGCACTGTCACCCATCACACGCCACACACGATATACTTTACTACATATATTGCAAATGCACGTTCGTCGTCGCTGATTCTGATTCGCGCATGTGTCGCTCGTTCTTTGGCCAAGGCAGAACATGACCGATGAAGAAACGGTCTATGCTGCCGCAGATCATGCACTTAAAAACATGGTCCGATATCCAAAGTATGATGTGATAACGTTGAATGAAATTCTAAAACATGCATTCCGCCATCATTTTTTTTATTGGCGTTCAGATTTAAATTTTTGTCCTCCTGAGGGATTGAGGGCGATGACGGCTGGCATGGGTCAGGACGAGCGTCTGTCTACTCGTCCCTGTAATCAGGACGCAGCGAACGGACCGTTTTCCCTACGCAATGCGTGCCCCATTTTTCAGTGTCACACCGCCACCACGGATGCAATACACGGAAACAAACGCACCTGCTCGCCAAATCTCCTGGCTATCGATCTCTTTCAGCTCCCGCGCGAGATCCTCACGATATGTCGCCCGTCCGTTAAACTCAAGCGACTTGCGCGTCTCCGTGCCGTTTTTCACACTCTCGTAGAGCTCCTCGAACAGTGGCACGTTCGCCTTCTCAAAGCGCGGGGCCCAGTCAAGCGCACCGCGCCGAGCAGTCGTAGAGCAGGCCGCGAACATATAGTCCTATGGAGGGTGAGGGGGACAAGGTTAGAATGGTTAGAGGATAAAAGGGTGATGAAGATACCATGCTGGAAGGCTCGGTCAATGCGTTGTTTTTTTGTGAGTGTTTTTTATGGGGAAACATACCCGCGTTGTCCAATCAGAGGATAGAGTGACTGTGTCGCCTCCTCCACAGTCTCATTGAATGCCTCTGAGGGCGTGTGGCCGTTCTTGCGCAGGACCTGTGGGGACGGCGGCGTGAGCGAGATACGCAATGTGGACGGAATATACTGTGCTCACCTGGTATTGAGCAAGGAACAGTCCCTCTACGTCACG
Source organism: Cantharellus purpuraceus (assembly GCA_025174535.1). Taxonomy (NCBI): domain Eukaryota; kingdom Fungi; phylum Basidiomycota; class Agaricomycetes; order Cantharellales; family Hydnaceae; genus Cantharellus; species Cantharellus purpuraceus. Next base: position 994,552 of record JALBUN010000047.1, read on the forward strand.
CAAGGTAAGTTCATAGCACACTTTATGATCACCAATACTTACGGATGGCACCCATGAGCTGCAGCGATGAGCAAATGAATACATGCGTTTCTGAAGTGCGCAATACGACGTACCACACCACGCTCGCCGTACAAGTCCGAGTACACTTCCTTCTCGAAAGTGGTCTCGTACAAGTAGCCCGACCCTACAGCGATGCCGAGGGCGATGGCCTTTTCTTTCGCCTGTCCTGTCACGTCTTGGAAGACGGCAATACTGGAGTTAATACCACGGCCCTCCTTGAAGAGGGTGCGGACAGTTCTGCCAGAACCCTTGGGGGCGACGAGGATCACATCAACGTCTTTTGGCGGAATGACCTTGGTGTCCTCCTTGTAGACCACGGAGAAACCGTGACTGAAATATAGCGTCTTACCCTTGGTGATCAAGGGCGCAATGGTAGACCATGTCTGGGACTGCGCGGCATCTGAGAGCAAATTCATAATGATGGTGCCTCGTGAAATGGCATCTTCAATAGGAAACAGGTTTTCGCCTGGCACCTGGAGTATATTGACACTCAAAACCTGCACCTAGGCATCAAAGTAGATGCTCACCCAACCATCTTCCATGGCCTGTTTCCAGCTCTCTCCACCTTTCCGAACACCCACAATTACATTCAAACCATTGTCTCGCGCGTTCAGACCTTGGCCATGGCCTTGCGAGCCATATCCAATAAGAGCAAGTGTGTCGTTCTTAAAGTAATCCTGGAGTTTTGGCAGCGGCCAGTCGCTGCGTTCGTACACAACCTCTTTGGTACCTGCAAAATCAAGCGTCTTCATTCCACGCACAAACTAGACACATATATATGAGTGAACAGTCCGCTGGCCCAAGGAGCGGGAAATAAACACACCTGCGCCGGTAGAACGGGTGCAGACGCAGTGGTCGTCGCCGCCCGTGCTAGGGCAGAGTAGGACTGAGCATACGCTGGGCGGGTCACCGTCGCTGTCGCCGTGCGTTGCGCACGACGCGCAGCGTTGCGAAGAACTTTGGTAGAACGAGTGGTAAAGGCAGACATGCAGGAGAGAGCTGGCACGAGTCACGTCGACTACTTGCGCGCCCAAAAAAAGTTCACTTTTGTATAGTCTAAGCGCCCAGCTGGTTCTACGCTTTCCCACGCCAAATGCCAGTGTTGCGATGATGCTGAGCACACTCTCTCACCGTCTGGCAGCGCTCAAGCTTGGCGCAGCACCGTCAAAGTCGTCGTCGCATAATGCGCCGTCGTCGTTTCGCAGGCGGAGTCAGATGTCGACTCTTGTAATGTCCCCCAGTCTGCGCTTGCATGCCCGTTTACCCCTCGCCAAATCTCATCCGCTGCGACATGTCCACGTTCGCGCCTTATCGTACTCTTCATTGCCTAAATTTGCCGCCCGTGCGTTGCGGTTACCCGTTGCAGGTGCAACGGCGGGGGCAGGTGCGCTTGGGTACGCCAACTACAAGTACGAAGGTGAGTGAATGCATATACCCCGTGCCGCATGAGCTCTCTGTTTGATCGACCTCCCTTTCCAGAGTTTCGCAACAATACGACAGCTTGGATGAACACGATCCAAGACACCGCCACGGATATGTACGACTCTGCGGCGGACGGGCTCAACTCCGTGAAATCGCGTGTATTAGAGGTGCAGCTGCCCGAGTTTCAGACGCCCCAGTTCCTCAAGGATATCTTTTCCGCGTCAGGTGGAGAGGGTAAGCAGAGTCGCGATGGTCCCGACTCTCATGGTGAATCACGGGGCAACCAGCCTTCCCCGGAAGATAAGACTGCCATTGCTGCACTCATTGCAGCCACACTGTCTGCACCATCAGATCCAGCTCAGGAGGACACTCGCAGTGGTCCTCGGACAGATGAGCTCATGCACTTGACCCGCAAGCTAATCGAAATACGCAGCATTCTTTTGAGCATCGACCAGAGCGATGCCCTAAAACTGCCTAGTATTGTTGTCATTGGCAGCCAGAGTTCGGGAAAGAGTTCCGTATTAGAAGCCATCGTGGGACACGAATTTCTCCCAAAGTAAGTGTGGTCGGCCATCGTCCCTTCGTGATTACTAAGTCTCCTCCCTAGAGGAAACAACATGGTGACTCGACGTCCAATAGAGCTGACCTTAGTTCATAACCCTCCTTCTGCTTCAGGAGAAGCCGAAGAATATGGCGAGTTTCCAACGCTCGGTCTGGGTCGCATATCCGACTTTTCACAAATCCAGAAAACCCTCACCGACCTCAATCTTGCTGTTCCCTCGTCCGAAGCTGTCTCTAATGAGCCAATCGACCTGCGCATACACAGTCCCCATGTTCCAGACCTGACATTGATAGATTTACCTGGATATGTACAGATCTCTTCCCTTGATCAACCGGAGACGCTCAAGGAGAAGATTGCATCACTTTGTGAAAAATATATCCGAGAACCGAACATCATTCTAGCCGTCTGCGCAGCTGACGTTGACCTTGCCAACTCTCCTGCTCTCAGGGCCAGTCGCAAAGTTGACCCACTTGGGCTGCGCACCATCGGCGTCATCACCAAGATGGATCTTGTACCGCCGGATCAGGGTGCTGGTATTCTGTCTGGAAATCGTTACCCATTGCATTTGGGATATGTAGGGGTAGTGTGCAAGCCAAAGGGGCGCCAGTCCTCCAATTCAACCGCACTTGTGTCGCAAAAGGCCGAAGACAATTTCTTTGCTGCCCACAAGGAACTCTTCGGCACTTCATCATCACTCATGGTTGGCACGAATACACTGCGCCGACGGCTCATGGAAGTCCTTGAATCGTCAATGGCTTCGTCTTTACATGGAATCACCAACGCTGTGCAGCTCGAATTGGAAGAAGCGACATACCAATTCAAGGTACAATACAATGATCGTCGCATAACAGCCGAGTCATACGTTGCAGAAACAGTCGACGCCCTCAAAGCAAGGTTCAAGGATTACACTAACCAGTTCAGCAAACCACAGCTACGGGCGAAGCTAAAAATGATGCTGGACGAGAAGTCCATGGATGTTCTCGAACAGTTATATTGGTCGGACAAGCGTGCTGCAGAACTCAACGCCCTAGCGGCAGACCCTAAGTTGAAGCCCGAAGACTTAGAGCCCTACTGGCGATACAAATTAGAAGCTGCCTCTTCCCTATTGACAAAGTCGGGAGTTGGCCGTGACTCGACGCACCTTGTTGCAGAGGGTCTTCGCGCGCTGATCGAGTCCATTGCCACGGAAGAACCATTTACATATCACCCCGGCGCTGCAGACAGGCTCATCCAGTTCTCGCATATGATTTTGCGAGATAGAATTGGCGTCACCTCTGACCAGGTGGAGAACTGCATCAAGCCTTTCAAGTATGAGGTCGAGGTCGAGCCCCGGGAGTGGGAAGTTGGTCGAGTTAAGGCTGTTGACCTGTTCGAGAGGGAAGTTAGTATGTGTGAGGGTAAGCTGAAGGAGATTCGCAAGCGTGCTGGCGGAAGTCGGCGGTTGAATGGTCTGATGTCCTATGTCAAGACGCTTGAGGAGCGGGAGCGGGAGCGGAAAGCCAAACGTCTATTATCATCAGACGCAGAGTCCCCAGATGCAGAGGGCGATGACGAGTCTCCAGATCAATACCGATACAACCCAGCACAACTTCTAGATGGTGAGTGCCTTCCAGTGAGACGCGGGAGTGCTCAATAGTTTGTCTAATATGTGCATGTCAGCACGCCATGCCGCTCTTTACAGCGACCGTTTAGGGATCCTAAAGCTGCGGCTTGCCGCGCTCAAATCAAAACGATGCAAGGGTGGGCCAGAAAATGGACTTTTATGTCCAGAGGCTTTCCTCAACGTCGTTGCTGACAAGCTGGCATATACATCCGCATTATTCATTAATATCGAGCTCCTCGATCAATTCTTCTACCAGGTATGATCTCATTCTTACTGTCCTTCATCTGTCCGTCATTGACTGTGCCTTAGTTCCCTCGAGAGATCGACTCTCGTTTGATATATGATCTTGATCGAGACGAGATTCAACGCTTTGCACGCGAGAATCCGATTGTGCGTCACCATTTGGACTTGCAGGAGCGGAAGGACAAACTAGAAGAGGTGATTCATAACTTGAGTATGTTCTCGTGGCTACGCGTCTGATGTCACGATCACAGGTCATGAAGTCCCTGCAAAGTTTGGTCAACTTGCGAAAGGATGCTCAGCCTCAAAAGCGGCGATCGCAAGGCCTGTTTGGATCTTTTCTCTGACACTGGATTTTGTCCATTTCCTTTGGATTCCTTCCTGCACACCCCCACTCCAATTGGCTTATGATTCACTCACTGTACACGAAATTACGAAAAATGACTGCAATAATTGATCCAATCTTGTATTTACAGCTTTGCCTTTGTCTTTGCCATCTACACAAGGGCGCAGATGGGCGTACGGTACATGTATGTGACAGAATACAACGCTCACCTTGAGTACGCCATCAAGCTTTGTGGCCAGCATGATATTGCCCTTTGTCTGTGAAGTTGATCCATGAACCACTACCCCATGGGGCTGCATGTATGCATACCTTGAGTTTGCCAGCCATGAAAGCTCTCTGAGCATCCATCTATGCAAATAGGGTGAGGTTCAATAGACATTTGCCAACAATCCCTCCGTCTCACCTTGCCGCTCGCAATTTGCACAAAGACATCGTCTACAACAACATGTTAATTTTCTTTCCTTCGTTAAAACCTTGTGGACATACTCACCATCGAATATCAAGGTAACGTCGGCTTTGGTTTTTGCTTCTCCCTTATACACCGTGCCTGTCTTCTTCAAGTCGATGGTCCATATAGCTTCCTTACCCTCGGGGTTCTTCATGCGCAACTCGAAGATGCCATTGGTCTATTGGAGGCTGTGTCAAAGCGTTCATAAATTTCTGAGAGAGGAATTTACTTTTTTTATCTGGGACTTCTTCTCTACGTCACTGGCACCTTCGAACGCTCCGCCAAGCGCGGCTAAGATCTCTGAGGACTGCGAGCGAAATTACAATAATCAGGTCGTTGAACTTGCAGATAACATAGAAAGTGTATACTTTGAATCCAGGTTCCTTGATATCAGACATAGTAGGAGGATATTTAGGCACAGATCAAGGACAGAACGAACGACTGGAGCCAAGATTTCACATGATTTTGGAATAAAGCATCTGCGTCACGACTTGTCACACTCAGCATGGACAACCTTCAAGCAAGCTCCTCTGCTGATCTTTACCAAGAGCTCTCTCAAGCACAAATAAAGGTACGACCATATGAAATCTTCTGTCCTTCAGCCAATTCTTCTTTTGTTTCATAGGGCCAACGCCTCAGATTTACTACCTCAGCACCGTTTACACCAACTTATGTCCAATCTCAACTCACGCTATCCTCGGATCCACCGGCAATATATGCTAGTCGGGTTCAGAACCGTCAGGTTGCGCTGGAAAACCCTGCACGAGAAAGCAGGGCAAAGCAATTGGCTGATCAGCGAAAGGCACGTCAAGCTCAGGACGCCGCGAGAAGGAAGAGCCGCGTCCTCAATCGAAAGAATGCTACCTTGAAGGGCGTATGGAAACTAAAAAAGGAGGAGACTCGGTAGGCATATCTTTCTTTGCATGACGGTTCGCTGACTCTAAACAGCTATGAACTGTTCCTGCCCCTGCACCGAATGTGGAAGTCTTACATGGCTGAGCTTTTAGGACTCGCTGTTCTCCCTAATATTCCCGTAGATCCTTCTTCCGTCAATATTTCAAACGCCCAGGGTATGCAAGCAAAACTTGTGAAGGCGGATTTTCACGGTAGCATCGTCTCAGGTGTGCACATGAACACAAGTATAAGTAAACTTTATCAACTTTACTATGTATACAGTACGAAGCGCGAAGAACCCAAGTCTCGTTGGTTGCTCTGGAATTGTCATTCTAGAGACTGAGAACACGTTCAAAGTCGTCACGATGCAGAATAAGTTGAAAGGTACGTTTGTCTTTCACATTATAAACCGGCTTCGCGAAAATCTTACATTGTGTAGTTCTCCCAAAGCGAAATTCTGTCTTCGCCTTCACCATTCCTTTGTATGCACCTCCACCTGAGTCGCAGGGTATCAAAGTCCCTGAACCCATGATTGAGTTTGAGCTCTATGGGGATCAGTTCGCATTTCGGTCCAGCGATCGCGCCACTAGAAAGTTCAAACACAAGCTCATATAACCACTGTCGTTGTCCATCGAGCCTAACTACGGTCATCATGGGTGGCTTGGATGTATCATCGTCTGGCATTTGACACGACCCTTGGTCAGCACGGCAAAACACCGATTTTACCTCCAGCTTCCAGGATGCCGATAGCTTGGCTGATCTCAACGAACCACGAAAACCCCTTCTTTTGTCCCTGGCTTCCTGCTGAGATAGGGTACTTGGCTCGACGATAATAGGACTTGTAGGGAAGACCGTGAGCGTGCAGGTGTAGATGCATGACGCTGTTGAAAGGTGGTATGTGGAAGCCCAGCCTGTATCCCTTCACAGTTGGTATACAAGGCAGGACATGCAAGGTGCTGATGATTGACGGACCTTCTAGATTGGGGTTTAATTCTGAGAGAATCTAAAACAAGATGACCAGTGTATTCCATGTCTTTGACTGTTTTGCATTATGCGAGAGTAACAACGCATCATAGTCAAACAAGCACTCACGAAGCGGAATATCTTCGTGTTCAAATACCTTTACACTAGCTGGATCCTGTCTTTCAATTTAAATAGATTACCCACAGTCTGAACTTCTTACGAATGTGCTTAACTGGCACCACTAAAAGATGTTCTTTAGCAGCAGGATCGCGATCCCGGAAGACGACGAGTTGTGGGTTCTAAATGAGATTGCGAAAGTAAGTTTGACATCTAGAGTTCGTCAAGGGTTCGTTCGACATTACTTCCAAGATAATGTCAAAGCCTCGGGCCCGGGAGATATTGCAGAATACACATGAATCAGGCTTTGTATCATTAATGTCAAGTTTCACGGCACCATAGGTTTCTTGCCGTGCAAAAGAATGGAATAATGAGTGGATTGAAGAGAAAGGCATATGATGACAAGTTCCAGGTTGCAGTGATATGAGTTCCACGGACAAAATAATGGAGCCTTGACTAGCTGTATATCTTGTTTATGACTAATCCGAACCAGCTTGAAATTTCCTGATGATCACATCAACGTTGATCAAACGGATAACATTCCTGTATCCCATACAGTAACGTGTCAACCGTCAGTGCAATAGTAGATGTAGCCGCATTATAAGCTTAACAACGGCCAAATTTTACAACGGCCACATTTCACGTCGACTTGCAGTTGTTGGTGGTGTGAATGGTGCAGTTGCAAGCCACGTTAGTCGATCCCCTAGAATTTGCGTGTATCCCATTCAATCCAGATGGGAAGAGTTCTTGTGTATCAGCCCAGTCACGAAGCTCCAAGTGGATGCTGATGGTTATAGGACGTGAAGAGGAGCCTTTAAGAAGGAACTTCAGTTGTGCGGGGAGCAAACAACTGTTACATTCGGTAGCTACCTTTTTTTAAGTAGACTACAAGACTCGGTCAATATTTACATGACAGAAAAGAACCGGTATGTACACTTCAGCTGTGCGGGGAGCAAACAACTGAAGTGTTGGATAGCGTAGTACATGCAAAGCTTGTATCTCATCGAGTCAGGTGGACACAGACAGAAGAAAAAGTACCGGCGTGCTTGACCGCTGTACGTGTATGTTTGCGGTCATTGTATTTGGTGCAGATATTATTGATCCAACAGATGCCAGGAGAGTTGCACAGATGGCCGCTACGCTAGTTATCGCATTTTACTTCTAATATAAGTACTACTGTAATATCCCCAGCTTAGTTGGCCACTGGTGAGGCCTAGGCACACCACAAGCGTCGGAGTTGAATGTGTGAATGTGATTAGAAGTAGTTGATTGTGGCCTAAATGGGATATATGGCATCTGTCACTGATTTCGCGTCCTGTACTCGCTTATAGTTTTTTGTGTTCTTTTTCATCTTTCACTCCAGTGCACAAGCGCTTCGAGCACCTTGATTGAAAATCCCTAAACTTCTTCTCTCTGTTCCAGTCAGTTGTCTGCTGCTCTCGCTATGGCTGTCATCGTGTTGTTTGCCGTTCTAGCACTCCTTTTTGCAAACCCTGCGGCTTCTCAAACTGCCTCGGTGACTGCAGTGTGTACATATGCAACGTTGGCAATTTTTCCGCAGAAGTTTTCTTTCAAGGACGTTGATCGTGTCATAGATGGACATTCTACAAAGGTCTGAGCCCCTGTCAGGTGTGGGGAAACTTGCAGGCAGCATGCAACCCAAGTATGGTCTGATCAACTACGAGTCTACTACCTACCTCATTTTACTCTTACAGACGCGGCAGTCCCCAAGCTCGACACCTCGTATGTTAATCATGATCAATCACCTCTATGCAATGTTCCAGAATCGCTGACAGGGCAATTCAGGACCAACTTTGATGCAACATACCCAAGTGTATGCATTTATCTTCAGGATATTACACTGTTCACATCTTGATGTCTCGTCTTCAGCCTATAGGTGCAAATGCTACGGCTTGTCAGTGTACTGTCGTGGCGTACAACCTGATGGTACGCGCTTTTATTTAGTATGTGATATTGGCCTTCTTCTCACTGTTGTTTAGGCCGGATGTAGCTGGTAAAGCCATACTTTTCAATCTAAGTTGTCACCAAACAAGTTGCCTTCAGGTGTCAACCGAATGTTTACTCCAATAATTGGGTGTCTGAGTCCCGTTAGTCAATGATTGGACAATGTCAGTGCAGAAGATTACACTGATCGCTATTTTAGAGTGGAAAGCTGGGTGCACCAATTACGATCCAACTGGGTAGGTCGTTCACACAGGCCGCTCTTGTACTCGAATGACGATATGAGACAGTGGTTTGCCGTCGCAGGCAAGCTCTGTTCGGAGCAGTATACCTCCGTGGGCCCTACTAGTCGAAAACGGTTCGTCATGCCTTCCTAAGACAAAATCTGATGCCCAATAGTTCCTTATAGGTGGGAGTTGGGAGGCGTTTGATGCTTCAAGCATCGGAGCCACAAGTACCTTTCCCGCTGCGACGTTAACCGCACCAGGTTTTTCTGGGACTGCTTTCGAAACGGCAAGTGGTTTCGGAACTACAACTGGTTCTGGGTCATTCCCAACAGACCCCTTCTCCGGCGGGGGCAACATTTTTCAATCTAACGTTACGAATGTCGTTGCAAAATCGGTTGGAATCACTGTGGTGAGTGAGAGAGACGGGAGCAATGTCTCCGTCGCTCAAATGCTCTCCGCTTCTAGGGAATTATTGGCGGCATTTTACTAATCACGTACGGCATCGTGCTTGGGGTATTCATGGCCCGGCAGAAGAATAGGAAGGCTTGGTATGGTCCCACGGCAGAATTTTATCGCAATGGAGGTCAGATGGGGGATATCCAAGCGACTCAGCCACTACTGGCTAGCGCTCCCCAAACCTCCAACCCCTTTACAACACCATCTCCATCCGCAGCTACAGCAAGCTTTGTCACCACACCCTATCAACCCACACCTTCGCCACCCAATCAGTATGACCCGAGCGCGAGTCTTGGACAGGGATATACACAGGCTCAATACCAGCAGCCTCCGATGGGCCAATACGACCCAAATGCAAACGTACAGTCTTATAGACAATACTATGATCCCAATCACCCACAGACAAGTGCACCCCACACCATCTCTACACAGGCTATACCCCAAGTGTAATGTGGCGCGACGATCCACTTACGCTGCAAAGATGAGCATGTTTCGAAACAATCTCACTTTTGCTAAAGTCATCGAGCACATTCCTGTTTATTCCCGGCAGACTCAGCACATTCCCTTCCTTTTGGCTTGTATATTAACTCAAACAACTTAATATTGTCTTAGTGAATACATGACCCAACCAGGCTCAGAACATAAGAAAAGACAAATTTACGTATGTTACTACATATCGTCTGGAGGGGTTTCAATTTATACGGTAGTAGCATTACAAACTGCGGAACGAAATATGAGGAGAAAAAGAGAAAAGACTGCAAGTTGGGGTGTTGCCTCCGAATATGAGAAAGGACGAAAGTCTAATAAGGTCGGTGAGTGTTGACAGAACTTGCAGATCATCGGCCGTAAGGGTGGAATCGATGTTGTCCACCTGTCGACCGTTGAGGTCCTACTCCACCTTGCCCCCCAGGTCCTGTTGGAGGCCCAGCCCCACGGGGACCTCTCGGAATGTTAGGGTTCATCGGCGTGGCACCCATCGGTGTTGCTGACGGCCCCCCTCTACCCATGCTGCTGCCCATGCCGCTGCCCATGCCGCTGCCCATGCCGCTACCCATGCCACCACCCATCATCATCCCAGGGCCTCCCACACTACCCATACCTCGCCCGTATCCGCCCATACCCATGCTGCCCATACCCATTCCTGGTCCTCCCCCACCCATCATTGGATTCATCCCCATCCCACCACCCATCATTGGATTCATGCCTCCACCAAAACCTGCACCACCAGCTCCGCCAAACTGTTGGAACATGCGCTGGTAAAGTTGCGCGAGAGCTTGAGGGTCAAAGGGAGTTTGACCTGCCCCAGTAGCTGCCCCAGTAGTAGCTGGAGCGAAAGAACCACTACCTCCACTACCGTGTATTCCCTGTCCACCATGGGGGCTCTCGCGATAGTAGCTATTTTGTCCCATCTGAGTCCCGCGCGGCTGTGCGAGCTTAACTTCGACCTGACGATGTGGATATTAAGCATGCATTCCCAACATAGCAGCTTCAGAACGCCAGTGAGACTTACAACTTTGCCCTCAATATCAAGACCTCCCATTCCGATCAGCTGTTCCACGTCACTTTTCTCGTCGAAGGTGACAAAACCAAAACCTTTGCTTCTACTTGAATCACGGTCAATCATGACTGTTGCGTCGATGACTTTTCCAAACTGATTGAAAAAATGACGCATAGATTCATTTGTCACAGAGGGTGCCAAACCACCGACAAAAACTTTTTGGGTCCGATTGTGTTCTTGCCGAGGAATGGCACGTTTTGGATCAATCTAAATGATGTCGTGAAAGCCTCGCATTATTCGCAGGCAACAGACTTACAATTTTGCCATCAAGATAATGCTCCCTGACCATGACGGCATTAACAGCTGCTGGATCCTCAAACGTCAGAAAGGCAAAGCCGCGCGAACGACCGCTTGCATCGCGCATGATAGTACATGCATCTACTTTGCCAAACTCGGAGAAATACTGCCTAAGTGTTTCTACAAGAGTCTATGAGTATTAAATGAGTGTGGCAGAATATGTACTATGTACCATCTGTTGTGTCCCAGTTCAGACCCCCGACGAACATTTTCCTGTTGAATCGTTCAAGGCGTTTAAGGAAGCATGGGATGTGCGACAGGCAGTAACGACGGATCCCAGGATGGACAGGTAAGAAAAATTGCTATTAGCATCGCAATCTAGAATACGTGAGGATGATAGCAAAAGAATGAAGGAACTTGTCTGGGGTACGCTAGTTCTAGTCCAGCTTGGGCTAAAGAACTCGAGCTACCAGGGACGAAGATGTATGTGCGACGCGCGAGGACTAGGCGACGAGTACGAAGGTAGAACTACCATGTCGTATCCAAGGCCACCATTAGGCGCATTGACATTAAAAGTGGATTGACCACCAGTTGCAAACCACCGACAAAGACGCCACGGCCCCCTCAGGTATGCAATTTTATAAATATTTACTCACCCTTCATCTTTCATCTCCGAGGGCCGCACGCTGCGATCAACGACGTTGATATGAGATCGCTCCCCTGTAGTATCAACTTGAGGTATCTCAGCCCTTTCAGGTAAGTGACCTTGTCTGTCTGATCCCATAGATGTTGCATGTTGATAAGTAGAGAATTGCTGTGATACCTGCGTGGAATATGGTGTCCCATTGGATGCTGGAGGTGCAGTGGCAGGCAGAGTGTTGTAGGATGTCGTAGGGGCGGCGGTATGAGTGGCAGCAGATGCAGAAGGTATTGATGCTGCTGGAGTTGGCTTATGCTCAGAAGGAGATGGGGCTTGGGTGGTGTGTGATGGAAGCGGTGGCGGAAGTGAAGTTGTGTCTTCCTTGACGGAAGTTTTCACCTCCTCAGTTGAAGAGGTGGGTTGTGTTTCAGGTTCTACTGGAACGGCAAATTCGTTGTCGTCGGCACCATATAAGTCTGAATTTTGTTAGTATTTGTTTAACGGAGGATGTTTGCACTGTTACCTCCATAGAGATCATCGTCGAGCTGGGACATGGCTGTATGAACGCAGAGTTTGTGGACTTTGTGACGGAGTTTCAAGACTCTGAGTCCATAAGACTCCACAGTGACACTATCTAGCAATGTTACCGACTCCTGCATCTTCACAACACCCGAAGTCGCCGTCAATGTCTATCAGAAGTGGGGCATCAGCTTCCCAACGCAGCAGCACGCGATCCACGTCGTCTCAAGATGGTGCTGACGTTCTGGCTACACAACCATTGTGTCCTCATCTAGAGCCACTTTTCGCCGGCTCTGGTGTGATGAAGAAGTATAAAGCGGTTGTGTCCTGGAAGACAAATGGAGTTTATGAGAGGACAAGTGCATCAAAGCGGAGAAAGGTCTGTGCGGACCAGTTACTCGTGCACAAGGACTACTGACAGAACCGGACCTCTTGAAATAATAGTTACAATATCCAACATGTGGCATATGTTCTTTAACCCTATACCGCCCCTTTGTGTGCCTACATTGCACCTTCTCTGGTTGTTGGCAGGATGGTCACGTGACCCAGCACTTGCTTGAGGCTGGTCATGGTTTCTGTGCGTGGTGAATGTTGAAACCTAGTGACACCCGACATCGACATTAATACGCTCCAGGCGTGGATTCTTCATCGGGAGCATTGTTTTGCTCTGCATGCGATGACTTCGTCCATGATCAGACGCTTAGCAACCTTTATGCCAAGATAATTCTTTCAACCGAAGAACGACACACTCGCTTTCAAGGTTAGAGATCATGTGTTCATGTTAGCACATCTCACACACCAATAATTAGTTAGCGGAAGGCCACGAGAACATTTCAAACCTTGGACTCCTGATGAGGAATGCTCTGCTCTACTCCAAGACACTGATGTTGTCTCATGCCAAGGTAAATATCATACTTTTTCAATGAATATTCGTTGGGCCAACTATTGTTTAGGGCGGCGAGGACTCCTCAATCTTGGCCAGACATGTTACCTCAACGTTATTTTACAAGCATTTATCCATAACCCCCTCTTAAGGAACTACTTTCTGAGTGACACACACAATTATAGGCTTTGTAAAATCAGAGATTGTGTATGCTGTGAAATGGATAAATTATTTGCCGAGGTGACTGGCTCTTCAAACTGGAGTAGCGAGAATCTGAAACCCTATAGGTTTACTCTACCAATACCGCACCCTATGGCCCCACTTCTCTCCTGGCAGCTACATGGAGGACGTCGTCAGAACTGGCAGGTTATGCACAACAAGATGCGCATGAATTCTTCATATCAGCATTAAATCAAATCCACACAAATTCTAAGGGTTCGACTAACGTTTCTTGTAATTGCATCATTCACTCCACGTTTTCGGGACAACTGCAAAGCGACGTAAAATGTGGTCGTTGTAAAAATATCACTAGAACGGTTGATCCGTTACTGGATGTCAGCATGGAGTTGAAAGGAAAAGGAAGTGGAGGCATGTCCGAGAATACACTTACGGCCTGCCTTCGCAGGTGATTCGCGAATTCACTACTTTCATTGATGCTTACCAACTCTATCGATAGATATACGCATCCAGAGAAACTTGGGCCGAAGGAATATAGTTGTAGTAAATGCGGAACAGACTCTCATGTTGGCCTCTCCTCTCCCTTTTATTTTTTTGTTCTGACACGTGCGATGGAGGCTACCAAACGCCTGAGCCTTCGAAAACTACCTCCTGTACTGTGCTTTCAACTCAAGGTTTTCTTACTTTATGTGATTCTCCCCCAAAGACTGACTTTCGCAGCGGTTTGAACACAACACCACGGATAAATCTGCTGCGCGGAAGATCGACACACCTATTCGGTTCCCGGCTGTACTGAACATGTTGGAATTTACCACTGTTGTGGCTGGAATGCAAGATGTAAATGAGGAAAATGAAAACCCAAGGGGTCATCGGATCAGGTGCATTTAGGAGACCCCCAACCGAATATGCCACTTACGGTTCACCAGTGACCCAGGCCCCGAAACTATGTACGAGTACGACTTATTTGCGGTAATTAATCACGAGGGGCAGATGAACAATGGCCACTATACAAATTATGCTCGCTACTGTGATGAGGTAAGTGTGAGAGCACTTCCTTCGAAAAGTATTTACATTGCTGCAGTGGTATCGATTTGACGATGACAAGTGCTTCTGACCAGATGCCATTGTTCGAACACATTCTAACGATATTTCAGAGTTCATTCTTCCACTTTGCAAGATTGCCTAAATTCGATGGCGTACATGTGCTTCTATGTGAAGCGACACCTCGACTATAAGCCCCACCAACGGCCGTCGTATGTGGTTAAGCGCGAGTCGGAAGTAGTCAGAGCTCGGGAAAGGGAGATAGAAATTGAGAAAGAAAAGGAAGCAGCTCGAATCAGAGAGGTCGAGGACGCTTTATTGGCCACTGTATGAAATGGATGCGTTCATCAATACAAAAACATTGGTTAATGCGGTGAGTCTTAGGGGCGAGCGCCATTGGTACTAATTAAAACTATACTATATATCCGGATTCGCGTTCTGAACTATATGCAAGGTTACCCATTCATTTTTCAAGCTGACTTGGTATAGTCATAACAAGAACATTCACTATGGCAACGTGATATAGAAAGGCATACTATTAGAAACAAATGCGATAACTAGCGTAACGGCCACTTGTCTCACTCGGACGAGTGATTTTTACCACTTGTCCTCGTTTTAGTCCATAATAGCGAGCGACAGGGTCAGTGATCTGAATACGTGGCAACTGGGTTTCCTTTAATCGGCTGTAGAATCCGCTCGTGATCGCGTTGGCACACAGGTGCAATTTCAGATCAACTCACTATTTCTCTAATAATGCCTTTTTATCCTCTGGCATCAGTACCTCGTGTTTAGGAACTAGCGTGTGGTGCGTGATGTTGACAAGCAAGTCTGCTTCAGAAAACTCCTCGAGTTTGTATTGTTGCGCCATGGCCACAATAACCTACAATGGTTGAGTATAGACCGGCTTACCAGGACAATAGCCTCACCTTCCGTGCCGATGGTGTCATGTTGCCAGGGAAGACGATGATTCCTCGTTGTATCGACTTTTCATCAAGAATTCCCAGAAACCTGCTGAGCGTTTCAGACCAAAAGGACATATTTACTTGGATTCACGCACTTCCGCATCGTCTTGACACCAACACTTTTCTCGTCGGAAAAAAAAATGAATATGTGATCGGAAGGATCTTTGCGAGAGTTTGTGAAAAAATTGAGCTGGCTCCGACTAACGGCCATCTACGTTCAGTGTTCTAATAGAAATTTGTAAGTGAGGACGCATACTCGACACTGCCGATACTTGATGAATAATTATTGCGAAATGTGGCCAGATCCATAGCGATTTCATCCTCAGACACTTGAAAGCCCTATCCATGTGGATTGCAGCATGAGCCAGACCAGATAGCACTTGGGATACCACTGACGGAAACTGACTCTGTCTTTGACTAATTCGTGAATGGTCCGATTTATTTTCCATAATCGAGCGACTTCCTCGTCTGAAGACATGGTAGGGTAGGGAGTACGCCACCACGAATCCGATAGCCTGGCGCAGTACGCGTTGCGTGATTACATGACAGGTTTAGATCCGCGTCTCCTAAAACGCAGATTGACTGGCCATGACAGGAATCCCTCCGGCAGTTGTGCAGCCCCTCCAATTTCTGGTGTTCAACATTGCGTGGACATACATAGCAAGCGTTATTACGGGAAATGTCTCCCAGGTGGATCGGGTTTGGACATTCCTGCCAACATTGTACACAGCATACTTTGCAGTATATCCCCTCCTTGACGGGGGGGACCCCGGCATCAAAGCACATGGCGTGCGCCCCAGAGTCGTTCTAATGCTAGCACTCCAGGTATGCAGCGCCGAAACTTTCAATTGCTGATAAGTAACGCTTGCGTAACATGCAAGACAATATGGATGATTCGCCTGAGCTATAACACTTGGAGACGCGGATTGTTCAGCTTGCACGTAAATCATTTAGAGACCACTCTCATCTTACTCAGTGGTCCATTAGGAAAGATGAAGATTACCGCTGGGCAGTATTCCGGAAACAAGTACCGTCTTGGTTGTTCCAGACCTTCAATTTTGGATTCGTAGGTGAGCGATATTTATTAATATGATGGACTATGTGGTCATTGATGCTTTATACTAGCTGTTGCTCAGAACGTTCTACTTTTTTTGCTTGGAGTAGGTTTAGTGAGGAGAGGGGTCCAGGGTTACACATGCTCATTTCTCCTCATAGTTACCCGCGCACAATGCACTGGTTAGAGGGCCATATGGACTGGGTTTTTCGGACTACGCTCTAGCCTTTCTATCTCTTCTAGTTTTGGCCTTGGAATTTACTTCGGACAACCAGCAGTGGTCTTATCAGGTATCCTATTGCAGTTTAGGAGTCACACGCTGCTTAATGGTTGTCTAGAATTTCAAGAAAAAAGGTGTGGTCGACGCAAATGAATGGCTAGGTGCACGGTTACAGTGGACTGAAGACGATCGACAAAGAGGTAGGTCATATCTTGTGGTTGTTTGGTATTTCGACCAACAGTTTCTGAATTACAGGCTTTGTTACACGCGGCCTGTGGGCATTTTCTCGACATCCGAACTGCACATGCGAGCAATCTTTTTGGGTGGGTCAATCTGCAGGTGGCTGGCATGCACTTAGACAGCAATTGACTCGTTATTGCACAGTATATCATGTCACTTTTTCCAATTTTGAGCTCGTCGCATCTGCCTGTGCTCTCGGCTACTGATTTCACGCCCTTTTGGCCATTGATCCCTGCTCTCGCCCTCAGCATATTATTTATTTCGTCCACAATTTTCACAGAATCCATCTCCGCTTCAAAATATCCAGAGTATTCCGCGTATCAATCTCGAGTGGGCATGTTCTGGCCTGTGGACACTTTCTTCAGAAGTGCTTGGTTGACTATCACAGGGAGAAAGGTGGAAGTTGATCGGAGGGTCTGGGGTCCAGTCAAGGGAAAACGAATTGCATGAATGATAGTGTCTGTCAGAACCATATTTGTAGCTTCGAATTGACTTTGTACTTTACTTTCCAACCAAACGAACTATGAGATCGCCTTATTATGATATCCTCTCGATAGGTTTTTCGCATCATCAGAATCACGACATCAAGGAATCGCGTCTGCGCACGTTTAGGTCTGCTATATCTTTGCGCATTGGGCAAGCTGCTTCGTGTGTTGTACGATTCTTATCAAATCTTTATAAAATGTGCACTCGCTTCAAATTCTTGCTTCATCTGGTCTTTGGCCCTATTCTATTCATAAATTTCAAGGAAGGGCCGTTCTTACTAGGTCCAGGTTTGTAGCCGTCCAGATGATTCATTATAGCCTTTTGCTGTTTTGTTGACTTGGGTTAATCATCTAAGGCTTGCATGCATGACCTGCTTCGCCGTATGGATCGGGTAAGGAAAAGTATGTCTATGTCATTTCGGCCGCCACAAAATCATCGACCTAGAGATTGTTTATAGAATATACCAGTGCGGCTTCGAAGTCTTGAAACGAGCTGAAAGCCTCCTATTTTCAGCTCCGCCAAACATGCGCTTCCGCTGTCAGCTCGCGTGGCCTAGCCGAAAGGTGGCGTGCCGAAATTGCATCTTGTACGCATCCACGACCCGCTCCTTTTCTGCGACCCACAGTCCTCTGACATTCCCGTTAAACTCTTCCCAAGTATACACTCACCCTGTCGAAATGGTGCTAGGGAGACTGGTTCATTATACTTTCGATGCTGTGCTCCTATCCACAGTCATTGCAGGGGTGCGGAGGTCAAGTGGCTTTTCGTACGTCGGGCTAAATGCCATTGCTGTACTTTGTTGCTTATACTTATATCCATTGAAGCCCTGACACCCCTCTCCTCCGGGATTCCACTCTCCGTACTGTGGCAGACAAGTTCTTGGGCGTGGGAGAGACTGTGTTTGATGTCGTGCAGGCGAGCGCTGTGAACAGCGGCTACTTCAAGAGAGGAGGCTCTCGGTGATGCGCTGCGTTGGTGCGATATATATATTATATTACTGTAACCCTTCTCGACGTGCGAGGACTTCATGCCAGGTACCTTGGTACCGTAAGCTGACCAGGTTGTAGATCGAGGCATATTTTTGTGTCACGTCTAAATGCTGTATTGATTACGAGGACGTTGTGGTGGGAGTACCTTACATGCATCTCGCAAGAGCGAAGCGGTAATGTGAGATTGATGCTGGGACCGGGAGTCCTTCTAGTTCGCAACAAGTTATTCGCAGGCATGGTGGAGAGCAGCTGAGGGCATTAGTGAGCATATAGTGCATCCGTGTTGTTCTCGCCGAGGCACCGTGCACGGTGTGATCAAAAAGCATCGCATTGTTCTACGCTGGATTGTCCGTGCTGCACAGTAGTAGCTCATCCAACAGACTTGCAACCTCTTGTTTACACCTTTCGGTCTCCCCTGTCGCCGTGCGAAGTTCCTCGCTATGTTGGCGAACTATTTGCGCCTCATCTGAGAGAAGTAGGAGTAGTTTGAGAGAGTGCGTAATGGACATGAGTGACGACGCTGCCCGAACCTGGCGCAGGGGTAAGCGGTAAGCTATTGATGCGATCACCATTAGACTTGGGTCATGATTCACCATCGATTCAGTTCGACACTGTGCTTGAAATGCCTCCAGTGCAATTTGGTATTTGTCCTTGTCGCCCACCTGACGCCAAAGTGATAGTAGCACCAATAAAACATACGCATGGACCAAAGAACTCACCGATGCGATGGCCACAAGGTCGACCATTCCATCCACCAGTGTATCCACTTCAGCATCCACTTTCTTATTCCAGTCCTCCTCGACCTGGTCTAAATACTCTTCTGAAGTCTCTGAAGGAGGCTGGTCATAGTTTCTAGCCCCAATATTTGCACTCGGGAGTGCTGAAGGACGCGAGGCATCGGTCTGGAAAGGAGTCGACATGTGCCACGTTGAAACTCAGCCACCCTTAGACGCGCGCTTACCAGGGTGAAATCATGCATAAGATTTAAGTCGCAAAAGCGCTAAGTCTCAAGATCTCATGACTTCCGGTATCTACTACTGGAAATCTCCTGAGCCTAGTGCACCGCGGGCCCTGATGCAAAAATATCGGCTGGGAGACTACTTATGGATTACGGCTAGAGAAAATTCATAGGGGCAACGATCTATTTCACTCGTCACCATATACTGTTGGTATGTCTGCGCATTCGCCACCTGCGTTTTTCCTCCTACTCTGCGCGAGAATGGGAAATCACGATTAACATTTTGCGTGCTGAACGGCCTGTCCCGGGTGCACTGTCGTGGCATTGTGCAACGGGGCAACCCGTTGCTAACTTGACCACGGGATGCACAATTCACGCAGATCAGTCTTTAGTGTTCGATCGGAGGGTCACATATCCGTGACCCGCTTTCTGGGGTAGTTGGTGGGGTATCGGGAGCTTTTTCATACCTTGGCCATATTCGCCGTTGAGGAGAGACTGGAGAGACCACAGAAGCTGCCGCAAGCCGTAATTATAGACAGTTTCCTTCCAACCCAATTGCATGGATTGTCAGGAAGCTCGATACGACAAGACGTACGACCTTGGTATTACGGACAGACAGGAGAATGGAGCTGATCGTATGGACCTGCTTGGTTGTCCCTCGGAAATGTTCGGCAATTTACGTTTATTACGGAGGGTGACTCTTTCTGCCACGATCGTTAAATCTTGAGGTGTATATACTATATAACAACAGCATATGATGGGACTAGACCGGAATGGGCCCGGTCTCGATTATACGATCGATGTAGAGCCCTGGTGAACCTTTTGGAACCTTTTAGTCTGCACAGACTGTTCCGCTGTCCTTGGTAGCATGTATATAGAAGCCATCGGAGTAGAAGAAGTATTACTATGACTAGTTAGCGACCAGAATGTGAGGCAAGAACAAGCGATCCTAGGTATACAGTGCGACGTAAAGCTTTTACGCCAGCGTGTCACATGCATACTGACTGACTTTCGGAGCAAAATGGCGACATAATCAACCCTAAGGAAATCTCGTGACTCTTCGAGGAACAGCATAATTCCGGGGTTATATAAGTCCAAAATCTGCGACACTTTTTTTGCTCGACGTAGATTCCTCCGTCTTGCAACTTAACGCCTCATGTCGTCTTGTGTTGCCTCATACCCACCGGATTTGTTGTACGCTATATGCGGCGCAGTCTACTATGCGGCGCTTCCCTCACCCGTCCCGTCGCTTGATCCTCTCTTATCCCAGTCAGAAGCTGTGCCAACGTCTCTCCCATCCTCCCATCCTCCACCAAATTGGCCAGAGCCTCTTGCCCGCAGGACGCTGACGAACCTTTGTCTGGTGAATAAGGTCTGGTATGAAGCAGCCAAACCCTGGCTTTACCGTAAAATCGAGGTCCGCTTGCCACGAAATTGGCTGGCGCTTGTCGACGAGATTACGGGTGGCGAGGAGGATGGCGAGCTCGAGCCGACGGCATCCCTCGTTGACCAGACCGTCAAGAAGGCTGCCGTTGCACTTGCCAGCTGTCTCTCACGACCAGCAAGTGGAGACGCGTTACGCCTCCAGGAGTGCGTCATGGAGACACTCACTGCCGTTCCAGATGGGTCAATTCCTCCTGAATTGCTCTCTCCCCCTGCATCTCGAGACCCAAGTCCTGGGCGGTTGCGTGCCAAGAGCCCAGGCCGCTGGCGACTCATGAAGTCCATCAGTGATGCAGTTAAAAATGTCACAGGGATGTATGGTAATTTATTTGCATCTTTTCTTCCCTTCGACATCTATTCATTTAAATCTGCTATTCAATCGTCTAGTTCCCACCCCACACTATCATCGTCCTGGAAGGCATACACGAAGCCTGGACTTCAATCACTTCCGTACCATAGGTATGCGTCGCTTAGTGGGAGAAGGCCTGAACAGCCGCTTTGTTACTGGGGATCGGGTGGAGTTAGTGCTACAGGTATGTATCACAAAAAAATTCCGGATGTCTTTCTCATTCCCCGGCTGTCAGGAAATGCTTAACCTGCAGGTATTTGGAGCCACAGAATACATGGATGGAGCCTTGACCTTCCCAGTCTTGTGTGAGCTCTTACTTAGAGGTCGACCTTCTCGTGATCGCGGTCGTGGTTCACGTGCGCGTAATGCCCTGGAAAGCGACGCTGCAGAGCGTCGAAAGGACTGCAAGGCTATCGAGGCACTTGATTTTTGCGGCTGCGTCAGTTCCGTGTTCGTGAATGCTTTGGATGAATTTACCCAGACATATCTACGCTCCGACGATGATGGTGTTCCCCTGACGCTTCCAGGGTTGCAACGTCTGGGTCTTCGCGGTGTTCGATCTGTTCCCTCATCTGTCCTCACTCCTTTCATCATGGCATTCCCGTTTTTAACCCACCTCGATCTCTCCGGGACGCTTTGTTCTCCCGATCTTCTTCGAAAATTGTCCGAGGTATCCACTCTGCGGCTCACCTCGCTCGCTCTAGCGCGCTGCGCTCGCCTTACGAGCGAGTCCATTGCATTCTTTTTGACTCGCGGCCCAGCCACATTTCAACTAGAAGAGCTCTCTTTATATGGCGACGCGACGTTCTCCTCGTCACTCACGGAACTCGATCTCCTCAATATTGTTCTAAATGCGCCGTGTTTTGTGTCTGGCAATCTTCGTTATCTCGACCTCTCAAGTTGTCCCGTTACCCCTGCCATTCTTGAGGCATTCCACCCTCAGCCGGCTCTGCGGTCTCTTGGGTTGGCACACATTCCCGGTCTCCCCTTGTCGCATATATCCAAGTTCATGATTTCGTGCTCGCCGAACGTGGAGGTCCTCGCTCTCGTCAACACATCTCCTGAACTTAACCAACCAGCACGTCAAGCGACGCTTGCATTGCATTCTCAAGTCATTCAATCACTCTCTGTGCCACCCTATTCGTTCTCCCTCACGACTTCCAAGTCGCCGAGTCCCCCGCCGACCCGGCTGCGGGTGGTTGAGCTGTCGACACCCATGCTCAGTAGCCTCGGCGCGGGAGCTGGCTCGTGGAGGATCGTGCGCAGCAAGGGGGGAAGGGGATGGTATGTGGATACCGCCAGCGGCTGGGTTGCGGAAAGCGGGAGTGCCCCGATGTTGCGTCGAGATCTGCCACCGGAGCATCCCTTCAGAGTCGAGCTTATGAGACTGGCAGATTCTAATGGGAACGTGAGCAGTGGCGTGGGGTGGCACGCTCGTAAGATGGAGGTGGGTTTTATTATTGGTTCTGTTCTACTTCTGGTTAGGCATAGTGTACTGATTATTTGTCACTTCTAGGTGCTGCACGGACATGGCATGTTAGGTCGTGAGGATGGTTTGTATGGGGCAGTGTCGTTTGCGTATCATGCGTAAAACACTGCCATTAATTTGGGTTCATGGGTGAGGGAATGGGCTGGTATCCATTTGACAGCCACGAGAAGTTGGCCTGGAAACTTGCAGTTGCGCGGTCGCGGCTATTCATTGTTGTATTTTATCTTAAATTAGTGTGCGTGTGAGATATAATTGAGCTGGTAGGACCCACTTATATGATTTATATATGAAAGGCTCAGGTTAGTTAGGTGCAATGCAATGCAACTGCGCATCACCATTCGAGCATCGCCTCAAGTCTGTGTTGCAGGCCAGGAGGTAATTGGAACCAGGAGTACTTCTCAGCG
The DNA here is from genome assembly GCA_025174535.1 of Cantharellus purpuraceus. NCBI lineage: Eukaryota > Fungi > Basidiomycota > Agaricomycetes > Cantharellales > Hydnaceae > Cantharellus > Cantharellus purpuraceus. Next base: position 1,017,501 of record JALBUN010000047.1, read on the forward strand.
ATGCTACTTCTGAACAGTCCTGTGCTTTATTTGAAACAGTCATCATCCAGTGCGGCGATGCAACCTGTACTTAATGCATAATGATTGGAGGGAATTTGCACGTCGCATTCGTGGATACCACATAATTTACCAAAGGCTGGTCAAATAGACGTCCCACGGATAATACAGCTATACCTTGTGTACCGCAAAAGCCCAGCAAAGCTTGGGGTAGCAGTGTTCTGACCACAATTACGGCACGATGTAGGGACTCCGTCGCCCTCCATCGTTCACAACGCAAGGGATACAATCACGCCATGCCTGGTTTGTAGAATATATGTAATGCTTGTTGACATGGGTACTAGTAGTCAAGGTCACATTATGGTCATTAAATAAAGCTCAATTGCCAAACCGTTCAACATAATTAGTATAGATTGAAGGTTGAACCGCTTCGCTAGCAGTGCTTGATTTTGAGGAAAATGTGTATAAGTGATTTAAAGCACACCTTGTAGGTGGATTATTACCGAGCAGCATTGGATGAAGATCACGCACTTTAAAAGGCAAGTACTGCATTTCGCACTCCGCAACTATGCTTACATAAGCTGATTTGTGCGGAAGTTTTTTCTTCTTGAACAACCACGAGTGAGCCTCACTTGACTCTTTGCGCATGCAGTTTGGACTGACTTTTGCGATTAGGAACATCAAAGTTCGGGCTTGGAGGTGTTCGTTCCTTGTCCGCGTTCCCGTTCTCAAGAACAATGCCTTAAAAAAGCTCCTAACCAACGCGGTAGGGTGGTTTCTTTCCTTTCTTGTTTAGTATCTGCTTGACCTTGGCCACGTTTGCACGAGGTGTGTGCTCATAGAGTGACGCGCCCATGATGGCTGCTGGACATTGGGAAGATTCTGACTGGGAAGGGGAAACCTACATTGTCGTTTTTGTCGTTCCATACAACAGGCGTGTTCCTTGCTCTGTTGCGTTAATTTCCGGGCAGTGTCTCTATCTTTCACAATGAGTTCATACTGGATGTCAATCTGGGCTAGAGCCAATACACATCTGCAAATTGTATATGTACGTGTCGATTTCATCGTTGGGTCATAAGTATTACCTGCACAGTATGGTGTGGAAAGCAATGATTGTCGATCTGTGATATAGGACACCCCAACTAAGAGTGAAAAAGGAGGGTGAGTATTAATACACGAACACTATCCAGCTCGTCAAAGTATCAATACATCATCAAAGTTGTGAGAATTGATTATTATTTGAAACATGGGGGATTTCGGTAAGTAAATGAGAGACGACTTGTAGGTAACAATATAATTGTCGTTTGGGTATATGTGGTTGAGACCGTCCGAGCAAAGGAAACAATGGAATCATTTTATAACCTCCCAGTGGCGTGTATAGTGATGCTTGATCCCCGAAATACGTTAACAGGTCAATTGCAGGATTTGGGTCGTAGGATCTACTCCGGGATAGAACCAGAAGCTGACCGCAATGATGACGTACAGGCCTTGATGAAGTAATATGTCGCGTAGAAACAAGTGATACAGACAAGGAACTTACACATAAGTATCATTCCCTTCGAATGGACGATAGCATATCAGGTTCTGGTAGAATGGTGTGCAGAAAAGACAGGGGAGCCTCACCTCGAGCCAGTTTGATTTTCCATCTTGCACACAGTAGTTGACCGTGAGCACTGGCATGAGAAACATCATTGTAACTGCCTGACAATAATAGCTAGCGTTACGTACCGGCCAGGAATAGGACCTGTAACAAAATCAGAACTAGACAGAAATGACTAGGGGGCTGTTCACTGACCACAGACTGGAAAGGATCAAATAGGAGCGTTAATGGTTTCCCCATTATCCAGGCCTGAGAAGTGCGTAAACGATTAATCTAGTCGACATCAGCTGAACATAAAACGTACCAATATGGTGATGAAAGGTATTACGAAAAGAGCGATTTGCTGATATTTCCCGCTTAGCCATCTAATCTCAGACATATCGTGCCAATGAGCTCACAATACTCGATCCGACAGCCACGCCAAGGCTGAGTGTCAATTTGTCCTGCAAGCCAAGACCGTGTTTGCACTGCTTTCGAAGGAGATATCAAGTAACGTGTGCCCACCTTGACCGAGACGGTTACAGCAGTCACGTGTTCTGCATCATTAGCGGTTAGCTTCTGATGAATAGGGAAGCCCAGATACGCACCAGCCGCATTTCCGACTATGGGCAGCAATATTAGACCAACCCATTGTTGATTGATGTTTCCGGATTGGGTCACACCATCGATACTATCAACCAACCATTCTGCAGTTAGGGCTACAAGCTTGTACACCAGAACGAGATCTCAGCATACATCCATTGAAGTTGAAGTATAAGACAACGCACCACAGTAACAATTATCAAAAGGACTATAGTAGCACTAACGCTCATCTTGGGCACTTCGACACTTTCCTCCAGGTCCTTGCTGGCCTGAGGATCCTCTTCACCAGCGGTAGGCCTGGCCGGGTGTTCCACAGGATACAGGGTAGATTTAAATTCTTTATCTTCGTTGTAAAGGTGGGCATGTGACCTATCAAAATACTTAGACATGTCAGCGCTCGATGGATCAGGCACTGGCACACCAAAGTTGGAAGACCAGGTACGAGCAATAAACTAGTCGAGATCAATAAGTTACAGAAATTAGCCTCCAAAGGGAAATATGATGCTTGCTGAATAGTAACACGACGGCGACCTGGAATTATGTGAGCTGTTGTCCTTGCTGGTACAGTGATACACACAAACCCCACGGCTCATCTTCAAAACATCAGCTCCTTCGGCAGCTATGGAAATACCGCTCGGCGAATTGCTTGGTCCATTGTTAATGGCCATGACGAAGGCAGCTGGGATGAGGAGAGCGATGACACTAAGTGTAAGCAGAGAGCTGTTCAAGTTGGCAGCGCCTGCACAGGTGTAAGGGTATATCAGCGCCAGACAACATGAAACACCGGGTTTATATTTCAACTCACTTGCCAGAAAACCTTGTTCTGAAAACCGGGTGCCGCCCGCGAAGAAACACATACCTAGGACGAGCACTGCCACGGACAAATGATGATACCGTGAGATCCAATAACTGATAATACATAGAAAGCATCTGACAGATGTTTGACAGGATGGACCCCACAACTGAATCGTGATCCGACCATTAGAAAACACGAATGGGGGTGGAGAGGCTTAAGGCTTACGGGATGACTGCACGATTGAGAGCTTGCACTGTGTAAGGGCGATGATCTATCCATCGAAGTCAGTGTGTCGAAAGAACCGGTCTCACTGAACTAATTAGGACGTACTGCCACAATCAGCTCGACACTAATACACAAAATTAGAATGATGAAGGCACTACATTCGCATAGACTCACGCATTGCCCTGGAAATGTCCAATAGGTCAATAGACGATTGGTTTCAAAAACAAACCTATAGACCGACCAGAGTTGCATTTAAGAGCCCGCCAACTGTCTCGCCTACTCGAAGGGACAGTTGCTCTGTAGCGAATCCTAGAAGCTGTGGAATCGCTGATCAGTGAACAATAAATCTACGTACACCTGTGATGCTTACTTTTGCCAAAGGAATGATTGCCAGAAAGGAGACTAGAAATGCCAACCAAGTGAATCTTGAGTTGTCTCACGTACTCGTGGCACTCACAAACAAAAATAATGATGTCGTTCTGTTTGGCAAAGTGCATTGCCCACTTTAACAAGCAACATTAGAACAAAGCAGATTCAGGTAGAATATTGCCACTCACCGAGACAGGAATGAATACAAGGAGAACATTAAGATCTGTGCAAATGGTCAAAATCCAGTCTGAATGATGTTGGCAAGACTTACAAGAAGCCATGATGGTTGCTCTTAAACTTTGCCAAACACCGGGTGTCTCACCCACTGGTCTCGGTGGAACCAATAAAGCCCTCCACGATCGTTGGCGGTTTGGCGGTTCGGGCCCTACGCCACCCTGGTCAGGTGAGATAATGTCGTCTCTGGTGACCTGCCTGGCTCTCAAGGTCGAGCCTCTCTGCGGTGTTCCTAGGTTATTCTCTAAGATGACTTCAACGACTTCGAAGGGTGGTGCATAGAATGTGATGGACATACCTACGAGTGGTTGCTGTTGTGTTTCCACGGGAGATGATACATAGAAGGCGGTAGGCGTACCTGCAAGTGGTTGTGGTTCTGTTGAATACATGATGGTGGTTGAAAGGAAAGACCAGTCAGGGTTGTGAGGTTCTTTGTATATGTGCACGCCTTTGCGGCGCTACCTAGAATGCGATGTCTTGTTGTCGGTTGTTATTATCAGTCTGAGTGAGTTTTTTTAGAGAACTCGATTCGATTCACATAGCGGTAGGAATCTACCTGCTTTTATACATAAGAAACCGGGTGGACTTGGGTGGACTTGAGTGGACTTGGGGTGGACCCTCAATTTGACGAGTCAGATAAAAAGGCTTGTCTACCTTCCTATTGTCCGATCCACTCTATGTCTCATCCACCTTTCCCTTTAGCTAAGGGGAAGGGTGGATGAGACGTAGAGTTGGTCTCCTTCGCCGTTTGTCCACACATTCTATTTACCCTGCATCTCCAATATCACGATCTGACAACCGCTATTTTCCTCATCTAAGACACCTCTGCATAACACACATACCCTTTTTTCGAGAACACTGTACAGCGCTTCAAAAGTATATATGTTCTACAGTAATTAGGCGTTTCCAGGCTTATGGCTGCTTCGTGTGAATTCGAGGTGCTGAGCAGAATCCGCGGAATCAATCCGCACTCTTCCATGTACAGTGACTGCTGACTGTTGAGTCCTCATCTGAGCGACAATGCCTTTACTTTCCCGACCATTCACTGTAGCCAAGCTAAATGACTGCCTTCTTGGAGCGTTTGCCCTTGTTCCAGAGTCGCAGGTGCTTGACCATATTGTAAGATACTTGAGCACCTGGAGTGGCAGCGAGTTGAGTATATGGTACTTCATATCATGACTTGATTTGTTCATTTTGGACGCGAATGTTACCTTGGATAGTAAACTCTTCATGGGATGTTGTTGGTTTGACTCTAAAGCCGACCTATATTAATTGTGTTGTGTAGGTGGTACAATACCTCGCCAAATTGTTAATCCCAATCCTTGAGTTTCGGGCACGTATACAATACCGTGCGGGTTTCAGAGATTCACCAAGGAGTGTTGGAGCCGAGAAATGGGCCAGTCTTGGGAGTCTTATCGGTGACTCCCGTGTTCTCTGGAGAACATGGGGTTTGTGCCGCACCTCACGACATAGCCCCAAGTCTGATTCGGAAAACGATGTGTTCAGGTCTTCTGCCCATAGTGCAATGGCTGATCGCTCTCGAGCGTTCTCCCCCGCCGACCAAATATCTTCAAACCATCGAACGGCTTCAAGGGTTGTCGATGCTAGTCTACTACCCTTTGGAGCACCTTTGTTATTTTAATTCACACTCCATCCTCCCAGCTCGATTTTCCCCCTTACCACGCACAAACGCAAAGATCGCATTGTGGAGTTGTCGCGCTTGGGCTGCTTACGTTGTGTTGCAATTTTTGCACCTCAAAGAAGACTGGAAACTACTCAATCTTAGGGAACGTGCTTTGAGGCGAAATTCGGGAAAACAGACCGGCAGCGGTGAGGCTGCTTCAGCATCCCCTGAATACATCGAGATCGCTCAGCGAAAAAGCGCCATCTGGAATGAGTTTCTGGTTAACGTTGGCTACTTGCCGCTTACTCTTCATTGGTGAGTATTGATTGGGTGTCATTGCGCACTTTTTCTGCATGCTCTGGATTCGAAATGCTGTGCATCTAAAGTGCCTTTATGACATCTTGGCGTGAGGCTGTGAGGCTGTACATGTCGTCCTTGATACGGCAATAGCTCCTAAAAGTTATGGAATATGATCTGACCTTACTATTAAACCCAGGTCACTTGAGAGCGGACTATTCACTAATGAGGTTCGTCGGAACACCGCCTGACACCTGAACGCCGCTGATTCAGTCAATTTTTGCTCTTTCACATACTGTTGTTACGATGGCGCGGGAACTTCCTGGCTTATCCATCTGCCGTGCTCTTATGGAATTTTTCCGGACACGGTGCTGTGTATTCGGAACTCCTGACTGACTTGGTGGCATGCGAACTGAATGCTTCTTATGTTTCGGTCCTTTTCTCCGCTTGTAGATGTGGATAGGCGTATTTGGCACGATCGCTGCCCTTAACTCGTTTAGGGGAGGGTGGTCAGCCACAGCCAACCTTCCAACAAGGTCGTAGTGATGATACAAATAGTACGTAGCTTAGATGGTATGAGAGGGAGTAGATCTATCCCGGTGCATAGAGGCGTGAGCACTCTTGGTTTTTTCTACTTTGTAACTAAGGTCTGCTGCGGTTGCCGCGAAGAAATGGTTTAGGGACTCGGGGGTAATCTCCACTTTGCATACACATCCCCAGAATTTTGGGGGTGTATATGCGCACGGCCAGAGAAACACAGTTTGCGACCCGGACATTAGTGCTGCGTCTTAGACATCTGGACATTTATAGAGACCAGCAAGCGACATGTATGCAGCAGCATGCTTGCAGGTAGCACAGCGTGTGTTGGCGCGGCGGGGGTCAAATTGAAAGCGTAAACCCCTGGCGCTTAGTGTGGAAGTCTGATCTCACGCGCCATTCCTGGAATATTGTTCACAGACACGTGACCTATGACCGATGCTGTGCGTCAATAGGCTGTGCTGGTGGGGTGTTCCACAGCCCTCCTACTACTTGAACCCGAGGGTCAGAGTACTGAGATTTTAATCCCCAGTATCACCATGACCTCTGCAGCAGATAAATCTTCCACATCGAAACGTCCTACGATCCCTGAAATATCTATTACAACTTCGACGAGTAACTTGCTTGCAGACACTGGACAAGAACCAACTGACCAGATTCAAAATCCAGCAGATGAAGCAACCACCTCTCAACATCCTTCTCCTTTATTGTCTGTCAGTGGCGAGAGCCCATTGTCGCCGTCGCGTGCACAAAATTTTCATACAAGATCCCCGTCGGAGCCCAAGGCAGACCCTACGCTTCTGAGCCCCACTTTACCACCTATTCTGCGTCCTTCTACGCCCCCGCCTTCTTCACCTTCTCTCTCTGATCATGGGTCCACATCTACGATACCCCCTTCTCCGACACTCTCGTCTCATTCCTCAGTCCATTTTCAGCAACCAACAACCATATCTCTACGAGATAACCACCCTGGTTCTGGTCTCTCATCACTCAAGATGCTGAGCCCAGACACTGCACATCAGCATCGGAGAAGGGCAAGCAGCGGATCACACACAACCTCTATTGACGAGAGTATAGAGGGAACTGTGTTGGATTCCAGTCAGTATTTACCTCTCACGCCAATTGGAAGTAGCGCCAAGGGCGATGTGGCTTCCATGAACACAGCTGCTAGCCCAACAGCAACAGCAGTCGAAACAATGTCTGTCCAGGCTCATGAATCAAGGCAACAAAGTCCGGGGCCGCATGACGATGGCACAGAGCCAACAAGTACGCGTGAGAGTTTGAAAGGGCGTAAAGGCAGCAAGGAGAAGGAGACGTCGAAAGCGATCGAAATGGACCCTATTCCCGAGGATAACATGGATCCCAGTCCTTTCGGCTTCAACCCCTCGCTGCTGGCTTCACTTGTAGACCCAAAGAGTTTTGACGCTTTGACACATATTGGAGGCGTTGATGATTTGATCAAGGGCCTGGGTACACATGTACATCACGGTCTGTCGCTCCAGTCGCTAGGTCAACATGCCAGTTCCAAGGCGGCCCATGTAGTCGACGATGGTGGCGGTGGTGATAGCAAAAGTGGGGTTACTTCCCGAGATGCAGGTAACCCCCAGAATGATCCTTCCAAGGCGTCATTGGAAGATCGGAAACGAGTTTACGGCGTTAATGTTCTTCCGGCTCGACGATCCAAGTCGTTGCTCTTGCTAATGTGGCTAGCCTTCAAGGACAAAGTCCTGGTATGTGATTTGAATTTTTTTCTTGCAGATGCCGAGATTCAACATTTTCTATAGATACTTCTCTCCATTGCTGCTGTAGTGTCTCTTGCACTTGGGCTGTTCCAAGACTTAGGCACCCCCCCACAGACGGTGCAGTGTGGTACTGACCCATCACAACGGTGTAATCTTCCCCAGGTCGATTGGGTCGAAGGCGTAGCCATTATCGTTGCCATCATCATCGTCGTTGTTGTAGGCAGCTTGAATGACTGGCAAAAGGAACGCCAGTTCCAAAAACTCAATGAGAAGAAGGAAGATCGTCGGGTCAAGGTGATTCGTCATGGCGATGAAATGGAAATTAATATCAAGGTTTGTTTAGTTAGCCCTTTGACATGGACTGCGTTATTTATGTCTAAATGCAGGATGTGTTAGTTGGCGACATTGCACTTCTCGAACCAGGAGAGGTCGTCCCTTGCGATGGGGTATTCCTACGTGGCCATAATGTGCGATGTGATGAGTCTGGCGCAACTGGAGAATCGGATGCTATTCGCAAAGCATCATATCAAGACTGTATGGCCGAGAAGGAACGAGGAGAAAAATGCAAAATGGACTGCTTTATTGTGAGCGGGAGCAAAGTGATTGAGGGCGTCGGTGTGTATGTAGTCATTGCAGTTGGCCCCAAAAGCTTCAACGGTCGGATCATGATGGGTAACTTTATTTTTTGAGTTGAAAAAGATGGAAAGTTGACACTTGATCGTAGCTCTCAGGGGAGAAACCCAGCATACACCTCTTCAGCTCAAGCTCAATGATCTCGCCGAGCTAATTGCCAAACTTGGGAGTGCAGCAGGGTTGATTTTGTTCGCTGCCCTCATGATCAAGTTTTTCGTTCAGTTGGGGACTGACCCTGGCCGGTTCGTGCTATTGCAAGTTTTGATTTCCAAATGAATTCTGAATCCGAACAGTACTGCGAACCAGAAGGCTATGTCTTTCGTTCAAATTCTTATTATTTCGGTGACTGTGATCGTCGTCGCTGTGCCTGAGGGTATGTTCTCCATGATCACGGCCTAATGACAATTGATTTATCCCAAAATAGGGCTTCCTCTTGCTGTGACACTGGCCTTAGCATTTGCGACAAAACGCATGACAAAGGAGAAATTGCTTGTACGCGTGCTGGGGTCTTGCGAGACCATGGCGAACGCATCTGTCATTTGCACGGACAAGACGGGAACTCTTACGCAGAATGCTATGTCTGTAGTGGCAGGCTCAGTCGGCATCCATTGCAAGTTTGTTCGTCAGCTCGACGAGAATAAGGCGAGGACGAATGCTCAGGAGCAGAATGAGTGCGAGCGACGACATGCACAGGATTTCTCTATCGATCAAAGCGAGCTTAATTCGGTTTTGAGCACTCCACTGCAAAATCTCTTTAACGAGGCCATTGCCGTAAACTCAACAGCCTTTGAGGGTCTTAATCCCGACACAGAAAAGATAGAGTTTGTGGGATCCAAGACGGAAACCGCTCTACTGCGTTTGGCGCAGGATCTCCGTTGGGAGGACTATAGGCGCACCAGGCAACGTACTGAGGTCGTACAAATGATTCCCTTTTCGAGCGAGCGTAAGGCCATGGCCGTTGTTGTCCATGTGGCCGACAATAAGTGGAGATTGTACGTGAAGGGGGCAAGTGAGCTATTGACGAAGCATTGTACACATCACGTCGTAGTCCAGCCCGCAGACGAGTTGTCCTCATCGACTAACGAAAAGGACGTGATCAAAACCAGCTCAATCGATGATCTGGCAAGGGATAATATGTCACGCAGCATCATCTTCTATGCGAATCAGAGCCTTAGAACGATAGCTGTTTGCTATCGTGAATTTGACTCGTGGCCTCCCAACAAAAGCTCTGGCGGGACGGAAGTCCCATGGACCGAAATGATCCAGGATCTGACGCTCATCGCTATTACGGGACTTGAAGATCCACTTCGGAATGGTGTGCGCGATGCAGTAGCTAGTTGCCACAAAGCAGGAGTCACGGTCAAGATGTGCACTGGCGATAACGTCCTTACTGCGCGGTCTATCGCAATCCAATGTGGAATTTACACTTCCGGAGGCATTATTATGGAGGGTCCAGTGTTCCGGAAGCTTAGTCCTCCTGATATGCAAGAGATTGTCCCGCGGTTGCAGGTCCTGGCTCGCAGCTCCCCCGAGGATAAGAAGATCCTTGTAGAAAAGCTAAAATCTCTTGGTGCAACTGTAGGCGTTACAGGAGATGGCACAAACGATGGACCAGCTCTCAAGACGGCCGACGTGGGCTTTTCCATGGGTATCGCTGGTACGGAGGTCGCAAAGGAGGCCTCCGATATCATCCTCATGACCGACAATTTCACATCCATTGTCAGCGCCATTATGTGGGGACGCTGTGTTAATGACGCGGTCCGTAAGTTTTTACAGTTTCAGGTATCGGTCAACATCGCGGCTGTCCTCATCACATTTATCTCGTCGGTGGCATCGGGCTCCGAGACCTCAGTCCTATCGGCTGTCCAACTACTCTGGATTAATATCATCATGGACACCTTTGCCGCCCTCGCCCTAGCTACCGATCCCGCGTCGCCTGTCCTTTTGGACCGCAAACCGGACGGCAAGTTTGCGCCTCTGTTCAGTGTGCCCATGCGAAAGCAGATCCTTGGACAGTCAATATATCAGACGGCAATTATCCTCATCTTCCATTTTGCCGGTAACGCGATTTTCGGATACCACTCAGAATCGGACCAGTCGGTCCAATCGCAGCATGACAATACTTTAAAGACCCTTGTATTTAACATATTCGTGTTCGCTCAGATCTTTAACTCCATCAATTGTCGAAGTATCGATAACAAGCGGAATGTTTTTGAGGGTATGATGCAGAACTGGTATTTTATGGGGATCACTTTGATAGGTAAGCTTGCAAGTTTTCATATAGTAGAGTTAAGTCCTCACCGCCCTGCTAGAAATCGCTGTCCAGGTTCTGATCGTTTTTGTTGGTGGAGCAGCATTCCAAGTTGTTTCCATTGGCGGTAGGGAATGGGGCATCTCTTTAGCCCTCGGCCTCATGTCGATCCCAATTGGGTACCTCCTGCGGTTGATCCCTGATGAGCCGATACAACGCATGTTTGTGAAGCTTCGTCTCATGGCAGACCCCGAGGTACTACCGGTTACAAATCCCGAACGCGGCGACTGGAATCCTGCCATTAACCTCGTCCGCGACAATCTCACTACTTTCGCCAATGTGCGGGGTGGCCGGTTACGCTCCTCTTCGTTTGTCGGCAAGAGCCGATCTGCCCGTCTGCACGAGGCCGGCGTGCAGTTGTGCGTGTTCTTACAATCTCATTTATACACGTTAACCAATGGCATACGTTTAATATAGGCCATCTCTATTAACAATGGTTCCCAGTCTGGTTGCCTCATCAGTAGGAGCTGGATGGTCTCCAAACCCTGGATCGCTATCAGATCCCTCTAATGCAGATCCTTCAAGGTCATCTGCTGCGCTTTGGGAAGGGAAACTTCAAATACACCCTGACACGCCTGCTGATGACCCAATATACAAGAAATGGGGCCATTCAAGCTTGTTCGACGATCATGCACATGCGTAGACTCGCGATTTCTGATGCTCAATTTCATGACACGCATACATCACCTACATCATTTCCGAACGATCCTCAAATTTCTTTCCATCGCAGAATTAACAGAGAATGTCACATGGACAATATTGCAGTAATGTCTTCACGAAACGACTTTGACTACTCATCCACGGCTGCGCGTGTCATGTATACTTGAATATGACCTTTAGAGTTTCAAATAGACAAACATCTCAGCGATGTGTTCACCCGTCTGTTTGGGTTGTGTTTCTGCTCATAAGCTGAATCAAGTGTGCATGGGAGTTAGTTGATCTTGTTGGGTGGGAAGTATATAAGCTACACCCTTGTGCAGAAGACCGGTTACAGGCATGCTGGTGGACCTAAGTGGCAAGAAGCTACTAGCAGAGAGCAAGCACTGGCAAGCCGACTCTTTCACCTCCAGCATAACTTACTCGAACACGTGATCACCTCTCTAACTATTGACTGCTTGTCAAGAGGTTGAGCCATTCAGCGACTAGGCTGCACAAACTTTGTCCAACTGTAGCAGAAGCTGCTGAGGATGTTTCATGTTATTACAACCTTCCAAGGGAAGAGGGGGGGGGGGGTTAAATAACTAGTTATGAAACAATGAACGCGTTGCGCAAGTAGGTAGGTCTTGTGGCCGAGAATAAGCGTGGCTGTGTAGTGACACGCGACAAGGTCACGGTGGGAGCTAAAGCGCCCTACCGGTGACAGGCATAATGTAATTCAAACCAATTGTGATGCAGGAATGGCTGGCGCTAGAAGACAGGATGTGAGCCTTTATTCATGTCGTCACTCGTCACTGCTGGTCAGTGGTCGCTCCATTAATACTAAGCTGGTAATCAACGCGGCAATGACAGACAGCATTGTGTTGGAGAGTCCTAGAGCGACGACGGAGAGTACTCGGTTTGACAACCGGTCGGCGCCAGATATACATCGCCGGGTGTTGAACAGAAAGCCACGTTTGTCTTCTGACTTTGAGAGAAGCTGCCAAAACTGAACGTAGAACAACAAACCAGGGACTCAAGAAGACCAGGACGAAGAGGATAACAACGCTCGAAAGCATGCGGAGCAGGACCTGGAAAAGTCATGGATGGACAGATTGCAGTTGATCAGCGTCATAGTATGCAAAACTGCCACGATCACGCTTTAACTGTTGATGAACGTGTACCAGACCACATTCTTTGCATCAACAGAGGCACAATTGCTGTCCATCACAACTCCTGACAGGCATGGATCGAGTACCGTCGTGGAACAAGCTGCGAACGCTGCACTCACAGGCGCATTAGTCTTCCACTCTTTTGCGGGTTCGTTTAGCCTATGCTTATATCGATCCATGTTCATTAATCATTACTGACATCCGCACCTTAGCGACTTTATCCTTTACGGCTGCATTTGTGCTCGTTCGATTTAGACTTCAGGAAGCTAAGCAGGAGAAGCATGAAGATACGGATGCAGAGAAGCAAAAGCTTTGCAGCACTGACCCCCATGTTGCAATGCAAAGGGTCGGCTATGGACAACAGGTGTGTCCATCCTCTGTACGTGTATTTCCGTACACGTTGGAATGCTTTCTAGAATCCGCCTGTGCACCTGCTCCGGCGGTTCAACGTTTTATGTATTTACATGTCAGTGGTAGGTTTCTGTTTGGCAGCAACGGGCATATTATGTTTCGTGTGGGCCAGGCAAACCAAAACTGTCAGCATCTTTTCAAGCGTATGCTTGGCTGGATCCATTGTGGCAGGATTAGCTGTATTCTTTGCGTCCTCCCAGGACGTGTTGCATAAAAGAGTAGCTTCGAGATAATTCGTATCAGTGTTGGGGACCCTGACCAGGCTGTGTGAGCTGGAGCCGCGAGATGCGAAGATCAAATTTATCAGCGGCTTGTTAAGGAGACCACACATTCTCTGAGCAACAAGCAAGAAGCTTGCTCCTTGATCCCGACAATGGCTCGAACACCAAAGGCTGCAACTAAAGCGGCCCCAACAAAGACAGCAGACGAAGAACAGCTTGCTATTAACCCCACACACTTGATCAAGTCGATATTGGTGCTCACTGTACTCGCATCCGCTTCACTGGCGACCCAACTCGCGTTGCACCCACTGTATGGTAGCACACTAACTTCCGTAAACCACTCCAAGGTCGAGCTGTTAGCCTGTCTGCTCTCGGCACTCTTTCCACTCGACCCAGAAGGATTATCAGAACGCACTACGCTTCTTGGTCTCGCCAGCTGGATAGGCTATGCGCCATACGCAAGCTACGCCATAGGAAAATGGGCTACAAAGTGGAGAAATCCTGTCCTTGGCCCTGCAGTCGCAGAAGTTGCAATTCTACTACCCATAGTGAGCATTGGCATTACTCTGGGCAGACGATGGAGCGTGCGTTTTCGTTTCACCTCCTCTCGTCTAATCTGTTCCGACGCCCCCCCCTTCTCGACAGAGTCGCTTTCTTAGCTTTTTACCTGGACCCATGAGCTTGAAAGCAGTTGGGGCACTCGGCACGTTCAACGCCCTCAGGGTTCTCGAGCAATGGCTGTGGACCCATCTTCCCCTGGGTGGACAAATTCATAGCTCAAATATCGTGCGTATGTTCATAAGCTTTCTGATAATCCCGCGCAGTGACACGCGTACAGTAGTTCGTTGCCATTGTAGGATTACTTACTTTCGTCGCAGCTCAAGCGCCCCCTCCTTCCAACGTCACGTCGGGTGTCTCGTCCCGATCATACAAGAGGGTGTTTCCCCTCCTCCTGCCTGTCATTTCGGTCATTATATCGTTCTCTTTACCACCAAACTCTTCTCCTCGACCTCCATACAATCGGGGATCCACTACTTCGCGTGCATATCTCACATCCTCTCCACCTGCAACGGTGCGCGTCCTCGCAAGTACGCACAGCGTCACTGGATTGATACTTGTTGGAGAGAACGTTGAACAAGGCTTCCGATTCCTGCGCGTTGATCACAGCTTACTAGGCGGAAGGTGGGTGGGCGATAAAGTTGCTCCAGGTTCCAGAGATGGGTTGGGGGATAGTATCTACTCGGCCTTTGTTTTGCAAGAGGCAGTCCGATTGGTCGAAAGAGAAAAGACCAAGGATGAGCGTGCTCTGATTATGTACGTCACCACACAGCTAGACAGCACTGATTGTCTTCCTTAAATGCACATTTTAGCGGCCTAGGAGTCGGTATAGCTGCCGAAGCGTTCATAACGCAACAGATCAACACAACAATTGTTGAGTTGGATCCAGCAGTGTATGACTACGCTCGGACGTATTTCAGTCTCCCAGAACCAAACCAAGTTTACCTCCAGGATGCTCGCGAATGGGTACACGACCATGCTTCGCCGGCCGCTGAAGACAAGTATGACTACGTGGTGCACGATTGCTTCTCAGGTGGAGGTGCCCCTGGACATCTTTACACCCTCGAGTTCTGGGAGGAGCTTAAAGGACTAGTGAAAAGTGACGGGGTCGTCACCGTTGTTCGTATCTTCCTCTTGTGCCAGACTGAAAGAGGTATTGACTGTGAGTTTAGAATTTTGCAGGCAGTCTGCCCAGCGATCCAGCGCGTGCTGTTTTCTTGACATTGCAGAAGAGCTTTGGGCGGTGCCGAGCATTCCATGATCATCTGGAAGCCGAGTTTGATGAATCATATGCCTTTTTCAATGTCGTGAGTGCAGTAAGATTCCTATAGCTATTTTTCGCTCAACACCTAT
Organism: Cantharellus purpuraceus; assembly: GCA_025174535.1. Lineage (NCBI taxonomy): Eukaryota > Fungi > Basidiomycota > Agaricomycetes > Cantharellales > Hydnaceae > Cantharellus > Cantharellus purpuraceus. The sequence continues at coordinate 1,032,799 of JALBUN010000047.1, forward strand.
GCAGGTATTCTTTTGCACGCCCCTCTCATCGACGCCCCCAACATTCCGCTCTGCATCAAAAGCAGACTATCTCAGCTCGCACCTCCGACGCCACGTCTTGAATGCCTTCTCACGGCGTGAAATTGAGCCTAGTCGAATCCTAGGAGTGGATGAAGCATCCGAAGGGGAAGCAAAATGGTTATTGCGAGACGGTGCAAACAGTTTGGAAGAGTGGCAGCAACCAGATGCTATCGAGCATTGGACGGGTACGTAATATACTCGTTGCATCGGACAAGAACTTGATACTTATCTGAATCTTAGTCATGAGAGCGGTGTTGCCTGATGTATTTTGGGAGACGTATTAAGAGGTATTAGTTTCCCAAGTTAGCGCATTGCGTTGTCTCAAAGCGATACTTTCGCACAAGTAAAGGAGGCCTTGGGTCATGGGGTATGGATAATTATTTGTCAATGTAAGGCACATTTGCATTCAGTAGTAGTCTGTCGTATTTTGATCTATAGATATTGGAAAGCCTGACGTGGCACAGGGCTAGACTTGAAAGTCAGATGTGCCCCATCGTCCAGGAACTGTCTTAGATGAAAGGACAAAAACAGCAGCGTACTGCAAAAAGGTAAATATGTGCAGATGCTGATACTGGTTAGGTGTGCCGTGATTTTTATGAAGTTACTGGTAGCATAAGGTCGAAGGCTCCATGGCCTCGCTGGTGACATAATAACCCCATAAAATGTAGGGAAATCTTGAATACTTGTCTCTGAGTGGAGATACGCAATAGACTGTAGAGAGGACGTAGGCCCAGCGCGAGACTGATTTATGGTAGCCGTCGTGAATTTGGTGGATACTAGCAGGAGGTTCAAAGCCCGACGAGGAGATTTGCCACCCGTTCCGCCGCCGGATTACTCCTTTTCCTTGTTAGTCCTCGTAGACAACTTGGACGAGTACTCCACCAGTACTCCTAGTACTCTCACTGTACTCCCCACTCATCTTCTTAGACTCTTATCAGCGAAAGACCTTTTTGCCTGCAGGCAGGTCAACGCTTCACGACAAACAGGGAGAGCAATCGACGACTTGACGACTCCCATCCTCTCCATCCTTCGACCTCAAAAGCCATCCAGTTTCTCCAAAAGACTCCAGTCTTTCACCCAGTTCGTGAGTTGGCCTTTTTCTAACCTTTCAGTCTCATCTACAATCAAACCCCATCTCACAGAATGAGCAAATCTGCTACTGCATCGGCACCAAAGATTCCCGCTTCCCAGCCTCCCGCAAAGTCTGCTTGGGCAAGAGGTCCTCCTTTGAGCACTGCCGCCTCTTCTCCTCGTTCTCAGTCCCCATCCTCTGCAAATGCCACTCAGCCATCCACCCCGACTCACTCACGCAAACCTTCTGGTCTTGGCGGTGCCTCTACTTCCAGCGCTGCCTTCAGGGATGGTGTTAGTGTCCCAAGGAGCATCCAGCCCACGCAGAAACAAGGTAAGTGGTATTTTAGTTTTAGTCGTAATCGTCTTAAGCTGCCTTTAGCCGCGGGGTTGTCGTTTGGATCGATAGCTGAGCCACAAGCACCTCTCTCCTCCAGTCCTGCATCAGTGCCTCCCGTCTCTTCTGATGCCGCCAGCGTTAAATCGTTTGGTTCAATTCCAGCTACAAATGGTGTCACTCCTAAACCTCCCGTCAATAAACCTTCCTCCAAGCCTGATGCTCCAGCTGCTTCTGCATCACCCTCTCCGACGCCCAACTCCAAACAGAAATTTGATGTGAAGAGTCTTTTCATGAATGGTGCAGGTACATCAAGTGCGCCATCTCCCACCGTCCCCTCTGTCACCGCCGAAAGTTCTCCAGCACAACGGCCAGTTGCCGTCCCACCTAGCCAGGTCCCCCTTCAGCAACATACATACTATGTTCCACGCACAGGAGGCCCTCCAGCGCCGAGCGCTGGTGCATCCTCTAACAACAGCGCCCCCCGATCGCCGCAATATTCACGCCAGATGAGCAACGGATCCGCTGGTCGTGGAGGTCCACCAAATAGTGCAGGACTCGGTCCCAGCAGCCCTAGATTGGGTGGAGTACAGGTGCAACATCAGCACCAGCATCCGCAACAACATCAGATGCCACCGCATGGGGTGGCGCATGCTCAGCATGCTCAACCCCAACATCCAGGCATGCCCATGCATTCGTGGGCACAACCTTATTATGTATGTGTACATATATATATAATACTTTGTGATTACTTGTACTAAACTATCTGGAAGTTCCCATACCCCGCCGTGCCTGGTCCAGAGCATGGTTACATTCCACAACCTTACCCATGGCAAACAAACCTTCAACCTCAAACTCCTATGCATGCGCCACCGCCTCCGCATACACCTGGACAACATAGTGTGGCTTCCCCATCCCGACCTCCTCCTCCAGGATTACACAATGGCGGCCAACCTCCTTCTGGTCCGTCCACTACGCCTTCTACCACAACTTCATCTTCGTACTCCTCACCTATCCCAGCCACTCCGCAATCGTATCCACCCTACCCCCATTCGCCCCCTCCACCTGGCACACCGCAAACTCCAACTGCTCGCCTTAGCACACAGGCACCCGCATTTGTTCCCAAGCAACGCGGAAGCTCTGCAATTAAAATTCGGAATCCTAATAGTGGTGAGGCAGTTGATCTTGCTGCTGTCGCAAGCCCTGTTGTTGGACCATCGGATGCTCAGACCCCTGTACCGACGCAGGGTACAGCAGCGGCTTTGGGTCATGCGCGCAAGCCAACTGTAATCCGGATGGAAAGCGAGGAGGCGCGTAAAAAACGCGTTGAAGATGAGCAGCGGGCCAAAGAGAAGCAGGAGAAGGATGAACAAGAACGTGTCATTAAGAGACAATTAGAGGTCGAGGAAAAGCTTCGCAAGCGGAAGGAGGAGGAAGAGCGTAAGCGGAAGGAAGAAGAAGAGAGGGAGAGGAAAAGACGAGAAGAGGAGGAGCGCAAGGAACGGGAGCGTAAAGACAAGGAGGAGCGCGAGGAGAAAGAGCGACTCCGTAAGGAAGAGGAGGAGAAAGAGCGCTTGCGAAAGGAAGAGGAAGAAAAAAGGCGTAAGGAAGAAGAGGCTGCAAAAGAGTTGGCTCGCAAGGCCGAGGAGGTCGCCAGGGCCCAGGCTGAGGAAGAGGAACGCCTCCGCAAAGATACGGAGGAAAAAGAGAGAGAGAAAGAAAAAGCAGTGGAATCCATCGGTTCTCCCACGCCATCTCTCGCTGCAGTTCCGAAGCCGTCATCGCCTATGCCTGCGGACCAACCGAAGCTAAAGCGTCCGATCCCTGGCCCTCTTGACCTTTCCGCAACCTCCAAACCTGGCCTCCCTCCATCACTTCCATCTGCCCTCGCCACCGCTCGCGCCATAGACAATCTGGAGAAAGTTCAATATCCTGAAGGCGTCATGAGTCCAAAGCCAGAGCTCAACGCTGGTGCTTCTAATGGCAAGTTCAGGTGAGTAGGCTTACAACTTCTTTAAGTTAGGCTTGCCATCGTGTGAAGAGTTGAGCTCATTTGTGTAGATATGACCGCGACTTCTTGTTGCAATTCATGGCGATTTGCAAAGACAAACCCGATTCTCTCCCAGCGCTCGATGCGCTTGGTCTCGAGCCATCAGACCAAGCTGGCGGCTCTGGAAGTCGAGGTCGTGGCAACTCACGCTCGCACTCTAACATGCTGCCACCTTCGTCCGTATCCGGCAGTCGTGTCTCATCAGGTGTCGGCCTAGGCATCAATATTGGTCCCTTTGGTAACAAGAGTGGACCATCTTCCGTCCCTTCGTTTGCTATGGGTCAATTTGGCACAAGCGGCGGCAAGATTACCAGTGAGGATCGATTTGCTGCCAGCCAGATGGCGCGTTCTGCCTCTGTCGGCGGCCCACCTGGCAGTGCTGCATTCCCTAACCGAGGGCCTACGCCTATGGTGCGAACAGCCAGTCAAGGTGGCAGTACCCCATCTCAACCCTCGACACTCAACCCAAGTGGTCGTACACGTAGTCAACGAGGCGGCAAGCGGCATGATTCGAACAAAGTTGGTGTTGCTACGATGCAGGAGCGCGAGCGGACGGGCTCCACATTTGGCACCAACAATTCCTTGTCTCTCGAGCCGGTGGAGCCTCTCAGAGCAAGCGAGAATCGGTGGACGCCAATGAGTACAGTGCGGAGAATGGCATCTGTGGATCCTGACTCTCCAGCTGTCGTGGAGCGCAAGGTTAAGGGTTTACTCAACAAGCTCACAATGGAGAGATTTGATTCCATCTCGAATCAGATCATCGATTGGGCGAACAAGTCCGAGAAAGAAAAGGATGGACGAACTCTTATTCAGGTTATCCGTCTGGTATTCGAGAAGGCAACAGATGAAGCTGCGTGGTCCGAAATGTATGCGCGTCTATGCCGCAAGATGATGGAACAAATTTCTTCAACGGTCCAAGACGATGGCATTCGTTCTGCTGATGGCAAACCTATTGCTGGCGGCCAGTTATTCCGCAAGTACTTGCTCAACCGCTGTCAGGAGGATTTCGAACGCGGCTGGTCCGTTAAAGAGGCTTCTGCAAAGGCTGCTGAAAGCAAGGCCGCTGATGACAAGGCCGCAAAGGATGCAGCTGACAAGGCAGATGCGGCTGGCAAGAGTACAGGCGAGGAAGTATTATATTCCGAGGAGTATTATGCTGCACAAAAGGCCAAGCGACAAGGATTGGGTCTCGTCAAATTCATTGGCGAACTGTTCAAGTTGCAAATGCTCACTGAACGAATTATGCATGAATGCATCAAGAAGCTCCTTGGTAACGTCGAGAATCCAGAGGAGGAAGAAATTGAGAGTTTGTGCAAGCTCCTATCAACAGTAGGCCGCCAGCTCGATACAGATAAGGCCCGCAGCCATATGGATGTATACTTCCAACGGATGAAGGAGCTTGTTAAAAGCTCCAACATCACTAGCCGTATGCAATACATGCTTTTGGTGAGCAAGCCATTTTTCCGTGTACCGCACGTATTTTCTCCACTATTGACAATCATTATATAGGACGTCATTGAGCTCCGCGATCGGAAGTGGGTAACCCGTAATGTTCAGGCAGCGCCAACAACAATTGCTGCTGTCCATGAACAGGTGCGGAGCTTATAGGTTTTGTCTTATCGACCCTAACATGTTGTCATATCATAGGCTGCGAAAGATCAAGCAAAGGCTCAGATCGAGAAAGACCAGTCTGTGCGTGCGATGGGACGAGATCCTATGTCTCGAGGTGGTTCTCGCCGGGGGGAACATAGGGGCACTTATGCAGGTCAAACAGGGCCAGATGGTTGGACGTCTGTTGCTGCAGCCCCGCCGCGGCCTCCCACTACCGCTGGCGATCTCACACAATTTGGCAAGATCAGCAAAGCCTCTGGTGGTCCTCTCACATTTGGCCCAAGCAGTGTTTTCTCCAAAAACAAAGATGCGAAAGGTCGTGAAGCCAGTATATCTCGAACAAACTCGACTTCGAACATGTTTGCTATGCTTAATTCCGATGCTGCCGCCGAGCCGCCTGCACCAGGTAAATCCAGTCGTCCACCGAGCCGCAAGGCAAGTGCCGACTTCACCCAGACGGGAGTGCCAGAGGCTCCTCAGCGCAAGAAATTGGCATTACTTCCACGTACCAAGCCTGTACCAGGTGATGTTAAAGTCGAGGAGGAGAGCGTCGCGCCAAGCGAAGTCAGTGAAGATGACGGGGAACTGTCTCTCACTGAGGATCAAGCTAATGCGAAGATCGAGGAAGACTTGAAGGAGTTTTGGGCGATCCGAAACCTCGAAGAGGCAGACTCGTACTTCCCAGCCTTACCTACCGCGTTCAAGGCACGATTCGTTAACAAGCTGGTCGGGAGTGCGCTCGAACGCAAGGAGGCGGATGCAAAGCTTGTTGCCGAGCTCTTCGCCCGTTCCGTCGAGAAGAATTCTTGTCCAGTATCTTTGTTTGAGGAAGGCTTCGCATCGCAGATTGAATCCATCGACGACATCGCCATCGACGTCCCAGCGGCATACAAACTCATGGCTATTCTGCTTAAGGGCTCGAAATTGCCTATGAGTAAAGTAGAAGAGCTAGCGGACAAGATTGCAGTCGAGGGCGATCCAGCTGTTCATCCGAAGGACAAACTACTGAGAGAGTACGAAAAGCTAGAATCGTCGTAGTTCGACCCATGCCATCTCTATTCTTGCACATAACTGTCCTAGACTTAGCTGGCAGCATAACCACGTTACCATATCTCCTCGCATTTCATCTTGCACACTTTGTTCGCTACTCATCTTCATTTTCTTTCCTTTTTTTCATGTTTATTATTCGGGTTCTCCCAGTTGTATACTCACGCGCGTGAACTGCCACGTCTGCGCGCGAGTGAAGGGAAAAGAGTAGATAGTATGACGCGTGTGCAGCTTTGATGATTATCGAAGATCAATACAAAAGTAGGACGTGCTTGTTGCCGTGAGTTGAAAGCATCTGTATGGCGCCAGTTTCGAAGCCAGTTAGACGCGGATCACACGTGTGTCCGCGTCTAACTAGCCTTTTCGTTGTGGTACGGTTGCGGACAGATAAACTCGGCGGGTTTTGTGACTTGATTTTTGGGCACTGCCACAAATGTCCGGAGTGCTCAAAAACCGTAAAAACATGCATATTGGAACCTAACAAAGACATTTCTACAAGCTGATTCCTTTATTTCACAAAAATTTGAGTTGCCAACCTAAAAATTTGAAAAATATAAAAAAAAAAGTGCATTCAAAAGGTCTTGCTGAGCTGAGCATGATTGTTATGACTATATTCATTAATGCCCAGATCCCTGTCCAATCCACTTGGACCCCTGCATACATGAAATCTATATTCCATTTGGAAACCATCACATCTCCATTTAGTCTTTCTGATCATCACTGTTGATCCTGCTCATCCACCTCCAGTTCTGATTGATGCATCAGCATCACCATAGGAACCTGGACATCCCTGTTGGACTTGGACCTATTCATGTAAGGCTGTCAGCCTTGGAGACCCATCACTGGAGTAACTATTATTAGATTTCAAATATGTATTTAAGTTGTATGACTGGGGACTTCATTCCCCAGTTCAAATATTGAATCATGTCTGATCTGAACTATTTAAGTCATACTCCATCTCTGAAATCTTGGACACTGGTATTAGTGAGGGTGCAGCACATAAGCTGAAGCCAAGTCTGTTCTGACCCCCTGATGCACCCTGATCCCCACTCTGACTCCGACCCCAAACCCAATTGTTATGCACTAGGTCTGAATTGGGGTTGGAGATTGGGTTGGAGGTTTGGTTGGGGTCAGGGAAGGAGTTGGGTACATTGTGGGGGTCAGAATGGACTTGGCTTCAGCTTATGTGCTGCGCCCTCACTAATACCGGTGTCCGAGATTTTGGAGACGGAGTATGACTTAGAGAGTTAGGATCAGACTTAGGAACTAGGCGTGATTTGATATTCAAACTGGGGAATGAAGTCCCCAGTTGGGCAACTTAAATACATATTTTGAAATCTAATAATAATTACTCCGGTGATGGGTCTCCAAGGCTGATGGCCTTACATGAGTATGTCTGAGTCTGATGGGGACGGATGTCCGGGTCCCTATGGTGATGCTGATGCATCAATTGGAACTGGAGACGGATGGGCAGAATCAGCGGTGACAATCGGACAGGTAGATGGAGACGGTGGTTTCCAAATGGAGTATAGATTTCATATGTGCAGGGATCTGAGTGGATCGGATGGGGATCTGGTCGTTAATGAATATAGTCATAACAGTATCTCTCCATTTAAGGCCGAGCCCCTGAGGCCTCATGTCCATGGATTGAATAGGTGAGACGGTTGGGCGCAGTCGGAGTTATTGTTACACACTAGGTCCGATTGGGGGTTGGAGGTTGGGTTGGAGGTTGGGTTGGTGTTTTGGAACCCGCAAAATTATGGTGTTAGGGCAAACTCTAAATCACCACAATTCCGTGAATGAACAGCTGAGAAGAATATCAAACCCTGCTGCAGCACAACTCCAGAAATGATTTAACGTTTGTACTTTGGTTACAATCCTTTGTATTGGTCAATGCAAACTATACGCAGAAAGGTAATACGTTTCTTAGCAGCAAGAAATGAATAAGACTTCCAGAGTCTAGAGTTCACGGACGCTTAGGGGTCCAGATATTCCAAAAAGAGGGGAATGCACTTAGAGGCTAAAGGAAGTAGGTGGATGAATCCAACCGTCCAACCAGTGGCACTCAGAAGCGGGTAACAGCAATGTGTGAAGTAGTCTAGCAACTGCTTCACACGAGTTCAAGCTTCTAATGCTCTGCAAAGGCAGTACACACTAGTTACTTAAACAAGAGCACTAATGGCAGGACTATCGACAGACAATCTCACCCTGTAGATTCATAGTCACGTGAGGCAGATACTACACTCACGCCCAAAGCAGGAATATCACTACCTTGAGTGCAATCAAGTACAGTTACACAACTGTAAAAGATCCTTGAACTGGTAATCAACAGTTACTGAGATAGAGGATGACACTGTATGTCACTCTAGTCACACTGGTGTGCAGAAGATGGGTAGAATATGATGATATGTTATTCTTTCAGAGGCAGAATGGCCTCCTTATATATTGTATTTACAGGGGCTGACTAATGCTTCTGGAATATTCTACCTATTAATAGATGGAAACTACTGGAAGGTTGTGGAAGGTGGAAGAAAGGGGTAGAATATTCCAAGCCAATCACAGGATCTGATCACAGCACTAACACTGATCAGGAGCTGAATAATGGTTCTGGAAAGTTCTATCTAATAATAGAAGGAAACAGCTAGAATGTTATGGAAAGGGGTAGAATATTCCAAGGCAATCACCTGATTTGATCACCCATCAGCTGATCTGATCCCTGAGCTAGGCACTGATCAGGCAAAAAGAAGGGTGTCCACCCTGTTTTCTGCACTGGTTTGCACAGCCATGGATAGCCACATGTCATGTGATGATCTCCACGGAAAATAGTGCCCTGAGAGGCTGTGGTTGTTAAGTTACAGAATATTTATTGATCAGAGACATCTGAGCTTGAATTCAGGCCAAATGCCTGGTCCAAAAGGGGAGAGCCGGCTGCGCGAAGGTTTGTGGGCGCCTATGGGTCCACAACTGTAGCACAGCAGAAATAAATGATTCTGAGCTGAGTTCTGCATGGAATATTCCCGAAAAAATATGGAAAAATAGAGAATATTTGAATAAGTCCATTCCAGGTACAAGCATCAAATATATGTGGATATTTAGGAATGGAAAAGCAAAGAATAGCACATTGGTGCTGCATAAATGGAATTTGATAGGGAAAAGGTGGTTCCCATACAGTTGGAGGTTGGGTTGGAGGTTGGGTTGGAGGTTGGGTTGGAGGTTGGGTTGGAGGTTGGGTTGGAGGTTGGGTTGGAGGTTGGGTTGGAGGTTGGGTTGGAGGTTGGGTTGGAGGTTGGGTTGGAGGTTGGGTTGGAGGTTGGGTTGGAGGTTGGGTTGGAGGTTGGGTTGGAGGTTGGGTTGGAGGTTGGGTTGGAGGTTGGGTTGGAGGTTGGGTTGGAGGTTGGGTTGGAGGTTGGGTTGGAGGTTGGGTTGGAGGTTGGGTTGGGGTCGGAGTACGTCGTGGGGGTCAGAATGGACTTGGCTTCAGCTTATGTGCTGCACCCTCACTAATACCGGTGTCCAAGATTTCGGAGACAGAGTACGACTTAGAGAGTTAGGATCAGACTTAGGAGCTAGGCGTGATTCGATATTTGAACTGGGGAATGAAGTCCCCAGTTGGGCAACTTAAATACATATTTTGAAATCTAATAATAATTACTCCAGTGATGGGTCTCCAAGGCCAATGGCCTTACATGAGTATGTCCGAGTCTGACGGGGATGGATGTCCGGGTTCCTATGGTGATGCTGATGCATCAATCAGAACTGGAGACGGATGGGTGGAATCGGCGGTGACAATCGGACAGGTAAATGGAGACGTAGCGGTTTCCAAATGGAGTATAGATTTCATATGCATGGGGATCTGAGTGGATCGGACGGGGATCTGGTCGTTAATGAATATAGTCATAACAGTGGGGATCTGAGTGGATCGGATGGGGATCTGGGCATTAATGAATATAGTCATAACAAGCAGCAAGAAATGAATAAGACTTCCAGAGTCTAGAGTTCACAGATGCTTAAGGGTCCAGATATTCTGAAATGAGGGGAATGCACTTAGAGGCTAAAGGAAGTAGGTGGATGAATCCAACCGTCCAACTGTTATGACTATATTCATTAATGTCCAGATCCCCGTCCAATCCACTCAGATCCCTGCGCATATGAAATCTATACTCCATTTGGAAACCGCCGTCTCCATCTACCTGTCCAATCGTCACTGCTGATTCCGCCCATCCATCTCCGGTTCTGATTGATGCATCAGCATCACCATAGGAACCTGGACATCCATCCCCGTTGGACTCGGACATACTCATGTAAGGCTGTTGGCCTTGGAGACCCATCACCGGAGTAATTATTATTAGATTTCAAAATATGTATTTAAGTTGCCTGACTGGGGACTTCATTCCCCAGTTCAAATATCGAATCACGCCTAGTTCCTAAGTCTGATCCTAACTCTCTAAGTCGTACTCCGTCTCCGAAATCTCGGACACCGGTATTAGTGAGGGCACAGCACATAAGCTGAAGCCAAGTCCGTCCTGACCCCCACGACGTGCTCTGACTCTGACCCAACCTCCAACCCAACCTCCAACCCAATCTCCAACCCCCAATCAGACCTAGTGTGTAACACCAACCAGTGACACTCTGAAGCAGGTAACAGCAATGTGTGAAGTAGTCTAGCAACTGCTTCACACGAGTTCAAGCTTCTAATGCTCTGCAAAGGCAGTACACACTAGTAACTTAAACAAGAGCACTAATGGCAGGGCTATCAACAGACAATCTCACCCTGTAGATTTGTAGTCACGTGAGGCAGATACTACACTCACGCCCAAAGCAGGAATATCACTACTTCAAGTGCAATCAAGTACAGTTACACAACTGTAAAAGATCCTTGAACTGGTAATCAACACTTACTGAGATATAGAGGATGACACTGTATGTCACTCTAGTCACACTGGTGTGCAGAAGATGGGTAGAATTGGTAGAATATGTTACTATTTCAGAGGCAGAATGACCTCCTTATATATTGTATTTACAGGGGCTGACTAATGGTTCTGGAATATTCTACCTATTAATAGATGGAAACTACTGGAAGGTTGTGGAAGGTGGAAGAAAGGGGTAGAATATTCCAAGCCAATCACAGGTTCTGATCACTGCACTAACACTGATCAGGAGCTCAATAATGGTTCTGGAAAGTTCTATCTAATAATAGAAGGAAACAGCTAGAATGTTATGGAAAGGGGTAGAATATTCCAAGGCAATCACCTGCTCTGATCCCTGAACTAGGCACTGATCAGGCAAAAAGAAAGGTATCCACCCTGTTTTCTGCACTGGTTTGCACAGCCATGGATAGCCACATCTCAGGTCAAGATCTCCATGGAAAATTGTGCCCTGAGAGGCTGTGTTATGACTATATGTTATGACTATATTCATTAACGCCCAGATCCCCATCCGATCCACTCAGATCCCTGCACACATGAAATCTATACTCCATTTGGAAACTGCCACATCTCCATCTACCTGTCTGATTGTCACCGCCGATTCCACCCATCCATCTCCAGTTCCAATTGATGCATCAGCATCACCATAGGAACCCAGACATCCGTCCCCATTGGACTCGGTGTTACACACTAGGTCCGATTGGGGTCGGAGATTGGGTCGGAGTTGGAGCACGTCGTGGGGTTGGAACGGACTCGGCTTCAGCTTATGTGCTGCGCCCTCACTAATACCGGTGTCCAAGATTTCGGAGACGGAGTATGACTTACAGAGTTAGGATTGGACTTAGGAGCTAGGCGTGATTCGATATTTGAACTGGGGAATGGAGTCCCCAGTCGGCAACTTAGACGCTTGTTCGGAATCATGTCAGTATACAATATTCTGATGTATAGGAGATATACATCAGGATTTCAATGATACATAAAGCCAGGGAGTTACAATTTGGATATCTTAAAAGATTTCGGATGTGTGAAATTTTCATAAATATAAACATATATTCTATATTTTAATAAACTTTAAAAGATAAGATATTTGGTTGAGATGAACATAATTATTTACATGGATATAATAGGAATGTATATATGAATATAATTGGTATTATATAGGGTATTTAGATATACAAATACCAGGTGGGGATTAAAGATAGTTCAAATTATGTTACAAGTATTGTATAAGAAAGGATCCATGATATTTGGATATTCCCTCAAGAGAGTTGCCACCACTAAATGGGGAAAAAACAATTATTTTTGAGAATTATGCCAAAATATCACAATATGTTTTAATCTAGTATATTGTGTAAAATTTGAGAATCATGTTGAAATATGAAAATAAGTTTGAATTGAAGTGTATTGTATAAAATTTGAGGAAAATAGGTTGTACATACGTATTTGTTGTATTTCTGAATAAGCGTCTTAAATACATATTCGAAATCTAATAATAATTACTCCGGTGATGGGTCTTCGAGGCCGACAGCCTTACATGAGTATGTCCGAGTCCGACAGGGACGGATGTCTGGGTTCCTATGGTGATGCTGATGCATCAATCGGAACTGGAGACGGATGGGCAGAATCGGCGGTGACAATTGGACAGGAAAATGGAGACGTAGCGGTTTCCAAATGGAGTATAGATTTCATATGTGCGGGGATCTGAGGGGATTGGACGGGGATCTGGTCGTTAATGAATATAGTCATAACAGTATCTCTCCATTTAAGGCCGAGCCCCTGAGGCCTCATGTCCATGGATTGAATAGGTGAGACGATTGGGTGCGGTCGGAGTTATACTGGGGGTCTGGAGACATATAAAAGGAGGGGCATGATTGAGGTCTTATCCTCAACGATGTCAAACCCTTTGGCAAGCATGAGCGTGGCCGAGCTGGAGCAGTTGCTCTTGGCCTGACGGAAGGAAGAGGAAGAGGCGCAGAAACGGAAAGAGGAGGAGGAAGCAGAATGGAGATGGAAGGAGGAGGAGGAGGCAGAACGGAAACGGAAGGAGGAGGAGGAGGCAGAATGGAGACGGAAGGAGGAGGAGGAGGCAGAACGGAGACGGAAGGAGGAGGAGGAGGCAGAACGGAGACGGAAGGAGGAGGAGGCAGAACGGAGATGGAAGGAGGAGGAGGAGGCAGAATGGAGACGGAAGGAGGAGGAGGAGGAATGATGGAAGGAGGAGGAGGAGGAACGACGGAAAGAAGTGGCGAAAACGGAATGGAGAAGGAAAGAGGAGGAAGCGAAGGCAGAGAGGTGTCAGGGTTCAAATAAGTCATATTCTATTTTTAGTATTTTCTCTTGACACCCCTATCAGCGCAGCCTGTCAGGGTGCGTCTCCCCTATTTCATTGCCCCTATCACTTCCCCTATCTTTCCTCCCCTATCTTGGTTCTCCTATCCGTCTCCATCATTTAGTATAAAGACTCGCCTTGGTGCAGTGTGATCCCCTCAGCTTGATCTCTGAGGATATCCGCTGTACCAGGTAAGTCCCATGTATTTATCAGAAACAGCTGTATAGACTGAGGATATCCGCTGTACCAGCTGGCATTATTTCTTATTGGCTCTCACTTATTGAGTATCTTGTTGTTGTGGCCTCGTCATCAGCGTCGCCCTCACAGTTGCCTGACTGGGGACCTCATTCCCCAGTTCAAATATTGAATCACACCTAGTTCCTAAGTCTGATCCTAACTCTCTAAGTCGTACTCCATCTCCAAAATCTCGGACACTGGTATTAGTGAGGGTGCAGCACATAAGCTGAAGCTAAGTCTGTTCCAACCCCCACAATGTAACCGACTCCTTCTCCTTCTCCAACCAAACCTCCAACCTAACCTCTGCCCCCCAATTGGACCTAGTGCATAACAGTATATTCGAACTGCCATACTCACTCCTACCAATGCCACGATCCACCGCCAATTCCGAACATGCACGAACCGTCGAGGTGCCCGCTCCCAGCATCAACACCATCCCTGAGGTCATTGAAGAACTGACGGACCACATAGAGGCTGTCAATGAAGAAGACAACACTCTGCCCTCTCCAAATCTGGTGCAAGCCATCTCCCTGCTTGCCAGCAGCATCTGTACACCACAAGTTGCTAAGTCCCAGACCAAGGTCCAGGAACCCGACCCATTCAATGGTTCCAATCCACGCAAGCTCCAGCCATTCTTGGTGCAATGCCGGTTGAACTTCCATGACTGCCCTGATGCATTCACATCCGATTGGGTGAAGGTCACCTTTGCCATGTCCTATCTCAAGGGCACTGCACTGGACTACTTCAAGCCAGCGCTCATGGACGACTCCAATGACCTGATATGGTCAGAGGACTACTCCAACTTCATCTCCGAACTTCGGACCAATTTCGGTCCTTACAACCCCGAGGCCAATGCCGAGAACAAACTCGATCAACTTCGGATGAAGGAAAATCACAAATTCACAAAATACATTGTGAGTTTCCAGCAGCTAGCCCCAAAAGTCCAATGGGGTGACGCCGCACTCCGACGCCAATTTTATGTTGGACTCCCATCCCGTATCAAGGACAAGATATCACGCGTCGGTAAGCCAGATACTTTGGTTACCCTTCGCAAGCTCGCCCAATCCATTGACGCCCGTTATTGGGAACATCAATCCGAGGTCTCCCACGAAAATTCGGCCAACAACAAATCGGACAAATCATTGGACAAGACCCCAAAGTCCAACAAGGGGTCCGATAAGAGGACCACCGCCAACTCAGGCCAGAAGTCAAACACTGGTAACACTGCCGCTTCCGCTTCCGGTCAGAACAATTCTGGCACCAGCAATAACTCCAGAGCTTGCAAGAGTACTCCAGACCTCTCCACCAAGCTGGGAAAGGACGGAAAACTCACCCCACAGGAATGCCAGTGCCACATGGACAACAACCTCTGTCTGTTCTGTGGAAAGCCTGGCCACCAAGCCAAGGATTGCAACAAGGCAACCTCATCCACAGCAAAGGCAAAGGGCCATGCCACCAACACCATGACAGACAGGTCTGACGCAAAAGCGACGGACCCAAAAAAATAGTAAGCAGTCCTATAGCCTTTGTATGGGCTGAGGGCTGCATTGGTACTCCCCGTATGACAAATGAGGTCTGCCTGAACACATCCACTCTTTCCCACTCCGACTCCCTTACCCTCCTCGTCTACTCTGACTCCATTCCTGATACCGCTATTCAAGCATTAATTGACTCCGGTTCTACTCATTGTTTCCTCGATTCCTCTTTTTCCAATTTACATAAACTCCATACATACACCATAACTCCGATATCACTCTGATTATTTGATGGCACTACTAATGCTGTTATTTCACGAGCTATAGATCTGTCTATCCATTTTTCTGTCGGAGAAATCCAGAACCTTACATTCTATGTTACTCCACTTGACTCCAGCTGTTCTGTGGTTCTCGGACATAACTGGGTCACCCGCTACAATCCGTTGATTGACTGGGCATTGGGCCATATCACATTCCGTTCTCCAGTACAGGCTGTGTCATCCCTGATGTCACCAGCAACTTTAGGTGTGAAACTATCTTCCCCCTCTGCTGACTCCGCTCCGATAGATACTCCATCTACCCCGCCGTTTATATCAATGGTGGACGCTATGGTCTTCACCAGACTAAGCAAACTGGATGGTTCTCACACATTCCAGGTTCACCTCTCTGATCCAATATTCCTCGCTGCTCGTTCCACCCGATCAACTCCACCAGACCTATCTATGGTTCCTAAAGAGTATCATGAGTTCACTGACATGTTCAGCAAGTCTAAAGCCAACTTCCTAGCAGAACACCGACAATATGATCTCAAGATCGAACTGGATGACAACTCCACCCCTCCACTTGGCCCTATCTACTTGCTATCACAAAAAGAGCTACTGGCTCTCCGAACATTCATAGACGAGAACTTGGCCATGGGCTCATCCACCCATCCCTATCTCCCCATGGAGCTCCGGTCCTATTTGTCTGCAAAAAGGACGGATCACTCCGTCTATGCGTTGACTTCCATGGACTCAACAAGATCGAAAGACCGATACCCGATACCCTGCACCACGGACCTACTTGAAAGTCCTCGAAAGGCTAAAATCTATTCCAAAATAGATCTCCGACATGCCTACCATCTACTCCGCATCCGAGAAGGCGACAAATGGAAAACGACCTTCCGCACACGATATGGATCTTTCGAGTGGTGCGTCATGCCCTTCAGACTAACCAATGCTCCAGCCGCCTTCCAGAGGTTCATGAATGATACCTTCGCCAACCTCCTCGATGTGACCGTCCTCGTTTACTTAGACGACATTTTGGTATATTTGGACAATGAAGAAGAACATTGGACACATGTCTGAGAGGTACTCCGACGTCTCCGAAAACATGGCCTCTTTGCCCACACTGACAAATGTGAATTCCACTCTGACTTGGTCGAATACCTAGGCTATATCCTCTCCCCGGCAGGATTGACAATGTCTGATGACAAAATCAAAGCCATACAGGAATGGCCGGAACCCCAGAAGGTTGAGGACGTACAGTCCTTCCTAGGGTTCACCAACTTCTACCGCCGCTTTATTCACGGCTACTCCGATATCACTGTTCTGCTCACCTGACTCACTAGGAAGGGTATCCAATGGAATTTCACTGACAAATGTAGACAGAGCTTTGAGACCTTGAAAAAGGCCTTTACTTCCGCTCCGATACTGACTCATTGGGTTCCAGACGTTCCTATCCTATTAGAAACTGACGCCTCCGACTATGCACTTGCCGCGATCCTGTCCATCATCTCTCCAGACAACGGACAAGTCCATCCAATCACTTTTCACTCGCATACATTTACACCCCCTGAACTGAACTATGACATCCATGACAAAGAGCTCCTTGCCATATATGAAGCCTTCTGGATATGGAGACACTACCTTGAAGGCCCCTCCGATCCGGTGGACGTCATAACTGACCACAAGAACTTGGAATACTTCTCCACAATGAAACTGCTCACCCGGAGACAAGTCTGATGGTCCGAATACCTATCTCAGTTCAATCTCATTATCCGTTTCCGCCCAGGTTGACTTGGAGCAAAGCCCGACGCTTTAACTAGGTGATGGGACGTCTACCCTAAAGAGGGGAATAGCAACTATGCCACTGTAAACCCACACAACTTTTGTCCTGTGTTCACTAATGAGCAGCTGGCATCGTCCCTACAAGCATCCACCCTCATGACTCCCACCCTCTGAGCTGTCACCATTATGGACATCGACCAACTCCACTCCGACATCCACTCATCACTCCGATCCGATCCTGTTGCAGTTAAACACTTGGACAACCCTTCCGATCTGAAATGGTCACTTGACCCCAAAGGACACCTCCAACACAACAACCGGATATATGTCCCCAATGCCAACGGTCTCCGACTCCAAGTTTTGCAGTATTATCATGATCACCCGATCTCCGGCCACTTCAGGCAAAATCACACACAAGGATTAATCTGATGGGACTACATATGGCCAAAAATGTGAGAATACATTCAACACTACTGTAACTCCTGCACCATGTGTATGTGCTCAAAATCGCAAAGGCACAAACCCTATGGAACGCTTAAGCAACTTCCGGTCCCAGAGCAACCATGGAACTCCATCTCCATGGATTTCATAGAGAAGCTCCCCCCATCACTCAGATACGACACCATACTCGTAATTGTCGACAGGTTCACTAAACAGTCACTATTCATTCCGACACATGACACTATCACCTCCACCTCACTAGCTAAATTGTTCATTCTCCACGTATTCTCTAAACACGGAGTCCCATCGCATGTCACATCCAATCAGGGCTCGGAGTTCATGTCCTCCTTCTTCCACACATTAGGAAAGGCTCTCGACATGAAGCTTCACTTCACCTCCAGATACCATCCTGAAGGAGACGGACAAACAGAACAAATGAATCAGTCCCTGGAACAATATCTCCAAGTCTATTGTAACTATCAACAAGACAACTGGGCTGATCTACTTCCAATCGCAGAGTTTGCCTACAACAACGCTCCAAACGCAACTACTGGCATCTCTCCATTCTTTGCTAATAAAGGCTATCATCCAAACATCTCCGTCCACCCCGAGAAGGAACTTGCCTCCACCAAAGCCCGCCAATTTGTAACCGACCTTGATCAACTACACCAACATCTCCGAGAAACCATCTCCAATGCCCAGAAACAATATCAAGTCTCTGCAGACCGATGCTGCATTCCAGCTCCGGACCTGCAAATTGGAGACAAAGTATTCATTAAGGCCGAACATTTCTGGACCACCCGTCCATCAAAGAAACTCTCCAAGAAATACTTAGGTCCTTATGAGGTCACTGCTTGCGCAGGCAGCAGGTCCTTATGAGGTCACTGCTTGCGCAGGCAGCAGGTCCTTATGAGGTCACTGCTTGCGCAGGCAGCAGGTCCTTATGAGGTCACTGCTTGCGCAGGCAGCAGGTCCTTATGAGGTCACTGCTTGCGCAGGCAGCAGGTCCTTATGAGGTCACTGCTTGCGCAGGCAGCAGGTCCTTATGAGGTCACTGCTTGCGCAGGCAGCAGGTCCTTATGAGGTCACTGCTTGCGCAGGCAGCAGGTCCTTATGAGGTCACTGCTTGCGCAGGCAGCAGGTCCTTATGAGGTCACTGCTTGCGCAGGCAGCAGGTCCTTATGAGGTCACTGCTTGCGCAGGCAGCAGGTCCTTATGAGGTCACTGCTTGCGCAGGCAGCAGGTCCTTATGAGGTCACTGCTTGCGCAGGCAGCAGGTCCTTATGAGGTCACTGCTTGCGCAGGCAGCAGGTCCTTCACCCTCCACCTCCCAGACCACTTCCAAGCAGTTCATCCAGTCTTCCATTTATCCATGCTTGAACCTGCAACTACAAATGAGATCTCCGGTCGCACGCAACCCCCACCTCCCCCAATCATCATCAAGGGAGACAATGAATATGAGATATCTGAGATCCTGGACTCAAAGATCGACCATCGATACAAGTGCAAGCTCCAGTACTTAGTCAATGGACTGGGTACGAAGGCACCGACAAAGAGTCCTCATGGATCTCCGCATCCGAACTCGATCACACATCCGAATCCATCTCCAACTTTCACTCCACTTATCCAGACAAACCTGGCCCTCTTATGAATCTTTAAGTTTGATTACTAATGCTGATTCTATTATTTCGCATTATCATTTTATTACAAGTCACAAGGAAAATTACCAGCCTGCCCAAAAAACCCCGAAGGAATATCACTCTGCCTCATTTTTCTCCACTCCAAAATTTATAATCATAATCATTTTTATTTTTATACATTGCATTTCCTTTTCCCCTTCCCCTTATCTACCTCAGGCTCCGTCTCCGACTCATCATCACTCTCTACATCCGACACCCAATCTTTCTCATCCCCCATGTCTGAATCCTCATCCAAGGGGGCCATGAACTTCCACAACCGACGTAACTCGGCTGTCCGCCGACCCTCCAGAACCTCTTTCCATTTCATCATCTTCACCAAGTCCACTAGCAACCCCTCCATCCGCCGGAGGTGCTCTGACTGCAGGTTAACCAGCCAGATAAGCTGGCCCATGGTACTATTGGGTGCAGAGATGCGCCCCGTACCTGCACCAGTCATTGCCCCTTCCGATCCAACACCGCTACCCCTGGCTGCCACAGCACCTGTCTCTGTCCACTGCTGTTTGGTTGGGCGACCTTCCGATTCTTTCTCTGCCCCTCCTTGTACCACTAGTCAGGGCTTGACGCTCCAACTCCGGGGATCAAACTTTCCATCGATCCTACACCCTCCTTTCCGACCCCGACAACGATTGCAGGACCGAAGGCAGCGAGTTGGGCCAGTAGGCCACATGCACTCCATGCCCACATCACAACACAAGTTGCATGTTACACCGGGCCCACCAAATGGCTCCATTGGAGCCAGAGCCTTGGGTGGTCTGCCCCTTCTCGCTGCAGCCTCCAAATGTTCCCTCTCCTCCTCCTTGTCCTGCTGTTCTGCCGCCGCCTTCTCCATCTCACGCTTGCGAAGCTGGATCGCCGACCTAGCGACATGCAGCTCCTTCTTACAGGTCGCCAAAACACGACTCTCCGCCTTGCACCATAGACGCTTGTTTGGAATCATGTCAGTATACAATATTCTGATGTATATGAGATATACATCAGAATTTCAATGATACATAAAGCCAGGGAGTTACAATTTGGATATCTTAAAAGATTTTGGATGTGTGAAATTTTCATAAATATAAACATATATTCTATATTTTAATAAACTTTAAAAGATGAGATATTTGGTTGAGATGAACATAATCATTTACATGGATATAATGGGAATGTATGTATTAATATAATTGGTACTATATAGGATATTTAGATATACAAATACCAGGTGGGGATTAAAGATAGTTTAAATTATGTTACAAGTATTGTATAAGAAAGAATCAATGATATTTGGATGTTCCCTCAAGAGAGTTGCCATCACTAAATGGGGAAAAAAAAATTATTTTTGAGAATTATGCCAAAATATCAAAATATGTTTTAATCTAGTATATTGTGTAAAATTTGAGAATCATGTTGAAATATGAAAATAAGTTTGAATTGAAGTGTATTGTGTAAAATTTGAGGAAAATAGGTTGTATATACGTATTTGTTGTATTTCTGAACAAGCGTCATATGACCCTCCGATCTGCCTCCTGCTTCTCCATATCAGCACTTGGGTACGCCTTCAATGAAAAGACCGCGACATCAAGATTCTTCTTGGTGGTAGCAGCATAGAGCTCCACTCTTTTGCGGGCCTCGACCGCAGCTACCCAAGCCATCTCCTCGTAACAATTTGAAGTTGGATCTGGCTCCACATCCATCCTGACGTCCACGCCTGCCTCAGGCTCCACATTTGCATCGAGCCCCATATTGGCATCTGGATCCGCCTCCACCTCTGCCCTCTCCGCCTCCACCTCTGCCCTCTCCGCCTCCACCTCTGCCCTCTCCGCCTCCACCTCTGCCCTCTCCGCCTCCACCTCTGCCCTCTCCGCCTCCACCTCTGCCCTCTCCGCCTCCACCTCTGCCCTCTCCGCCTCCACCTCTGCCCTCTCCGCCTCCACCTCTGCCCTCTCCGCCTCCACCTCTGCCCTCTCCGCCTCCACCTCTGCCCTCTCCGCCTCCACCTCTGCCCTCTCCGCCTCCACCTCTGCCCTCTCCGCCTCCACCTCTGCCCTCTCCGCCTCCACCACTTCATCTTCCTCAGCCACACCCAACCCAAATAATGGCCACACCCGCGGACATAACGGCAAGTCAACCACAGTGACAGTTGTCGGATGAGTTGTCTCCGTCCGTGTAACAGAGATGATGGCAACCTCGGGGGTCCCTGTCCGTATTGGCACACTCGGACTTCCTGGGTGGCTGGTTCCCCCTGCCCCGGTCACCTCCTCCTCTACCTCCATGGCAGCTTCTAGCTCATGCGCCTGCTCCTCCACTTCCTTCAGTCTTGCGGCCGCAAGTTCCTTGACCCTGCAGGCTCTCTTGGCCTTTGCTTCCTCCTCTTTCCTTCTCCGTTCTGTCTCCGCTGCCTCTTTCCGCCTCTGCTCCTCCTCCTCCTTCCATCTCCGTTCCGCCTCCTCCTCCTCCTTCCGTCTCTGTTCCGCCTCCTCCTCCTCCTTCCATCTCCGTTCTGCCTCCTCCTCCTCCTTCCATCTCCGTTCCTCCTCCTTCCATCTCCGTTCCTCCTCCTCCTCCTCCTTCCGTCTCCATTCCACCTCCTCCTCCTCCTCCTCCTCCTCCTTCCATCTCCGTTCCTCCTCCTCCTCCTCCTCCTCCTCCTCCTCCTCCTCCTCCTCCTCCTCCTCCTCCTCCTCCTCCTCCTCCTCCTCCTCCTCCTCCTCCTCCTCCTCCTCCTCCTCCTCCTCCTCCTCCTCCTCCTCCTCCTCCTCCTCCTCCTCCTCCTCCTCCTCCTCCTCCTCCTCCTCCTCCTCCTCCTCCTCCTCCTCCTCCTCCTCCTCCTCCTCCTCCTTCCATCTCCATTCTGCTTCCTCCTCCTCTTTCCATTTCTGCTCCTCTTCCTCTTCCTTCCGTTGGGCCAAGAGCAACTGCTCAAGCTCAGCCACGCTCATGCTTGCCAAAGGGTCTGACATCGTTGAGGATAAGACTTCAATCATGCCCCTCCTTTTATATGTCTCCAGACCCCCAGTATAACTCCGACTGCACCCAACCGTCTCAATCCATGGACATGAGGCCTCAGGGGCTCGGCCTTAAATGGAGAGATACTGTTATGACTATATTCATTAATGTCCAGATCCCCATCCAATCCACTCAGATCCCCATGCATATGAAATCTATACTCCATTTGGAAACTGCCATCTCCATCTACCTGTCCGATTGTCACCACCGATTCCACCCATCCATCTCCGGTTCCAATTGATGCATCAGCATCACCATAGGAACCCGGACATCCATCCCCATCGGACTCGGACATGCTCATGTAAGGCCATCGGCCTCGGAGACCCATCACCGGAGTAATTATTATTAGATTTCGAATATGTATTTAAGTTGCCCAACTGGGGACTTCATTCCCCAGTTCGAATATTGAATCACACCTAGTTCCTAAGTCTGATCCTAACTCTCTAAGTCGTACTCTGTCTCCAAAATCTCGGACACCAGTATTAGTGAGGGCGCAGCACATAAGCTGAAGCCAAGTCTGTTCTGACCCCCACGACATGCTCTGACTCCGACCCAACCTCCAACCCGACCTCCAAACCCAATCTCTGACCCCCAATCAGACCTAGTGCATAATAATAGTTAGGATTGGACTTAGGAGCTAGGTGTGATTCGATATTCGAACTGGGGAATGAAGTCCCCAGTTGGGCAACTTAAATACATATTTGAAACCTAATAATAATTACTCCGGTGATGGGTCTCTGAGGCCAACGGCCTTACATGGATATGTCCGAGTCCAATGGGGATGGATGTCCGGGTTCCTATGGTGATGCTGATGCATCAATCGGAACTGGAGGCAGATGAGCGAAGTCGGTGGTGACAATTGGACAGATAAATGGAGATGGGATGGTTTCCAAATGGAGTATAGATTTCATGTGCGTGGGGATCTGAGTGGATCGGATGGGGATCTGGGTGTTAATGAATATAGTCATAACACACATAAGCTGAAGCCAAGTCCATTCCAACCACCACAACTCTGACTCCATCCCCAAAGATCCAACCCCCTGACAGACCCAGTGCATAACAAATCTGCAAGTCAATCAATAATAAGATGGTCATCATAACAAATGTGTATACACTAACTATTGTATGCATAGTAAGTACTTGCAGTACTTACAGCACAGCACATAAGCTGAAGCCGTCCAATCCATCAACCCCCAACACTCCAATCCTCCAACAGACTTAGATGCCATGCCCTTAACTGATACAAGGAGTCCCGTGAGCCTTGGATAGCAAGGTAGCTCCTGTGGAATTCTCACGATGAACCTATAGTAGAAGTGTCTGGGGTGCTTGGCAAGGGGCAGCTAATGACATGCAACTTCCGAGAAGCATTGGACAATGAGTGGTGCACTGTAAGATCTGAATATGCAGTATAAAGGACGACGCTTGGATCACATCTGAAAGCCCTGATGGACCAATAATGGCTGCCCCTAGTGATGTGGCGGGCCTACCAGGATGAACCTGGTAGTTGCCCTGAGAGAGAGCCTAATAAGGACACGATTGACCAAATGATCCACCTCAAAGTCAAGAGCGGTCTGATTCAGGCAATCTGCCTTCAAGAGTCTGACCACGGGGTCAGCGGGATATTTGACGGTGTCGATCTTTGCTGGTCATGTGCAACCTTCAGGGTCATGAAAAATCAATGAACTTCTAAAAAAGTGGAGGGAAGGTATGTTTAGGACAACATGATAAGTTACATCCAAATAATTAAATTAACATCAATCATCGCTGAAGTGAGTCAGTGAGCCATCTGAATATCTCTAAGTGATGTTGAGGCTCACCCCGGGGTCTCTCTCCGTAGGAAGAGATCTATTGCCGCTGAAAATGCAGCAAACGCGACAGCCCCACCCAGCGACGCCCGAGGCCCTTGTGACCGGGCTAAAATGCCTCCCGAGAGAAATCCCGCCGCCACTGGGTTTACTATATCGTTTCTAGCACGATACTGCGATGACCATGTCAGACTACAAGGGGGCGACAGAAATGCCCAAATTGCGCGCACCGACTCTATAACACACTCAATACCGCCAAATAGCCCGCCCACCTTGCCAAAACCCTTTCCAGACCGTAACATCCCACGACCCATATCTCTAAACATTTCCACCGTCTTTTGTCGAGTGTTCATTCCTGCCGTGGCTTGGGAGCGCAAAAGTGGGTCTTCGTATGCAAAGCTTGTAGACATGAGGGAAAAGAACGCCCCGATTGCAAAACCTACGCGGGAATCTGTCAATGGGAATAACTGTGAAGGATAGAGAACCACCTCCACCACCCGCAAGTAGAGTTTTGATCGCGCAGGACTCCATGCCTGCCTGTGTCCACTCCGCCCATTTCTTTTGTTGCACCAAAGCCGCCCTATCATCCTCAGTGGCACCTGGGGCTATAAGAGTTGATACTGCACAACCGTGAAGACACGCTACCTGGAGGGAGAGGCTCCTGCCCAGCTGGGTAAAGAGGAGCCGTCCAAGGCATTGAAAAACAACGCGTGCGTGACACGGATCACAGTCACAAATCCGTGATGTTTCCGCCTCGTCGAGCAAATCCACGCATGCAAAATCGGGATCCAGACGCCTCTATACGTGCCACAGACACAGATGCCTCGCATGCACGAGTCTCGGCGGTCCGAAAGCAGTATCTGCAGGATCCTTTCATCGCCCGTTTTGTTCCTAGGGCACACTTGGTCCCTACCCGACCTCCACTGATTAACATCGGAACATATGTCAGGTCTGAAGCGATAGATGAGCTCGTGCTGGGGTGGCTGAAATATGCAGGTGCAGATGGAAAGAAAGTTCAGATTGTCAGTCTCGGTGCTGGGAGTGACACCAGGTTTTGGCGGCTCGCGGTATGTTGGGATGTAGTCAACTGCGGCTAGCCTTGTTGAGTCTCATGGCTAGACTGGCTCGATGAATCGAGAAGAGCGGCCTCAGGCACGGCTTGCACGTTACCTTGAGGTGGACTTTCCAGAGATTACATCAGCCAAAGTGAATTCTATCCAACGCTACCCCGAACTGAGCTCTGTCATTGGAGAGTTCACTGCTTCAGGTAACCTTTGTGCGCTACCTTGCTGCGGTCCATTGCTCAAATGGACGTGCCAGGGGCATCGCTTACCTCGTCTATCTATGCTATTCGTGACGTAGACCTTCGTGATTTCGAAAGTGCCTTCCCTGCTCTTCTTTCGACGGGTGAGAACACAGAAGCCCTCCTGGATCCCTCTCTTCCCACCCTAGTCCTCTCCGAGTGTGTGCTTGTATACGTGGAGCAAAGTCGGTCTGACGCCCTGATCGAGTGGTTTTCAAATACATTTGCCGTGATTGGTGCCATCGTCTACGAAATGTTTGGACTCAACGACAGCTTTGGAAGAGTCATGAAAGAGAATCTCAAGGTAAGCTGCTACGGTGAGCACTACTGTGCCCTGATGTGACTGCCCCAGATCCGCAATGTATCGCTACCGGGGGTAGATGCATATCCCACCCTTGATGCCCAATCGCGCCGATTTACGAACCACGGATTTGCATCTGCCTGCTCCGTGACCCTTCGAGAGATCCGCAATGAATACATTGAGGCCGATGAGCGTGCGCGGTGCGTAGGATATTTCTTGTGCAGTCTGACATGGTGTGATTTGTAGCTTGTTGCAGCCTGGCACGACTAGAACTGGTGGATGAAATAGAGGAGCTGGAGCTGGTTTTGGGGCATTATGTGATATCGTGGGCCGTCAAGGCCGGTGGTGCCCTTGGTGGAGATGGGGCCTCCGAGATGTGGGGCCTGAGACGAAAGAACAGAGCACCGGTTGGATGACCGTGCGGATGTCATTCGACACATGGACCAAACACGGCCCTGACCTGCCCTGATTCGGATATTCGGAGTAGATATGTATTGTCCGCTTCCCTGTTGGACTCGACTAAAGCCGTCACACACGCTAATAATAGATAAGTGTGGTCCTCCATCAGAGCAATTTGTACCGTATGCCAGTCAGTGTGGGAAGGCGTGAACTTGAGAGCGGAGCAGGAAGACTGCTATGCACTCATTGCGTAATTGAAATAGTGATGGAACGAGAGATGCACCGGCGGGCGCTCCTGAACCTGCAGCGCACACCCAAACGGGCTTGTCTCCGTGCCATCAACCCCTCTCGCCAAGATATAAAAAAAGCATGGGGCCTTGTCTATTTTTGCAACGTCACTCTATTTTTATCGAGAATAACTTTGCATATGGATGACTGCTGTCACGGATGAATCTTCATAAGGTGGAGAAGTGCTGCTGCATCAGTCCGATTACCATAGCTTTAATAACATTTGCTAACATTGTCTTTCCCCTTCTCCCCGTTCCCTAGCGTCCTCCGGATATCGTCGCTTAACCAGGCTAGATCTTTCTAGCTCCCGTCTTTTGCCATGGTTCCCCACTGAATACCCCGGCCATTCCCCCCTTTGGACCTATTCCCTCCAATAAACCATCCACTCCGTCCTCCGGTTGTACCAGACCGATCTATCCCTACCCTGAGTTCGCTCACATTTCTGCATTTTAGAGTCGCGCGCATCGCGCTATATAAGTGCTCGCAGCTAGTCCGGGTTGTCAGACTCCCTCGTTGGTCTTTGGTCGTCTCCTCATGCAAACTAGAGGACACAATGACCTTCGAGGCTACAGCAGTTATTCTGGGTCTCCCAAATCTTCCTTACCACCTTTACATGAAGTCCTGGGCGGTTCGTGTTCACATAATTGAATGCTGAGACACTCTTTGTATGACTCTTTCACCTACGTTTTTAGACCTTCTCAGTCACCCGGCATCCCCACCACCCCGCCACGCTTCACTAGGCGATCATGGGGGATTCATTGGAAACGTGAGTCGCAAGGGGGATGAGGTAGGATCCACACCTTCAGGCTTATACCCTATATATACAGCACACAAGTTATAGCCATCGTAAAATGGACGATGTGTCCGTGTCGCGACCCCGGGCATACCAATCCTATATACCACCGTCGTCCGCTGACTCTACATCTTCACGTTCAACCACGCTGCCTTTGCACTTCCGAAGCAATCCTCCTGCCCCCAGCGGGAGCTCCTCTGCTCAGCGATCGGCTTCGTACTCCTATGACCTCTTCAATGTTACACCGGATGCAGGTCTTGTTCATCAGCGTTCTTCGGGTCAAGACGACCTCGACGATTCAAGGTCGCGCCCGCGCGCATCCTCCTCATCGGACACACTTCGAAAATACGTCTGCTCCGAGTGCGGAAAACGTTTTGCCAAGCCCAGCACCCTGAAAGTGAGTTCCGCTACCCTGTTTCCAGGCATGCAGATCCTAAGTTTAAACAAAAAGAACCATAGCTTAACCCATACGGGAGAGAAGCGTAAGTGGGTTATGTGCTAGCTTTGATTACACATACGTATTGAAACGGTTCGCCAGCCTTCGAATGCACCCATCCGGGCTGTGGAAAGCGGTTCAGCATGGCTAGTAACATGCAGCGCCATATGAAGACCCATACATCTGGAAGCGCGTTTCTGGAGATACCCCATTCCGAGGATGTCGGGGAGGAGAGGCCTAAATACCTCGCCCGAAGTCAATCATAGTTCCCGTTGCATCGGCCAATGACATAAGTTGTCTCACTTCGATGTTGTAGCCATTCTCTGATTTTGTGCCTCCTTTCGTCATGTTCATTAGAGCGGGTGTATTTGTATTGGTGCTTGTATGCGTACCTTGAATAACCAAATCACGACATAGATCTAGATGGCTGCATAAATCTCTGTGGTGCCGAATTTTAAGCGGCTTCTGCCTGCCATCATCAAAGAATCCTTCGACCAACTTGCCGTGTTCTGACAGCTGCCAATAATTCTGTCAGGATCCACGGGTAAAGATTACAAGCCGTTCTTTTAATAAAACATGATCTGTTAGCAATCTGTTAGTGACATTTTGGTGCCTTGCTGCGAACACATGAGTCATATGACCTGGAGACATTAGGTGCGCATTACGGTCGCCGTATTGCGGCTCGGGCAATTGGCAAATGTACTCGAGGGGCCGCAATTCCTAAATAATGATGTCAAAATGTCTTGTACCCCTCGACCTATGTAAATACAGCCGGGAGACGGGTGTTCGATGCATCGCAACCATAGTCATTCATGTTGCTCACTAGAACATATAAGTATAAATCACAACACACGAAATAGCAGAAAACACCCCCGCTTGACTAGAAATAGAAGGATCTCCTTAAATTTTAAAGTGAATTAACGGCGAAATGCCACCGAGCATATTCAGAAGTAGCTTCCCGAGGCACAATGGACATGTACTATGGGCTACAGTTCTTCCTTCGCCTGAGGCGCTTTCCTGTTCAGGATGTCCAATAATTCGACATCAAAAACCAGAGTTGCACCCCCGGGGATCGTAGGTGGAGAACCACGGTCACCTTCAGGTTGACTGAATCAATGAAGAAGGGTTGATGTTGACAAGGGAGCACACACCATAACCCAAACTACTGGGGATACGAAGCTTTCGCTTTTCACCGATGCACATACTGCGGTACAGTGCATGCGTCACCCAGCCGTTGAACCTGAAAGCATAAATAGGAGCGTTTACCTTAAGAGACCTTGGTCCCAACTGTCGCAATGAAGGTAAGTCAACTTTTGTCCACGCATCGTGAGACGTCGAGAATTCGGTGACACTACCCTTTGATGACCTGCCCGGCTCCCACTAAAATACAATGCCATGATCAGCATCAGCAGCCCCAAAATGTCTACGAAGCATAAAGGAACCCACGACGGAAGTCGAATGGTTGATCACGGTCTCGCGATGAGTCAAACTTTGTGCCATCCACTAAAGTACCCGTGTAGTGCATGGAAAGTTGGTCTCCCTTCTCTGATTTGATCGGGCAAGACGTGGGTTTGTGTTTTACTCCTAAGAGCGTTGAAGGCGGATTCCAGCAAATGCCACGTTGAGAGTTATGTCTTGTAGGGTAATACCAACGCTGGACTAACCAATCTGCAAGGAGGCTACATCGCCCTTGTCAGCGGAGACGACAGCCACAAACGCAAGCAAGCAAGTAAGAGGTAGCGTTGACAAGGACAGCTTCATACTGGCTGCAGACTGTGACGTGGAATGCTCAATCGGAGCTGAGTTCGGCTACCCAATTTGAATATTTCTGGTCGGATTTGCCGGTGGCTTATAGTGCACTCTTGGCATGTCTCTCGTGGCTATCCTCACTGATGTAGATAGAAGACATCTCAGATCTCAGAAGTCCCAAGCATTCAGTACTTGAAAAGGAGCGTGAGCCGTATCTTGCCGCTTCATATACAAGATGCATGAACGTGCACACGTGCATATGTACATATATAAAGCTTCACTGTGTGCTCTCGAGCCCTGTCTCCCAATTAAGGACTCAGGAGACACTTATAGAGCTATGAATCAATTCCAACTTTCTCATAATCCACAGACAACTGCAATGCTACTCTTGTAATATCGTGACCAGCTATTCTCTCCTTGGCGTCCTGAATGCCTGTTCCTGCCTCTGCGTTTCTTCCTATTCATGAATATTGAGCGTATCTGAATTTCACTTCCATAATATGTACATTCCACAGACCACATGTCGCCGATGATACAAAATCAAAGCTTGTAAGAGCCACCAGTCTCCGCGTCGATGATCTATTAAACAGTCAGGACGTCTCAAATACGCATTGTATCCAGCTCACGTCGAAATATGGAGTTGCTGAGAACCAACCAGCTACCGGCGACCCGATCTGATCGCGACTGCAACAGGCTACGATCAGCCACGTTTTTCGTGATTTCGGGAAAGAAGATACTCGCGTAAACTTGGCTTCGTCGTCGGCAATCTTGATCGTCGCCGTATTTGTACCTCGGGCAGCCGCATCCGCAAGAAGTTGTACATGACAAGCATTCTCGAACCTTTTAAACACATAGGTACAGCGTCAGAGAGTAGGAATAATACCTGAATATGAAACTAACTTTATAAACCACGCCACAGTTTCTTCGACAGTCTCCCCAACGGTCAAGATACCATGATTCTGCAAAATCAGTGCCTTCTTGTTACCCAAATACTTTGCAACATTCGCCCCTTCATCGTCCGCAATGACAACACCGCCAAAATTCGGGTATAGCGCATGATCATCATAGAACACGCATACATCTTGGTTAGTGATGTCTATGGCACTTTGTCAGAAGACGCAATGCAATAAACACGAGAAAAATACCCAACGTCTTTCCTAATGTGCTGAACGCCTTGCCGTACATAGAGTGCGAGTGCGCTGCCGCGTCGACATCAGGCCTGGCAGCATGGATGGCAGCATGGATGCAGTATGCGGCACGGTTGTATATCTGTCGACCGGCTGAAAGAAGAACGACGGCCACATTAGCGATGCAGAGGATGAGAGACTTCAAAGTAAAATCACGTTTCCCGCCTCCCACAACGTTACCCTCGTGGTCAATTAAAAGAAGATCGGATACCGTCATGAGTCCGAAGGCAACTCCGAAGGGATTTACCCTGAGGATGAATCAGAATGCTGCAAAGTGGTATCTGTGATTACTTGGATCATGATAGCCCGCGTACCAAAAGTGGTCACGGTTACCCGGGTCACGAACTGTAATGTGTCCAGCGACGCCTTGCAGGAGATGTTACTTGAGATTAAAACTGAACCTCCCCCACCCCCTGACCTAGTGCGTACCTTCGTCATATCCATACTTTGCAAATATCCTGGCTATCCATCAGAACGGAGAGAAGCAAGATGAACTTAATCAGGAATACCTGAATGCACAAGCCAAACGTTCCTTTACATGCCGACGCTTCTGCTCGACTGAGTTGAACGTTGGCCTTGCCGGGCGTTGGAAGCCTTTGGCTGTGGATTGCACTTTGGAAGTGTTGGTCGGCTTGATCGTGAGGACATTCGACTCATTATCAGCTTGGATTTTGGTCTCAGTCTGGGCAGCCATGGTAGTGGTGGAGGAGAAAAGGAGATTGTTGTGGTGCTTGGAGGTTGTGAACAGCTCGGATCCGAAATCCAAGAATAAGCAGGGGGGAATCCGTCACGGCCTTGAGCTTCGAGGACTTCGACGAGACCAAATCCAGCTACCTGACCCCTGGCAGATGATAGAACCAGAAACTCAAGCAACATCACATGACTGGGCTCAACATCATAGAACCTATTCGACCACCGTGAGCAAGACTATCTGACAGGTAAGCCACGTCATTCGAACCTCTGCATGTCCTCCCTAGATTACATCAAGGAACGCCCCCTCCAGTCCCACAGACTCCCACCTACAAGTAAGTCTGTGCCATTCTCGAACTGCGTTTGAATCTGTAATATAGTGCTGCAGTGGGATGGTACTACTTACATACCATCTAGCCAGAAACATGCCCTTCAAGGCCCAAAGAACACCACAGCCATTGCGCAGCCAAGACGTGAGACGCAGAGTTTGTCCCAGATAGCGGAACTGGTGATGACTAGCTGAGGATGACTTGAGATCAACTGTCGCTGTGAACAGGCCTGAGAGCTGGTGACGAAAACCATGCTTTCACTCAAGCTCAAGGCTCAAAGCTTGAAGCTTGACCAACATGCAGGCTGGCCTGTCCACTTGAGAGTAGAGTGAACAAGTGCACTTCTACACACGGCTGTGGGGATACTACCAGAGTCCAGAAGCTGTAGTTCTACCAACCTACTGCTTATGCAGACAACGTCTGCGCTAGTCTGCTTGTTCTCTTCGATCTCAATGTTGGTCCAACGTAGAGCGCAGCCACCGCTCGCTCATAAGTAGTGCTTCCAATGTTCCTTCCTTTACAGATGCAAACTGGCGAGTATTTGAACCATCCTCACCGCTACCGAAGTCGCTCTTGCATTCAATTCACGGTACATACAATCACTTGATGCAGACCAAGCGTATCACTGATGATGCAAATCTCTTCGGAATCAAAGCTTGTAAGAGCCACCAGTCTCCGCGTCGATGATCTATAGACAGTCAGAACATCTCAAATACGCATTAAAATCCAACTCACATCAAAGTATGGGGTTCCTGTGAACCAACCAGCTGCCGGCGACGCGGTCAGATCATGACTGCAACAGGCTACGATCAGTCACGTGTTTCGTGATTTCGAGAAAGAAGATACTCGCGTAAACTTGGCTTCGTCGTCGGCAATCTTGATCGTCGCCGTATTTGTACCTCGGGCAGCCGCATCCGCAAGAAGTTGTACATGACAAGCATTCTCGAACCTTTCAACGGCGTCAGATGGGAGGAATAATACCTGAATATGGAACCGACTTTATAAACCACGCCACGGTTTCTTCGACAGTCTCTCCAACGGTCAAGATACCATGATTCTGCAAGATCAGTGCCTTCTTGTTACCCAAATACTTTGCAACATTCGCCCCTTCATCGTCCGCAATGACAACACCGCCAAAATTCGGGTATAGCGCATGATCATCATAGAACACGCATACATCTTGGTTAGTGATGTCTATGGCACTTTGTCAGAAGACGCAATGCAATAAACAAGAGAAAAATACCCAACGTCTTTCCTAATGTGCTGAACGCCTTGCCGTACATAGAGTGCGAGTGCGCTGCCGCGTCGACATCAGGCCTGGCAGCATGGATGGCAGCATGGATGCAGTATGCGGCACGGTTGTATATCTGTCGACTGGCTGAAAAAAGAACGATGGCCACATTAGCGATTCAATTCGATGCAGTAGACAAGAGACTTCAGAGTAAAATCACGTTTTCCACCTCCCACAACATTACCCTCGTGGTCAATTAAAAGAAGATCGGATACCGTCATGAGTCCAAAGGCAACTCCGAAGGGATTTACCCTGAGGATGGATCAGAATGCTGCAAAGTGGTATCTGTGATTACTTGGATCATGATAGCCCACGTACCAAAAGTGGTCACGGTTACCCGGGTCACGAACTGTAATGTGTCCAGCGACGCCTTGTAGGATATGTTACTTGAGATTAAAACTGAAACAAACCCCCCTCCTCCTCCGGACCTAGCGCGTACCTTCGTCATATCCATACTTTGCAAATATCCTGGCTATCCATCAGAGCGGAGAGAAGTAAGATGAATTCAATCAGGAATACCTGAACGCGCAAGCCAATCGCTCCTTTACATGTTGACGTTTCTCTTCGACTGAATTGAATGTTGGCATCGTTGGCATCACAAAGCCTTTAGCCTTGGGTTGCACTTTGGAAGTGCTCGTCGGCTTGATGGTGAAGCTGCTCGATTCATTGCCGGCTTGAACTTCGGTTTGCGTCTGGGCAGTCATTATGGGAAGCAACAAAGACTTGGGGGTTACCACTCTGGAAATCAAATGGCCTGGAAAACATGATTAATTGATGGATGAATAACTCGGGAAAACCGGCAGGCACATGTCACCTGTCCGGAAATCATGTGACTGTCACTCACAGGCTATGTATGCCTTCCCCTGGTACTTGTACATACAAGATAGTCAATTCACAGAGAGTAAAAAAATAACTAGAATACATTAGTATATCGTCGAGTCCCGTAATCGCCACCTCTTCAATGGCCCCCACCACATTGTACCTCTCGGAGTAAACTCATCATCATGTTGGTTTCGCCCCTGTGGTTTTCGACTACTATCTGGGGGTGATCCTTCATCGCTCACACCCTCAGCGTCACCACCCCGTATTGTATTCAATTGTCGATCACCCCCTGTCCCGCCCGGGAAACGACCAAGTCCATGCCCATTCTCGAGTTGCATCTGAATCTGAATCTGGTGCTCTATCGCTTGCACACGAGCAGCACGGACATGCGCTTGCCGCAATAAGCGCCATGCCCGTTGCGCAGCGGAGAATATCGGTATTGAGTACGAAGGTGAGCGAGATGGTGGTGTTATCGAAGTACCATCTTGAGATTGAGTGTCACCAACAGTGCTGGGGGCAACGGAATTTATGGTGGTAAGCTCTATAGAATCAGCATGCGACGTGGAGGTTCGCGATTGTGAAAGAGAAGTATTTCCAGAAGGTCGACGCCGTGCGAGCGTCACGCCCACGGATGACTTCCAACGTTCAAGACGAGCGGTAGTACCCCCCACGGTGCTCCCTACATCCTCCTCACTCAAGCCGAGTTTGCGTCCTTTGCGCTTGGCGCGTTTCCGCTCTTTCCTACCCCGCTTTTCCATGTCAAAATCTCGTGCGGCAATGCCACTGGCGCTCCCGACCCACCACCACCAGCCGAGGAAGCTTTGCCAGAGTACGACCGCCCATAATAGGGGTGAGAGCCACCCAAACCGAGGGCTAACGAACACGTTCAGGAAATTGAGGCCAGTGCTGACTAGCGCCAAGAATAATGCACCAGCCCCAAATGCAGCAGTGCCACCATCAGTACGCCATGCACTGTTACGGTTGACGAGAAAGCCCCATATGAGAAGAGAGAGTGTAAAGAGGAGAGACAGCGTTAGGTTGCAAATATTGCGCGCGGCATCGATGATATCATAGAGCTGTTGCTGATTAGAGCTGATATTATGGGGACTGAACGGAACAGATATGTTCTGAACATTCAGAGATGTCACAATTGCAGAACCGTCGAGGTGCGTTGATGTGTGATTTAGTGTGTTGTTAGTGCTCGACTGGGACGAGGAAGAGAACGCAGAAATTGGCAAAAGCGTCATGATGCTCGCCACAAGGGCGAGCGGTCCAAGAAGAAGGAATACGAGGCGTGATTCGAGGCGGGAAGGGTAAAGGAACGTCAGGAACTGTATGTGGGTGATCTGATACGAATCATGAGCATCTATAGTCAGCTGTCACTCGAATGATGCTCACTGAGGCCAAAGCTGATGTGCAAGCTTCCATGACATACCAGGCTGCAATTTCGGGAATGGACCAGTAGCCGACTCGGGGCACATCGATAGCAACGTATTCGAACATGTATGGCCACTCCTTGCTCTTTGCAGCCAGCGCGTTCAGTACGACAAACATAATGGCCATTATATTGATAAGAAGGGTGCATACGCCAGTGAACTGCAGGATCCAGTTAATGCGAGCAAGAGGCCAGTGATATTGCCATGTGAAACACAATTGAATGAGAAGAGTTGTTGTCAAGGTGAGAACAACTCCTGTAATGAGGAGTTGGACGGGGAGCGAGCGAGCGAATTGGGGTTGATACTGAAGGAACGGGTCTGAAGTGAAGTTTTGAGTCGCCCTCGCATTGGTATTGCTAGCCGACGAGTCAGAACGAATGGATAAAGTGGCCACGTGAAGTGCTTACTTTTGCGCATGCACGGCATGCATCTGAAGCACAAGTGATACAATCAGAGCACTGTCCATGCCAGGACCCATGCGCTTGAACGACGAGCACGGAAGTAAATCATGAACTAGCGGAGGGACTGCCTCCGCGAGTTCCTGAAATTACCTAATTAGCATTATTTGAAGGCCGAAGTGACTTGCGTAGAGGTTAAAAGTGACACAGTCAAGAGAAGTACTAATTGATGTGGTGGATACATGAAGTATGGCTACAGGACACCCGTCCAAAAGACACATAACACTCGAGGTCTAAGCTTATAAGGTTTATAATCGATTAGAGCAGCTGCCACAGTATTGTTCCTGAAATTATCACTGGAAACGCATTGAGGACATCAACACGGATGGCAGCATTGGCGCGAACAGGAACAATTCCTGGCGTAGGAGTGGCAACGGCGGAATCGGTAGTTATCTCAGTCTGCAGGAGATTGTATCAATTTCCGGACATAGTCTGGAGGTGAAGGGGACTGATTACTCACCACAGCCATGCACCGGCCCATTCTACAGGCCAGGTTTCGATTCCCCGAAACCACATCTGCTGGTGTACGGCCAATAGCAAACACCGATTGGTTCGCTGATGGAGATTCAGTGACATTTATACTCACAATTGCGAAAGACACCCACCAAACGTGAACAGCACGAGAGCATACATGAAGGAGAGAACGCGTCGCGAACACATGTTCAATAAGTTGCGTGGGGGGGTGTCGGTCGGAATTCAGGTGGTAAGGTAAACGAGTGGATTAGATAGAAAACTGAGTGCTAGACTCGTATAATTATCGATGGTTAACGAACCTCGTATTCAGCACTTATACACCATGCCAGCGTACATTTTCAAGCACAGCACCCCTTCATCTGAGCCCCTTCAGCATTGTGTGGATCTTGTGAGTGGGCCATTAAAGAGGAGTTTTAAATCCTTTCCCATTGAGCAACGGCGATCTATGCGCGACCAGTGCGACCGGGCACATGGATGTGGCGCAATATCATACAGAGCGTTGTATTTTATCTACGAGGGAAAAAGTCGTTCATGCATTCATGCCTATGATCCATCATACATCCACAGGGAACCAGACAGTACAAAGGAACATAGGTCCTTGGTGACCGATTAACAATGCACAGTGCGCTTTGAGTGCTCGGAATATATTTGCTGCTCCGATATACACGTTGGGACAGCCATAAGTACTTCAAAGGTTCTGTTAGCTATGTGGCAGTCGATCTGCTCGAACATATAGTCCTTCCGATCCCTTGTTTGGAGTGTCTCCCCTTGTGCCCAAGGACCCACGCCGCAAGCACAGAATTCCCTGCTTATGTATACGTAACTCAGCTGCCCATCGTGACTTTTGTCCCGTACTGCTATTACGGTCATGCATAACCGTCCATAAGCCCACATCCGAGTCGTACTTCGTCGTTTGCCCTCATTATGAACCTACCTTACTTCTACTGGGCGAGCTAGGTCCCTTCGTGCTTGATACTCGACGACCTCAAAGGTATTCCTTGGCCGATCCGTGATTGCTCTCATAAAGTTAGTGTTTACGTTCACGTACAGGCGGCCCATATGTGAGCGTGCATGAATGCTAGTTTTATTTACGATGGACCTCTCTGAGGGTGGTGACTACAGGAGTGACTGATGATTCTCGAGCATATATCAAACGTAGCATGAATTAATTCGCACCACAGCGTATCGCGTCGATATCGAATTCAAGCATTGTCAATACTAGTCACCCTCCGTCATGACACAGTCATTGAGCTATTCATAACCTTGTCTGTTGTCCTTAGCAAGAATCGTGAAGACTCATGTTGCGACTACAAGTCCTGCGGACAAGAGGGAGGCTCTACTTCATCAGTCACTTGCGGTGGTATCTATATACACTCACACATACTAGTTGCATGGTCAAGCTTTGGTTCGGAAATGAGATTTTCTACAAGAGGAGGCATACAGAGAAAAGTAATATTTTAGAAATATGTTAAAGAGGTCAGAGTACGAGAAGCAGGCGAAAATATTGGTTCAATGAGATAGCTAGAGTTTGCAAATGATATGGACATTGGTGATAACGCATAAGTAGTATACATGTTACCTCTACAGCTACTAATTTACCCTCACAACTTTGCGTTGATGGTCTTGAGCTTTGCGATTCGCATGTTCTCGTCTGAACCACGTGTTAAAGTCGATTGATGACATAAAAGAGACAGAGCATATGGAAGACTGGTGAGCTTACAGTTGTTATCATACAATCTATCACCTGGAACAGGGACGATATGTGCTGAAATTGAGCGTGTATCAACCATGCTCGGCACTACATCCTTGAGCCTCGGAGCACCAATCAGGCGCATGTTCATCTCGAACTCGTCCTGCACAAATCCGATAAGTAATCCGAGAAATGCCACGAGACACTCACATGCAGGATCGACAAGGCGTGCTCAACCCCTTCCTGGCCATAGGCGGAGAATGCATAGAGGAATGGACGTCCAATCCCCACTACATATATGATCGCATTAGCCCTTCTAGTTTTGTGTCATACACACGCAGAACCCTTACCAGCTGTCGCGCCTAACGCGATCGCTTTCAGCACGTCCGTCGCACGTCGTACTCCTCCATCAACAAATACCTGAAAGTCAGGATTCGGAAGTGTCATGCCTAGCTCACTCTTCAACTTCTCGACAACCTGTATGAGAACCTCAATGCCTGCGGGGGCAAAATCAAGCTGGCGGCCGCCGTGATTCGAAAGCACAACACCCTGGACACCAGCTTTGGCAGCAAGGATTGCGTCCTGTAATATCAAACAATTCAGTGGGGTGAATTGGCGCACAAAATTCGACACATACTTCCCACGTTTGTACTCCTTTGAGGATGAGAGGCACTTGACAATTCACAGTCAGCCAGCGTCCATTTAACGTGATAGAAGCATTCACTTTTCGTTATACTTCTGAACCACTCAAGATCAGACCAAGAAAGGCCCGGATCGATGAATGTCTAAGCAAGCATTGGCTGTGTAAGCATCGACCACTGCAGGTTTTGGGGTACATACACTGATTGCCCTAGCGGCACCCTGGTTCCGTTCGACTTGACCTCCTTCCTTCGTCTGTTCATCCGGTGCCTCATCCTCAAATTTCATGCGCATATCCTAGAGACGAAAAGAAATTCCTTAACGCGTTCACTTATCCAAAACGCAGCGCCTACCTTCTCTCTTCGACCAAGCTGTGGTGCGTCCACAGTAATAAACAAACCCTTGATACCCCGCTTCTCTGCGTGTTGCACAAACTCGCGTGTGCGGTTGCGATCCTTGTTCACATAAAGCTGCAGAAATTGTGGCTGTCCTGGCATTGCGGCATCAACGATCTCGTCGAACGAGCAAGACGCTAAAGTTGGAATCTGAATAATTCAATTTATTGTCTGTAAACCATCGTTTCACTCTCGTCAATGATAGAAACGGGACGAACCATTTGAATTATCCCATGTTTGCCAGCGGCTCTGGTCAAATTAAGTTCCCCATCGGGGTGTCCCAGTTTACCTAAAGCAGTAGCTGTCTAAGGATATGTCCGTTGTTACAAGATTCGAGAGGCAATGTATCTGAACTTACAATGTATACAGGCATGCTACTTAGGTTACCTAAAATAGTCGTTGAAAAATCTACAGCGGTGACATCGCGTAGCACACGTGGTCTAAACCATATTCTGGAGCAGAAAAGTGAGTCGATGATACTTGAAAAATTTGATAACGGACCGATGGTAAGCGGAGTGATTCTCCCGCAGAGTGATCTCGTCGTCAGCGGCAGAGGAATAATATGCCCATGCCTTCTCTGACATAACTAGCTTCGCAATGGCCTGGTTTCATTGTGGGTAGTGAGGTGCCGGATTTTGAAGATATAGACAGTAGTACCTCAAAGTCGTGCAGGTTCAGAATTTCGCTGAGAGGTGGCCGCAAATTTCGGCGTTCAAGACGTGCTTTCTCCTCCACTGTGACTTCCTTGACCACTTTCCCAACTGATCTGACATCCACCTTCCCTAAACTAGAGATGCGAAACGGAATGACTAAGTCATAATCTCGAAACAGGTCAACACACGTACTGCTTCTCCTTTGGCAAGTGTGTGGTAATGGCATCAGGGGGGTGAATGGGATCGTACTCCTCGCTATGAGTCAATTGAGAGGGTGGGATGTCTGTTGACTAGGACACAAGGACTGGCTTACGTTGCGTCCTTTCCGGCATATTTTAAGATAATCTTGCTTCCTCCTTGACATTCGACCTAGTATTAGCATGAATGTACGGATAAAGAACGAGCAGGCGCACCAGGATGGTCTGAAAAGGACATGGGCTATATGCATCGGTCTCCAACTACATCACAAGCCTAGGCTCACCGTCCAGGAACTCAGTAACGTCATATACTTTGCCTGCACGATCAATCAGCTGTGCTAGATTTCCTCGTCACACAGGTTTGGCTCACCGTGCACTACTATCCAACAGCTGCCTCTCGAGTTGTGCTGGGCAACAGTATCACCTGAAATGAGTTTCTCAGGCTCATCGGGCATGATGCAAAGAGGTAACGACCTAGTCGTCACTAGTCACTGCGTGGGTTTGTCCCTGCGAAGTTAAAAGTTCAACCAATAGGTGTATACCACTCCAAAGCCTATCGCGGTTTCCGGCTTCCGATCTGGTAATCAACAAGGGACGGCCCGGCATCCGCGGCACAGCCTCACCAGTCCGGAACCACCCACTTTATTACCTCCGAATAACTTCCGATCGCATCACAATATTGATATGAGACTGAGACAACAATGAATCAGTACTAGCTTGATATCAATGTGTGTAGGGCATCTTAAACGGAATATTAACTTGGTTCTCTGAGTAAACACTTAAGTTGTCTAACTCCGTTACAACATCTTACATATGCTCGTCTGCAGAATTCGGATCCACAAGCTCATCCTGAATGTACGTAAATCTTACAATTCCACCTAAACTCTCTAGACTTCTATATCCACCTCGATTTCCGTGTTCCAAGCTCTATTCTCGAATTCCTGCAGGAATGCATACCCTCTTGCGCTCTCCCTATCCGCAAATATACTCACCCCTGGACGCAATACACCCTCAGAAGATATCACAATGCAGAGCGTCCTTGTGCGACTTATCGCCACATTCAGACGGCGTCTTGCCAAAAGGAAAGGCAGTGCGATCCCCAGACTGCCGCGATGTGTGTGCGAGAACAGACAAATGACGAAAGACGCCTCGGAACCTATATAAACAATTTAAAGACTACGATTGCATAGTTGTTTATAACGCTACCTTGTAAGCGTTCGATGGTATCTACCGTTATTGGAACGTCGGTTTTCTCAGCCTGCTCGATAGCCTACAGAGAACAGACGCAATTAGTTGATTTGTAGCTGAAACGGTGCAATTGGAAGCCGGCAACTGACATCACTTTCGTCTTCCTCCATGTGAATTCCCATCCTATACATCAGTCTCTGTAACTCCTCGCCTTCCTCATTGTCTCTCTCTTTTCGTTCTTTCTCCCGTGCGTCCCATTGACTCAAGGCTAAATTAACCTTGGCTCTTTGAATTCTGTGAGGACATGCCACAAATATGTCATCGTTTTTACCACAAGCTTTCTCCAGCATTCGGACCAGGACAGCTGCTATTTTGGCTTCTGTGTGTACATGGGTCTCGTATGCCATTTCTCCCGGAGAATCCCCTTTCACGTGTAACCGCACTAGGGCGAGCGATATGGGGCGGGGGGTCGGAGTGGGGTCAGCATATATGCCATGCGTGTCGGTAGCCGACAAGTACATGCTCTCTTTGCGTGCTTCCTGCTTTATGGGGGGGTCGAATAGTGACTGTTCCTGCCCTAACATGGCTTTTGAGAGAGAAAGGAGGAGATTACGGCCTTTCTCCGTCACCGCATCCCTCGATGATGCCTCATTCTCCAGTCGCTTGAGTCGTGTGGCTACCAGTTTTGCCTGTACCTTCTGTGGCTTGAACGCTCGCTTGTATATTGTTTGGACAAATTCCCCGAGATCAGGATTTAGTCTACCAGAAAAATCAGCTGCGTGTCTCCATTCAATGTAGAATAATTGGCAGGCACCTGAAATTCTCCAGGAGCTGTACAACAGTCCCGGCACTGTCCTCTTCAGAAGCGGTCACGCCTGTACTATACAGGCCATCTTCTTGTTCATCTCTGCTCATCAAACAGTCAAGTATACTCCCAAACAATACTTGCTGTTCCCCTGCCAGTTCTGGGTACTTTCCAGAAAAAATTGGAGCTAGTTGCTCCCTATCTCCAGCCACCACAACCTTACCACCCCAAATGCCAGTGGGAGGAGTTAATGCACGGAGAACTAATGATGCCTCGCATAAACCTAGCTGTCCTGCTTCATCGATAACGACACAGTCCACGCCTTGCGTCAAGCGTTTTCCAAAGTTATAGAGTTGATACACTGTTCCTGCATATATCCACGTCCTTGCCTTGGAGCCGCCATTAGCACTTGACATGAATGCATCAACACTTGGGTCTGAATGGGTATGTCCCGTCAGAACGTGCTCTACACACAGTTCGTCAAGCCATTCGAGTGGCAGATGCGGAACTGAGCGGTAGTGTTTGATGATCTTCCGCAA
This sequence comes from Cantharellus purpuraceus, assembly GCA_025174535.1. Lineage (NCBI taxonomy): Eukaryota > Fungi > Basidiomycota > Agaricomycetes > Cantharellales > Hydnaceae > Cantharellus > Cantharellus purpuraceus. The sequence continues at coordinate 1,074,982 of JALBUN010000047.1, forward strand.
CTTGGAGAGACATCCCTGAATGGCAGCGTGTGACATTGCAGCGATGAAGATGATCTGCTGTTGTCCTGGTGCCAGCGTGCGAGTGCGAGCCTGTACCTCCACCATGCGAAGGAGAGAGAGCGCAATTGTGTAACTCTTGCCACTTCCTGGAGGCCCCCATCTGCAGCAATGACGGTTAGGAATGAAGGTGCATAAATGGAACACTCACACCACTGTCAGACGCTCACTCAGGATCCGTCGAACTGCTCTTCTTTGACTAGACTTCGGTACAAGTGCACCCGCGTTCTCGTTTCCTAGATCCCGAAGTTCCGTATAAAGGCGATGGAGCGATGCCTCTGCGTCCAACACGACACTGATGTGAAATGACCTCGACGATTTGAAAGCAAACCGGTGTCTACCAAACGACTTTGGATTAGAGATCAGTTCTGTAAACAACGGTAGATGTGTGTCCGTCATGGGCGTATCTTCTATATTCATTTGTAGATCTAGTTCTATCAGTGTACTGAGCACTTTGGTGGTGTTGAAATCAACTAGACGTGGGCTCAGACGATATGTTCTCCCTGGTAATAATGCTTTCTCAGCTCCAGTTCCCGACCATGTCCGCATCACAACGTGCGTTTTTTCATTCAAGATCTTGACATCTCTAATGTCCGCGACCCAAAGATTGTTATTTTTGACTTCGGTCGTCTGGCCATCCTCCCACTTACTGAATGTATAGCGACTTGGAGGGAACACCAGACCAGAGACGGAAAGGTCGTCAAACAGTGCTTCCAGTGGCAGTTGACTCTCTGGCTTATCAACCTGGTCGTCCTCGTCGTCTTCCAGAACAAGTATGTAGTCAAAAAAGGCACGATCGTGTTGGCGCTCTGAGGAAACTTCAAGATTTCCAGCAATAAGGTCGAAATGGTGTAATTGAACAGTAGAGTTGCTTTGATCTCCGTTTCCACTACCTGCGCTGGCCGTCGTGAAACGGTACACGAGTAGAGGGGCATCTGGACAACCTTCGATACGCCTGTCCCAAAGCTCCTGTAGCTTGAGGAGGACTTCGAACTAACATGACGATTAGGCTAGTGCAATGATCCATGAATAGATCCATTTCACTTACCTGCCGCATGTAAAACAACTTCCGTAGGACTTCTGTGCGACAGAGGTCAACCCAGTCCGCGCTCAAGACTCTGGCACGATTAACTAGTAGCTTGGGTCTATTTGGCAAAGAGTCTATCCTGTGTCGAATTTCATCTACCAAACCCTGACAGGTATCGTTTCTCGCCTCAAGGCCTGATTTTAGATCGACTATTTCGCCTTCCCAATACCTTCGAAACAGCTCATCCTCGTCCGGGCACCGGCTGACGCTGGGAATAGCAAAGATCTGGGCAGCTTCTTTTGTGTCCCACCAGCCAGCCACGGGAAGAGCTACGAGTCGTCGCAGCTCCTTCTTCAATACCACAATACGCGGAAGGAGTCCTACTGTCTTGCGATCAGTGTCACGTTCCCCACGATGATCGAGTCGGTCAATCTCTCCAACTATTTTCTGACGCATCATCTCCAAGGTTTCCATGCCGGTCAACTCTACACCAAGTCGTCCCAAGATGGACGTCATTTCTTCCTTCGACTGCCCTTTCTTCCCAAGGAAACCGAGAAGTGCACCTTCTAAGACATGCGGCTGGAACATGGTCGCCAAGAGGGAGGCTCCCTCACACAGAGCACCAATACACAATCGGATGTCATCGCTAGGCGATGTCTTCGGGCCACCAAGGCTTAAGTTCGGGGGGCTCGAGGAGCCCAGAGCAGCATTGACAAGATGCCCCTGTAAGGCATCCTTCTCCTGCACCGACCACATATAGAACTGTGTACGTGGAAGATCCTCTGCAACCCTGCTGTGTCTCGCCCTGTCGCGACCATCCATTTTCAACAAATTGGGAACCCCACATGATATCCGTCCGTGCAGATCTAGCACATCTCGTATGCAGTTGGAGAGTATCGGGATGAGATCGTCAGTACTTCCATGGATATGGCGGGGATGTTGAAATCCGCATTTCCGTGCAATGATGGCAAAAGAGGGATTAAGTTTTGTAGAAATACAAAACTCACTGATGCTAGTCACAGACTGGGGGCGAGAAGGGTCAATAATGAGCGAGATGTAGATGGCAATGTCTTCCGAGGAGGGGAGTGTATAGGTTTGGCGGTTCGTAAACTGGGGAGAACCCACATATAGCAAATAAAGACATAAACTGATGTAAATCTCGTACATGTGGCGTATTCATTATAGCAGCCTCAATGACAGGACTGCGTATTTTCAACGTGTTTCGGTCCTTTGATGGCGAGCTTGCACGCGGTTTCTCCAGATGTTGAAGAGCTAAGATCCGTCGCACGTTTCCGAGGCTAGCTGGCCACTTCGATGCCATATAATGGATAGATGGCTTGTTTTGTAGCAGTCCACGTAGCTGGGCAAGCTCGGAGACCCGAGTCTCGCCCAATTCATTAACAGACAAATTATCCATGTGCGGAACAAGATCTTCGATTTCTACGTCTTGTCGTCGACGTATCGCAGATGTTATTCCTTGTGCCAATTTCATAAATCCACGAACCTCATCCGCATCACTGAGAGATATTTCACCGGCTTTACCAAGGCCACCTTCTTTTTTCACACGTGAGCGACAAGTAGAAGCGAAGGGGCACGAACGACAGAGTGGGTTGAAGTGCCAGGGAAGTTCTGATTGGGCAGCAGACAAGACGGCTGGAAGGTGTGTGAAAATCAGCTCCGTTAGCGGAGGTGCTAAAGGCGCTATTGGAGTTGGATGAAGTGTGGTGAGAGACGAAAATGGCTCAAACGAGTCTATAGAAGGAATAATGGACGGAAGCCAGACCGCCGTTGTGGGCGCAGGAACAAAGGAAGAGGGAAGCATAAAAGAAAGACACAAGTAGTAGAAGTATGTTTGAACAAGATGTGGGGTCTTGAATCCGGGATGAAACCTAACTGAGTTAAATGTTACTGACAATGGAAAACGGTACAGACCTTCACATCCTTGGATGCCTTGGCTTCAATGACCCTCCAAATGAATCCACCATCTTTACGCCAGATTTCAAGTAAGTCAGGTTTAGCCAGACCAAACCGAGGAACCTATATTATCAACGTATGAATTCCTAGGAAATTTGAAGAACGTTTTCAAAGGTGTACATGTTGTGGTTTCACGCCATGCTTTGCGTACTCTTCAGCCAACCTTTGGGATGGTGGCCAAAATGATAGGCCTGCCACAAAAAAATGCGACCTATCGTCAAGCGCAATGATCGAGGCAATGTCCACCCCAGATAGTGGTGGTCCGGAATTGGTGAGAAGCAAACCAAGCTGATCCAGACGAGTATAAAGAGCAGATTCCCAAGTGTTACCGGAGGCAAACACAGCCAGAGAGATCGCCGTTGGTGACTCACGAAGCCCAGTAGCATGTGGCCGAGATATTCCTGTGCTCGTGGACGACATGCCATGGTACGATTGATGAAGGTACATGTCACACTGAAGATGGGTGTGCATCGCTAGATTGGTCGCCGTTATACGTGATGACTGGTACATACTGCCTTCAATAGCAGGCTGATGTTGAATGAAACGAGAGGTTGGAAGTCACAGTGACAGCATTAAAATCATTAAAATCATAACAGCAGAGTCAGAGTGCTCAATTAACAAGAGACTCCGAAGACTCCCACGAATTTAATGCCAATTGTGGAAGCTGTTTACATGGCGACTTAGCACTGCCAACGAATCTATACGTTCTACCTCTTGCCTCCATTTCGAGTTTCAACGTTTCTGGCATCTGGGTAGTGCCTCCTTGTAAACCTCCTTTTGGTTCAAAAGCCTTGAGGGTAAGCCCTCTTCACATTACTAAGCTGAGGCCTCACTTAGCGTAACTTCCACCACTACTTGCTCTCCAGGCCCCAAGATTGTCAGTTAGTTGCATTGCTTGAATGTTCTGAGCGGTCAACCAGGCACCGCACTGGTTGTACTGTTACCCCACGTTCTCTACATCCTTTCTTCCCAGGTCGCGGGTGGTTCCACTGGCGTGGTCAACGCTCGATCTGACTTTTCTTACTGTCCTTTGTGAATCTGAGCTATTCTTGGTTTCTTTGACGTGAGACATCCTTCTATTCAAGTCCTTTACCTGACTGACTAACAGTCTTGCCGGTTTCTTAGCTTAAGACATGTTTTCTTTCATTTCAGCCGGCCTCCTTGATGTCTCTCTGGGCTCTTGGCTATCGCGAATCAAGTCCTGGCTTCAACCTGATCATTACTATGAGTTGCCGGGCGATTCCAGTCAAACTGAGAGGGCTTCTTATGGCACCCACTTCAACCCCGTTTTGCTATGTCCCCACAGCCCCCTTTCACTTGATCTGCCTTCCCCAACGGTGAATGAATCTTTTTCTAGATTAATCCGTAAATATCTGAACTTGTTACCCGCAGATAAATCTCAATTTTTCCATTGACTCAGAGCTTTCAGTTGAGACAGAGTCGGAACCCTCTAGCACCGAGAGTCTCCATTGTCACACTCTGAGCCTTGGTGACTGCCTCCACACAGATGCCAGTCTCAAACCCTTTCATCCTACGACAAAGTTGTCTCTTTGCATGGACACCCCTGTTATGAGCACCACTAACCTCCCCGCACCTTCAAATCTCAGCCGAGATGCTCTACTCGCTGAGTACTCTCATCAAGAACTTGTCCTTTTGGAATTCATGACCCATTCATCCGACATGCACACTGGCGACATCGATGAGGTTCTGATCAGATACCCGCCAGGTTTTACACATGCATGTGGTTGCACTGGCATGGACGAGGAAGACATTGATCTGTGTGAAGTGTGTCAGCTATTGGACGCATACATGAACTACAGCCTTGAAAGGTTTCAAGGAATGGACTTCGAAGCATAGAGGGAATCTAACATTTTGTACTGCATGACCCCGTAGTTGCAGTTTAGTCCATCATAATATTCCCAGGCTCTTGGAGTATAGTTAACTGCTCGTGATGGACCTACATGTGACAGACATATCATGATGTAGTGTGCATGTACATGGTGCCTCTACGGCAAATTAAATGTACCCATATGCACAACGTTGCTACTATTGTATACATTGGTTCTCCTTTGAAGCGTCTTACGCCAGACTCTGGCCGGTTGGCTTGCCGCCAAAAGACTTAAGTCGCGCTAAAATCGAGCCTCTGTAGGATTGAGCAACTTTGTCATCAGGACGATGACCGGCATCATCGTTCCCGCCTCCATTGTCATCCTGCTTGTGCCTTGGATGAACAGTCAAAAAATTGACCAACTCCGACCATAGCATATTCCCGCTGAGCTTGCTTTCCTCCTGTTCCACGCATAGATCCGCGACACGTGCGAGTCTCCGAGCTTCCGCTGTATCTCTCCGAGAGACGATGCTGCTCGGTGGAGGGTGCTCATCATCAAGCGCCCAAGCCCATGTCCACCTTTGTCTTTCGGCATCTGTCTGCAACGATGTCATTGACATTCTTCTTGGTGTTTTACCATGGCGACGAGAATTGATATCCAATGCGTCATGCTCCCCAAATAGATGCTCTTGTAATTGGGACTAAGGCAAAAGATTAGTCGCTTAAATTGGACGGGAATCGCTACAATAACTCACCATACTCTCAACTGTTCGAATCGTTTCATTTTTAGCCAATTCCAAGTTCTTCTTCCGCTGCACCTCGATTTTCTGAGCAGTCTGACCAAACTTCTTCGCCCACAGAGCCTGACCCTTTAAATAGCGTCGCGCGGCATCTTCGTTTATCCTCCCAAGATAGTCGGGGGGATATTGCAATATTTGTATCTCGGATTCCGGTTCAAGTGAGCGAAGAACACCATTAGTAGAGACACGTTCACGGATCATGATGCCTTCCGACGGCCACTTCAGCACGATTAAGATCAGATCGCATTGTGTATATCAGTAAAAACACACCTTGGTGTCAGCATAGACTGAGGAATTACCAGCAGTGCCTGGACCTTGTGGCTGGGTTTCATTGGCTTTGAACCTACTGCCGGCGACGTCACCCGAGTCCTCTTTAACCGCGTCTATCATGACTGTCTGGCCGTCTTTAGATATCTGACGAGGTTGTTCGGGATCTCCTCTTGGGGATGACTGATACCCTTTCAGTAAAGATAAATCTGATACTTCAGTCGGAGAAGATTGTCGCTGAAGGTCGAGAGTAATGTTGGACATTGGCAATCGTGAACCATCTTCAAGGAACACGCTTGAAGGGCTCTTGTTCTCTGACTTATCGGTTGTTGACGCAACTGAAATGCGCAGCTCTGGAGGCTCAACAAGCGGCGTTAGGTGTTTGATGAACTCGGCAATCTGAAGGAACGATCAGCTAAGCTTCAATGGCTGTGAGGGTTTCCGTACAGCCCGGTAGCAATACTTGGCCTGTCAAGATATTTCATAAATCCTTAAATCTATTATATGAAGAGAAATGCCTCACCGGTGTAGTAAATGAAAACATGGGTAAAACATGTGCAGTCTCTGGTTTTATTTTGGTTTCCGGTTCGAGTCATCATCAAGAAGAATTGCAGTACACTTGCCATCATAAACCTGAAGGTGCACGGGGGTTGAGTGGTATGGTGCCTGTAAGTGCTGAAGAGGGGGGTATAAACGTTTAGAATCCTCGTGGATAGGGTATCGATCCGGGTGTGCCGCTTTATGTGCGCTGAAATGTCTCCAATTCAATGATCGGAGACAGCCTTGAAAAGCAACATTGACACGAACACATAAACAATCTCGTCCCTGAGAACTTCTTTGTCACTTGCAATTATCAGCAGGGGCGGTAACCCTCCAAGATAGCCAAGGACTGGGCTTATGAATGGATGGGTTAGTAAACTATTAGGACAATATAATTGGATTTGGGAGTTAATAGGGACCGTCTCGCCATCAACATGAAGCTTAAAACTCTCAGATGACTCCCAAGGAAGAGGGGGCCTCCCAGCTACAAGTACGGGATCCCCCCCAGAGGATTTGGAAATCGGGTTCAGATGAGCAGCCATAAGCAGGTTCTCAGCAATGTCTCGTGGGGCATCAGAGTCCACCACTGGTGAACTCCTAGTTCCACTTTCGGAGGTAATCGGACCAACAGCCCCCATGGGAAGTTGATCCTTCTTTTCTGTCCTAACAGTATCGCAAATCGTAACCGACTCGCGCTGTTCAACTTGGACTGTAGCGCCTTGTGAGAGAAGCGGATGCCCTGGAGGTGCGCGAAAGGCTTCCATATGTATGGCCTTTTTGGCCACTACTTTGAAACGTTCTCGTAATCTCATTCTTACTACAGACGAGATCTCGTCAGGGGGTGGAGGCCAAAGAACACTGGGCTTATGCAGACACAGTCCATATGGAGGGATGATGTCCTGACAATAAAACAGGTCATAAAAGGGAGGAATAGCACTGATCAACTCGACAAACAGTTGTTGTGTTTTGATGTATAGAAGGAAACGCATGCGTTAGATCGCACCACGGGCTAATCAACACCGCAGCCGCAGGAAGCGGGATACCAGAATCTCGCATCACCTAAAAAGACATAAGTATCACTTATGTAATGCCTATGACCACATACTTGGAGTATGGCGAGGCAAAGGCCCCCGCCGGCACTATCTCCACCCAATACAATTTGATTGGGTGGAATTGGAGCATGCGTGGCCTCAGGCGGTGGTTCAATAAGATAAAGATCTGTCATCTGAGAATCAAATAGGTGCAAAGATTTCGCCATTCAGTTGCACGTACATGCTGCTATCATATCTTGTATGGCACATGGGAATGGATATTGGGGAGCAAGACGATAATTGACAGCTAAACTGTGATTTGAGTACAGCTGGTATGGTCATAAGCAGTTAATACCAACCGAAGACGCGCCCTTGAATCTTTCGCGCATATCGCTGCAAGCAATACCTGCAAGCCAGGTAGGCCAATAATGAACATTAACATGCTTCCACCTCAAACATCCGTGCCACCTACCGTTCCTGATCAATCGAACCAAAATAGTAACCGCCTGCAATTGAATTGATATGGGGTGTAGAGATATCTCTTAATGTTTACCTCCATGAGCATAAAGCATACACCGTGTACCATCCACGCCTCCCAAACCTTCTTGAGATGCCGCCCTTTCCAGGCTACTGTCCCGGCTTTCACTCTGGTCCCTGGTCCCTGAGCCGTCCCGAGTGTGATCCAATTTGTCCAAGCTGGAACTGGCCCAATGATTACTGAACTTTCGAAGCGTGGGGAACCGCACACTTGAAGGAGAGACTGGAACCTCGCTTTCTTTTCGATGCTCCCTAACCTTGTGATGTTTTCGAGAGGTTCGTATCTGGGATTTCTGGCATATCCATTGACAATCCACGCTTCAATGACCGTTAAACATTACTCAAAAGGTCGCTAAAAAATCAGATTCACCCGCGCATTCCGCGCACTTGCCACCACTTTGTCCCTCCAACTACGCGCGTGGTAGCCGCATCTCCACCGAAAGCTTTGATAAGGTGGTCGGCCGCTTTATCGCATATCGACAGCGGGACCAAGACGCGATTCACATATATCCAAGGAGCCACGGGTATCCGCGCGTTTGAAAATTCCTGAAGTTCTTCCACAGTATGTCTGATGAGTTATTAATTGCAATACATCACGACCAAGAGCTATTTCACATACTTTGTAGCCTGATACAAGAATGTCTGCAGCAGAGTCATGTGAGTCATATAAAGCAACAAGTCTAGGTCAAACCTTTATGATTTCGAAAGATTCCTGCCATAGAAGATCATGTTCTCGTAAACTGGTGCTGCCAGAATCCTCAGACCCGGTGGTCTTGCTCGACTCTGACCTGCGTTCCAGGTAATGTTTGAAGAAGGTTTCTATCACGATAGGGCCAAGCTTGAGACTAGCTTCAGTGGTTAGCGAGTTAGGCATGGCGTCGTGAGCGCGAGTGGCGCATGCAGTGTAAGGACGTGGCCCATTAGGTCAGTTCTGGGGACCAATCGGTTCCGGCATTGCGGCCATACGGCCGCGACCCTTTCATAGTTTAGGGACAGTGACGGATATTGCGCTAGATATGCCAGTAAGTAAGTACTTCCTGCAGAGGGATCCTGTCAATTCAAAGGATAACAACATGTGGATGGCGATGCCTTTGAGTGTGAACTACAGGAAGTATGAGCCGACATCCGCATTATGCTCTAGTCGGCATGGTTGTCAACCTCGCCCTGTCGATATAACAACTGGCAGCGTATTGGATGCTGGCGTCCTTTATAGGTCCTTCACTCCGTGAGTTTCTTTCTGCCGGCTCAAGTTAGCGAGCACGCAGGCGTATCGAATCCAATGGTGCCGAAAGAAAATGCCCACGTCCAGCAGCAAGTACTTGCTGATGCAGTAACACACGGATCGAAGCCTGAAATTCGTGCAGCGAATGCCATATAAGACCGTAAGCGGAAAATATATTACTCGATCTTCATATATTGCCTATAGGCAGCTAGGCACAAATCAAGGCATGTTACTCTACAGCGCAAATAAACAGTATTGTCTATAATTAACCCCTGTGTATGGCTATATATATCACTAAAGTGTCCACGCAAGAATAACTCAAGTTCATGCTGTGATTGAGCGAATTAGCGTAGATTGCACAAGGTTAGTATCAATGTCTCAATAGACGTAAATTCAATAACAAAGAAAGGAACACTCCACTCTGAACAATCATTAGTAGTTTGCGTTCGTTGGACAGAGCATACATATATATATAGACAGCCCACGACAAACTCGCGACGAAACCGTCCACAGCAACGTCTATCAATATCCTCCTGCACCAGGCGCCGCAGTGCCTTCCCTTTTCAATCTAAGTAAAATTTCGCGGTATCTGCGGTTCACAGGATTATTAGAACCTTAACGGCAGGGGATCAAACGACGCTTAGGCAGCCTACCTGCTGAGATCTGTCGTTCCAGTCCCAGTACGAGCGAGGGTTTTACTTTGTGAGTTCTCAAGTTCGATAAGGTCACAGATCCGAGACCATGTCGTGCCCGCGCTCAGCGAGTCGGTGAGAGACGCCAGATAGGAAGCTTCAGACTCTCTGGAAGATAAAGAAGACTGTTAGGATAATACAAACATAATAATCGAGATTGACCGGTGCTTGACGAACGATCGGTGACAAATCGCAAACATCATATACTCACTTGTTTTCCTTAATCTGCCTCTCCTTTTTCGCATTGTACTCCTCATAAAATTCATCTATTGACCGCTCAGCTTTAGCAATAGTCTCTTTCCGCTTTTGCCCTGACGCCTCGTCACGTCGACGAATAGACTCGGCCTGCTGTTCGCGCCATTTTCTGGACGTATAGGGGTGATGAGGCCCCATCTCACCCGCTGTGATACAATATTGTCGCACTGACTTTATTACCTCAGGTTCCTCCTCATCTTCAATTGGAGCTTGCAGAATGGGCGTCGAAAATCCCGCAGAGGGTTGGGGCCGAGGGGCAAAAGCAGGTGTGCTGAAAGACACACTCTGCTGAGGAGGGGGAGGGGAGAAGGTCTGCTGGTATAAGCGTGAGCGAAGTTATTATGAATACATTAAACACCGTAATCGCCTCGGGTATTGGTGCAATGTCTGGGAAAGCGCTTTCAAACTTGTCTATCTCATCATCCCCAGTAACTTTGACGTCCTTGGGCGCAGGGGGTGATGTGAGACTGTTTAAATTGAACCCGAAGCCACTATCGTTGTTTGAAGCGGTTCGCTGAGGTATTGGTGGTATATTACCATCTAGATCAATGTCAGGAAAAGCGGAGGCGGCACGGTCAAGATCAATGTTGTCTGTGTTAGTCGACAGCTGGCCTCCTGCAGAAGGACTAAAGGCGCCTCCTAGAAACTCGTTTTCGCGGGCGAGGAAGTCGTCTGTCATGGGTGAGTTGCTGCTATAGGTGTGACAGTGTGACGGCAGGGATATCTTGGTCTCCGACGACGTCTGCCGAACAAGTTCTTGCACATCCGCCGAGCCGTACTTACACAGGCCAAAGTTAGTTGACACATTCCGGCTTCAAAACAATTCCCATACTACTTCTCCACTGTAGCCTGCGACCTTGTCTTGATACCGGCTTGCACATTCGCCCTTCGAAATCGCGAAAGCCTGCAGAGGACTGCCAGCCTGAAAGCTATTAAATGATTCATTTGTTCCAGCTTAGACGGATCCCTGTACCCAAGGAAGTTTGGGCCTCCCCCCATTTTTTGGTGTCACATCGACCCTTTCTGACGACGCGACAATCCGGTTTCAAAGGTTGCGCTCCATATATTGGTGTTAAGGCACTCACAAACCGACAGTGCCGTTTCCTGACTTCTGCTGGCGAGCCACGAGATACAAAACTACATTCCACCCCATCTCCTTCACCTCTTCAATCTACTCCGTCTCTTCTTGCTCGCATAACAAGACTGCTTCCATCCTTAGGCCAAAGCTCATCAGAATCGCAGGCGACAGCACCCAATGCATCTAATTTTCGAAAAATCATTGCCTTAGCAAAACCAGAAAGAAAGCCTCTGGCTATTGCCATTATATTGGTACGAACTATACGACTAAAGTTGTCAAGCTTTACCTCATGTCTGCCGTGGATTCAACGTCACTTCAGTTATTTGTCTCATCCAGCGTGTCAATGTCAATCCCCTTTACCATCGGACAACTGATAGACTATTTTTCATCCACTAATCCCGTATGTCGATATATTGTCTACATATAGCCTTTCCATCCAGTCGCCTAATCGTTTTCCGATCCTCCCGGTTAGCAAATAATATTTAGCCTGTCTCCAACACAGGCTGTCATTGGCATTCTTGCTCTCTTTACTGTTGGCGCTCTTTCCAATGGCACACGAGCCATCCTCATGCGGTTTTCTGGACAACGAATCGTCGCTCGCCTCCGGAATGACACTTATGCTAGTGCCTTAAAGTGATTTGCGAACAATTAACCTAGACTTGACTCCTCACTCACTCATTTTCTGGAAGACAAGACATCGAGTATGTTGAAAGAACGAAAGGCGAGGGCGACCTTCTCAGTCGATTGGGCACCGATGCGTCGATCGTGGGCGAGTCGTAAGTATCGGATTGCAGCAGTAATCTTGCCTTCAATTGATTCATTGTAATAAATGTCTTTCTGAAGGATCACCCAAAATCTAAGTGACGGTTTACGGTGCGAGTGTTTTGCTAGTGTTTCGACACAGTACATCATACTTATGACACAGATCTATTATCATGGCTTCTGTGGGATGTGAGTTTGTATCCATATACAAGCTTAATAGAGTCATCCTCTGATTCCCCAGCAGTGGGAGCAATGTTTTGGATCGTATGTCGAACTTGACGCAAATCACTGGCCGGATAATATATTCTAACTACCGTCGTAAATAGTCGCCAACTCTCACGGGTCTGATGCTCCTGGTTGTTCCTCCAATATCCTTAGGGGCGGTATGTCAAGCAGTTTTTGAATACCTTGCCGTGAACATGCGTCGTCATGGACGTTTCAGGTAGCCTACGGGAGATATCTAAAGAAGCTCAGTAATCGAACACAGGAAGCCATTGGTGATATGACGAAGGTAGGTGCTGATGGTATGATTGACAACTTGGTCTGGTGCCCACATCGGCTTGCAAGATCGCTTCTGAGGCGCTCTCTGCTCTCCGCACTGTCCAAGCATACAATGCTGCGCCAATGGAACAAAAGAAATTTGATAAGCGAGTCGGTCGTCTGCTGTCTATGTCCGAATCCCTTCACCAAAGTTTTTTTTTTGGCGTAGGTCAGCGCAGTCCTAGCATTAGCACGCAAAGAAGCCTTTGCAAGTGGAGTTTTCTTCGGGAGCACTGGTTGGGCAGGAAACGTCACCATTTTAATGCTTCTAGGCTATGGTCTGTAATCTGGGGAATCTTCGTTCGTTTCATTCACGAACAACCTGCTTTTTCCATAGGTGGTACCCTTGTTTCGAGAGGGATTATATCCGTCGGAGACTTGACCAGCCTCTTGCTTTATACCGTCTACGTTGGCAGCGGTTTACAGATGCTGAGTTCTTTCTTTGTTCGTTCATGATTTGTCAACAGGCCCTTTCATCCAATTGATGAGGCCCCAGTCTTCTATGATGCGTGCCATAGGCGCAGGCACTCGTATCTTTGATCTACTGTCTCGCGAACCTGCCGTTCCTCCTACCGCCGGCACTGTACTAGTTCCTTCTCGGAAGGGGTCGATTAGGTTTGAGAATGTTTCATTCGAATATCCTTCCCGCCAAGGTGTCAGCATCTTGCAAAACTTCAATCTCGAAATTGAAGTTGGAGAGAGTGTAGCCCTCGTGTGAGTCGTTCTTACATGTTTTCCTCTATTGCTACTCATCGTATACGTAAATGGCAATCATAGTGGCCGCAGCGGAAGCGGCAAGTCGAGCGTACACTCCCTACTGCTGAGATACTACGACCCCGTGCATGGACGCGTGACATTTGATGGACAAGGTCAGTCGTGTAACAGTCTACTGTATCACGTTGTCAACCCCTCCCCCCTCGGTCGTTTCAGACATCCGAGAGTTCACACCAATATCCTGGAGATCAATAATTGGTATTGTACCTCAAGTAGGTCTTTTCCACATTGTTTGAAGTCTCACCCTTGCCTGAAACCCTGAATTGAGGACCCTGTCCTTTTCTCTGGAACTATCGCTTCTAATATTGCATACGGGTCTCCTGATGCCACGAGATCAGAGATCGAACATGCTGCTCGTCAAGCCAATTGTGATTTCGTCTGGACAATGCCGGACGGTTTCGACACAGAAAGTAGGTTGTATAGCGTACTCCATGTGATATCTCTCGATTGAAGTCGATGTTGTCAGTCGGTAGGCTAAGCTTAAGCGGGGGCCAACGACAACGTTTGGCTATCGCCCGTGCTTTACTGAAGAAACCAACTATTCTGGCGTTGGACGAGGCTACAAGTGCACTTGACGCCGCTTCTGAACAGCGGGTTCGTTCCTCTTGAATTGAAGATTGTGGAAGCGTCTGATATTTTGCAGGTCAATGAAGCTGTAGACGCTATCCTCGAGTCTCGAGATACGACTTGTCTGATTGTTGCCCATCGTCTCTCGACCATCGCTCGGGCAGAGAGAATTGTTGTCTTAGAAGGCAAGTCATTTGCGGGGTTGCTTGCCATCCTTCATCTCAATTTAGTGCAGATGGCCGTATCACCGAATCTGGGACATATCGACAGCTAGTGAGCCTGCACTAGCTCTGGAATGCTTTTCTCTTACCACATCCGTCCAATAGGTCACTAAGGAAAATTCCCGTTTTCATGCTCTGATGGCATCACAACTGGAAGCAGCTGCTGGCGAGAGTGCTATCTGGGCAGCAGCTACTCAGGCACCAGACCCGCCGAAATCTCGAAAGCATCCAGACGTCATGAACTGAGTGGTCTGCTCCAAGATTAGACATGTGTTCTTCCTACGATCTTCCTTGCTATCACCTGTTGTAATCAGCACACGAACCCCGTCTCACCAAACACCTTCTCCACGAGTGCAATTGTTCAAGATTACAGTGTGACTCTAGAAATATGATCTAGTCACATTTTGTGTGAAGAGGTCTTTAAATTGTTGGCAAGCGCGGATCGTAAACCGATACCGCACGAATGCCGCGAGGCAACTACGCTTATGGGCCAAACGTTTAGCTCTATTTATTTCCCTCTGTCTACCACTCTCTACTCTTACTTTGTCGTCGTACTACCATGTCATCTCATCTCAGTCCTCGTAGTAATGCCACCTCGCCAACGACCCAGGCACCTCTGCCAGAGGTCGAAGCAGCACAAGATATACTCCTGACCATGAAAGATGCATTGGGAACATTGGGAGTGAGCTACAGCATGTTGTTTACATTTTCCATGCCAAATCAAGCCATTGTTAGATGACCTTTGACTCTCTGGGGCAGCAAACATCAAAAGTAGCAGCCCTTGGTCCCGCGCTCGAAAGTGCCCAGCAGATCAACAGGTCCGTAGTCTCTTAAACATGTACAATTATTTTCTTAGCAAAACCTAGTCTTCGAAAGCACATTCAACTGCAAGATAGACGTCAGGAAGAGAAGATAGACGAGATCAAGGGTAGGCTTACTTTCAGTACTTCAGGCTGCCGTTCAGCAGCAAGGACTAATCGATTGAATTAACTGTATAGAACTGCTTAAGAAGGTACTTCAGCACGAGATTGTGGACCATCTTCGTGGAAAGGGTATGGTTGATGATACCTGCATCTAAATCAATTGTTTATTATCAAACATACTAGTCGCCGAGCACATCAACAACCAGATCGACGAGCAAGTGCGCGTTCAAGTGGAGGAGGAATTGAACAATCACATTCCAGCAACGCTGCAGGAGCAAGTTGAAGACCATAAACGACAACTTGACGATGTGAAGCGTGCACTTCACAACTCGTAAGTTCGATCGCAAAAAGCACAGGTTTAGGATTCATCACCATTGCTTACAGGGAAAGTCGAAGGGCTAATGCCCTCTTGCGATCAAATCATCTCGGTGACCCACTCCACACCTTAACCATGGCTAATGGAGAGGTGTCCTCATTGTTTCCCAAAGACTTGACGGCTCTGTTTGGTCTTGATGGTACCTTTCGAGGCACGTGCCGCTGAGAGAGATCTAACAAATGTCCATAGGGCCTACCGCAAAACAACTGACGATCGACTATGGACTCCCTGATCTAGGTGATTCTCGCGAGAAGAACCTCAACCGGTGAGTTATCACGGCTTTTAGCAGTTCCGCAGTCAAGGGGTTGCTAAAAAACATGTAGTTTCATGCAGTTTTGTGGCGTTGCATACCAGATGGTTCGTAGCCATCAGTTTACATCATTGAATTGTGATGTCCACTGACACTGAACGCTTGGCACAGGTACCGACAACTGCGGCAATAGCACAACCTTGATTCATGGATGGAATGAATAGCTCGGAATGGGTTGTGTGTTTAGAACGCTACGCGTGATGTTGCTGGTTTCGGTCGATACATGGAATATATATATATACAGTGCTGGATCACGTTCAGTGGTGGTTTATATCAAATGATCGCCGTCTTTGGGAACGTTTCTAGTGCGCACTTCAAACGTGTCTGAGCAGCCGTCCATTCCGAAATGCAACAGTGGCACTTGATCTTGATCTTCCACATGCTTTGGTAATTGAGCGTGTTTGCGGACTGCGCACTCTCAGTGCTTCTCGTTCATTACAAGCCCTCCAGGACTAGCCCATAGCCCGCTGACGCATGGAAGTCGCCCTAACCTACTTAAGTGTTTCTGTTCTAGTCGGGTCCGCCATCAGATTTCTTTCACACCCGAGAGATCAAATATCCGTACCAGCTCCTAGAACTTTGTCGCCCTTACCAGACTTCCTAGTCGACATGTGAGTCTCTTCGTCTTCGTCCACATTCATTTACTACATGATCGGGCTTTAGGTCAAATGTTGATTCGAGTAGCGATCTGTCTGCTCTGCAGGGCAATCCCCACCTGGTTCTCTTCCAGTCCATGGGTCACTCATTAAGACATGACCCTACTGCCGTTATCGCTAAACTCACCCCGTGGCTCTCTGATCCAAACTCACCGCGTTTCTGGGCACCTTTCGCGCTCAGTATACGAGGGTTCGCCTACGAAGTGATGGACGAGTTAGACCTGGCAAGGATCGACTATGTGAAAGGCCTTCGCCTATATAATTCATTAGCCGTGGAACTGGGGGAAGAGACAGTAAAACGGATGGAGGGCAATGTCAACTTCATGCATATACGAATTAGAATTCTTCCGCCGCGTAAGATGGTTTCGATTTCGATGTTTTTTTTTAGACTGATGTTTTCGTCGATATAGCAAAGCCTAGGCCACGCCGCGATCCAGGTAAGCACCATTTGACCATGGTGTCTGCACACCCGTCGCTTACTTGGAGGCTCCTCAGATTTTGTGATCATCGACGAAAGCGATTATTTAAGACCCTTTTAACTTTTCCAAGAAACCCATCAAGTTTTTGATTTATCTCCCCAGCGGGGAGGAAATGACGGAATCGTCCGACAAGTATGACACGGGTGATCCCAGTTGTCTGACAATTTGATACTGTCGTGTAAGCTCCCACGAACAGCAAGCTATAGATGCTGGAGACTCAGTTTTACATTATGATTCGGAGATACATATTTATTATCCTACTGTTTCTTGCCGCACCTCTTCAGCAGAAAGTCGCAGTACTGATGAAAGCCATGACCCAGTACCTCAAGATTCGGTCGGCGATGTCGGGGTTGAAATTTATCATCACCATCGTGTCAGATACAACTTATCATGTAGTTAAAGTAATCAGAGTAGGTGTCACGAAGGGGTAATAAACATATTCAAGCCTTCAGCGTCAACTCGACGAAGCCGGCCTGATTCTCCCTCACCAGGTACGCATACCATCAGACGTATTTCTTCCCCCTTCTCGTTCCTCTCCTCAAGCCTGGAATCAATGATAGATATCTTTGTTTCTCCTTCAGCTCCCTCACTGCTTTTTCGATCCTCGTTCTCCTTTCGCCGATCAAGCAATTTGAAAGTTGGCAATCGGACCGAACCACATGAAATAGGGACGAGATTGAAATTCATGTGTTCCTCACTACCTGCAAGTAACACGGGTAAACTTCCACTTCTAAGACCCGAAAGCACGAAGTGATCGGATGGTTCGATCTGGAGGTAGATGTCGGCCGTCCGCCAGTGATGTCGATTGCGAATCGTGATAGTGACTGTTATGGGAACATGTAGCACTCCAGCTGCCGGCAGTTCGAGGAGAGCATCGACGCCATCGCGCGGGATGTTAAGACTTGGCAGTGGAATTCTCGTCGTTGCTAAGGCATGATGTGACGTTAATGAATCAACTCTGAACGAAACGGTCAGACCAGGACTGCGGATATATTGGTATCATTACCTCGACCACAATATTTGATAGTTCCCTGGGGATGGCAAGTCCTCTGGCAACTCTATTTCATCTTGGGCGAAAATGATGAAACGAGAAACGACAGAATATACGTCTTGAACGTTACAGTCTGGACTAAGAGTGCTATGAGTAGTTCATGTGTCAATACTGAATCTTACGCAAGGGAAAATTATCATCTTCTCCGTCCAGTGAGCAGCTGAGAGGCTTGACTCTTGTGCTCTCCGTCTATGCCGCTTCTTAGTGAAGAGAAGCACCACCATAAATCATGATTGCGTCACATACCGGTAGGAGGTTGAACGACTGAATAGTCACATCCCAAGGTCCTTCGTTGACAATCGTGCTTCTGATGACCGCCTCGGCTTGTGCAGTGAAAGTAGTTGAATCATATGATTTAAGATCTGTCAAGGCCAAAGGTGAACCGGCTGACGGTTGTATTATTCTTCGATATGAAACCAGAGATTGAAATTGTAAAGATGGATGCGTTGGAATGACGAGAGTGTGCAATGCTTCGCTAATATCAGCGGCAGGTTGAGCTGAGGCCGTAGAAACGGCATCGGCGTCCAGTGAAGTACGATGTACTGAATGTGAGCACTGAACAGAGACATCAATAGTGCGGTCTCCAGGAGCCCCCGTGCTGTGCAGCAGCAGGGTCTTCCTGGATGTCTCTCCCACATTGAGGGAGCCATATGAAACACCCTTAATCATACTTGTAGAGCAGACCGCCCCAAAAGATATATGATTGATTGTTCCTATAGTGGCAGAGTCAGCCCTCATGAGTAAATGAACCAAATAAAAACATGCCAGTGTCGTCTTCCGCAGGATGCAAAAGAACGTCGACAACAACGCTTAAATCATGATCGTCAACGTTGGTAACAGATACAATGATCGGGTATTCTTCGTCGAGGTAGGCAGGAGCCTGGTGAGATAATGAAACATCAACGACATGGGGCCGGTGACGGACACTAGATATGTAAATAATTAGCTCAACGCCTCTGGCTCTCAACGGGGCATACGTTGTGTGAGATGGATCATCTCTCTGTATTAAGAGAAAGTTGGTTGGATCACGATGACTGAGCCAGTAACCTCGTGAGGGCCTAGTATTTCTTGACACATGAAGATCAAATGCCATTTCAATAGTCCAATTGCTCTCCACAACATCCATGACCACCTTGGATACCTGTGTACCATGCAATGAACCTCAAACAACTGAAGGACAAATGGATTCTTACACTGTAAGTTGTAGGGGCGTGTGAAGTTAAAATGCCAGCCAAAACCAGTGTGCCGCCTCTAGGCCACTGTAGGTTAGCGAAAGCTTCATGCACAGCGTTCTTATTTTCATAAGGAATGGTTCCCAGGTCAACTACTTGCAACGGTTGTGGTTGTGCTGACTCGGGAGGTAGCTGATGTCGAATAATCACCGGCATATGATGATTAGTAAATTCAACCCGAAGAGAGACAAATGGCAAGACAGAGAGTGAGACAGAGGTTGGGGCTTTAAGGTGTAATTGGAATGGCGCGCGTTCAGAGATGCTGACTTCAGCGTGCCAGAATACTGCAGAACAGTCGACTGTAACAAAATTTTAGACCAAGTTCGAGGAAGGAGATATTACACGTTACATAGAGGGTAGAAATCTGTGAAATCTATCTTGAGTGGTGTTGTGGATGGCGATGTACTCTTTACTTCAAGTGGTCAACATAGTCCAGAATAATCGCATGAGCCACACTTACATGCAGCACAGCGGCTAGATCCTCTTCAAGCTGACCATCCTCAACTTCGTCCGGTGGACCTGATAAAAGGGACCATCAAATTCTAGATTATGGAATGGACAACAGTGCGCACCACAACACATCATCTCAATCAATAATTTCACTGTACTATCAATATCACCCAATTGGCGAGTACACTCATACCACATAGATAAAATGGGCTTGAGCATATTACCCCAGCGTTCTTTCTGATATGTCTTAGCGATTCGCTCGAAAAACCTGACGGCCATGTCGAACTTGCCGCTATCATGGTAGGTCTGGGCTATACGATACGCAACATAAAAGGTAAGTCGGCTTTGGCTCTGACCATAAGTGTGCTTCTTAAAAAGCTCATATGCTTTGGTATACAGCTGGAAAAAGCCGGTATCAGCTACACCACCTGAACATAAGGAGAGCCTGTACTTCAAGGATGATGACCCTATGATCGACCTTTCTCTCATTCGTCAGATTGACTGGTACATTTGCTGTTCCCGGATTAAACTCTTGGTCTGCAGCTGTAAATTGCTCGAGTCGTCGCTGAGTGCACATGGCAGCAGCATAGTAGTAGAACCCAGGATGTTGTAGGACGGAACTAGGATTGACACCTGCCGGGCGTGTCAGTTCAAGCGAAACATGTTGTGCAGTTTGTTGGTATGGCGTAGGAGGCGTTGAAGGTCTGATAGGGAAGCTTGGCAGGACCTGGGGGATTGTTAAACTGTTTGATGTGGCCATGTCTAAAAGTTCGGCGAGTATCCTATACCTGCGCTCTCACCAGAATTAACACTTTCTTCATAAACGATATGAAGCACCTACCATCGAGCAATCCAGCTCCAGAACTCCCAAGTCTCCTCGCCAATGCCCCACCCTCGACTAAAGTCCGCGAACCTCGTCATATGAGCATTAAAATGAGCTATGGCGCGAGAGTGCTCAGCTCGGTACAAATATAGCTTAATTATCTGGCGGACGGACAATCAGTCATCACATGAAATACGGTGTTACGGTTGTCTATTAGATCACCTTCACGCTGATACAATCTGCAAGCACCTTGGCTTCAGCCCAGCGTTTAGTGCGAGGAGGGAGAATTGCAGTCGAGCCGAACATATCTAGTAGTGTCTCCCACGACGTCTGAAAGTGCCTAAGTAACCGAACAATCAGGAATTCGTGATTATATGGGGTTTCAGAAACGGGCGCACTTGCGCGCAACCTCCTCCTCTCCCCTAAACTCCGCGAAACATGCCATTTTGTACTCATATCGGACTATCCATCCTTGGGGACGGAGAGGTTGCGGGGGTACCCGAGGAGAATATCCTACGGGTGGAGGTAAATGATTCAATTACGTTGCAACCACACGCAAAGGTAAACCTGGTACGAGACTCACCAGCTGAAGGTGGCACTCCAAACCCCCCTGAATGGTAACCGGTTCCCTGGCCCGAGCCCATAGCCCCTGTATGTTTATTCCGTTTGCGCCGCACTCGCTTAGAATGGTTAAGGTAGTACTCCAAAGCAGAATCGTGCAGTGCCGACTGTAAGCTTGAGAGGTTCGTAGATATTGGACGTAAGACAGCATGAAGTGAAATTTCAATAAGCTAAATTCGATAGAATGACAAATATTTACCACCTTTTCACAAATTCTTGAAGTTCGGTTGAGTTAACTGGACTAAGCACAAAAAGAGCTGCCCGTGAGTCGAGGCCAGATTGCCGTCGAATGTAAGTCAAACGAGTGTCCAGAGTCGGGTCGTCTGTGCATGCATTAATCTTTCAGCTTACCTGCTAAGTAGACATCAATATGGCAATGACCAACCAAGCATTTTTCTGCTCGCCATCAATACGACCGTCAGCTTGACTCCTCGCTCGCCACACCCTCTCTTCCGCGCTGCAATCTCTGCGGAGAGTTCAGAGTCATGCTTTCTTTCCTCTTCTCTACGCCGCTCCTCCTCCTACTCTCACAGATTCGAGGCTCTGAGTTAGTCTCTAAAACGCTAAATGTAAGCGAGCCGCACTTTTTCAAACATGACTTGTTGGTGCAGAGGCGAAATGGGTGAACTTGGTGGCCGTGTTGGGAACTCATATAGCCGCAAAAACAGCACAAACACCGAAGGAAGCAGTTCGGTATGCTTACGGACCCATATCGGCGCAATGAGTCCATCTGGATACAAAGGTGATTTCTGGGTCAATGGAGAGAGCGGGGAGTGGTCATCTTGTGGGGACGTTCTCCGGGGTGGAAAACGTATATTCTACAAGAACACAATGTAAGAGGAAATATCGTTAACCACCGGGTTCTTCACGAACTTTGTCCACTAGTAATGTTCTGAATCCCGGACCTGCACGATCTGCGTCACCAACCCAAACAGCTCCTTTCTTAATACTGCTTTCCTGTAAGACTTCTCGTAGGCGCTTTGCAAGTGAGACGAAGGGGTCAGCCTGCAATCGCTTCCCAAGGATACGATCATCTTCTGAGGTCTCTGTGTCAGATTGCGTGGTGTCTAGAGCGATATCAAGCCCTGCAATGAACATGACAGGCCCTAATTGCGTGAGAAGCTCTGAGGGATACGAGTTCATGCTTGTAGAAGGTTGGTGCCACTATTGTCAAGTACTTGGAGTGCGTTGCGAGCAGTAAGTATGATGTTATCCAACCATACAGCCAAAACGGGCGCTAAATGCGAAGCTTACATAAACTGTCTTATGACAGCGAACATCTTGACATGAACTCGTTCACTGGCAGACTAATCATGACTACTTTCAACAATGGCAAGCGAGGTGTCCTGCAGATCACTCAAGAATATAATGACATTCATTGCATAAGTGATTTCCGGCCGACATGTTCTTGTATAAGTGACTGTGGTGGCATGAGCCTAGCCTACCCTGTGGTCAACAGTTCAGAATCTGTTGGCTTGCTCAAGGTCGTCTGGGTGCTCGGATAGACGCCATTCTTAATGAGACTTCGGAAATCAGCTACCTTCTCATCGCCTCTACCGCCTAAATGTCAATATAGTCTTCCCTGCGTGCATGCCAAGTGCCACATACCGAATCATCCCTGTGTCAATTTGACGTTGAGTAAGTTCTTGAAGATATGGTACAACTCGCTCCCCATACAAAGGCGCCAGCTTATACTGCAACCAAGTTGTCGTCATAATCAGCGAGAAATGAAACACGATTGCTCACATCCATAAGCACACGATCAGAATCTGCATGGATCTGAGCCAGCAGAGCAGGTACGAGCGGGCTGTCAGCAAAGTCTTCCAATCTCTTCATAATGGGTCGGCTGACATTTCTGATCAACAGTGGTTCGACATGGATTATGATCACTTACACGCCAAACACGATCCCTTGACTTCGCGGGAGCTTGCGAAAAGTTTGATGGTCAACACGGAAGAAAAGGTCTTTGGGATGCAAGGTTTCTGATATATTTGCCCCTTCAGGCATGGACGCAATATTGTCTGTTATGTCATACAATTCAGCTTTAGACCAGACAAAGGGGTCTGATGCTGACGCCTGAAAAGGTTCCGGTCATCCACAATTTCCCAACTGGTCCTTTCGAAGGGCTCATTCGGTTTAAAGCGTTTCAAAGCGCGCTCGACGCTAAGTAAGAGCTTTTCATTGAAATAAGGCACAGGTTTGTGCGCCTCACCCAAAGATTTGTTGATTTTTTCTGAAAGCAAATAAAAGCCTGACAGGGAATAGTTAGCAGGTATCGTATTCATATGCAAGTTAAATACCTGGAAAAGCTACTAGTCCCCCAACAAAGTAAACATGTCCATCGTCTCGCTCACGAGCCATGAGAAAATCGTCTTGAACGAGTCTGAACTTCGCATTAGGAATTATAGGGTGAAATGGGAGAAGATATCGCACTCACTTGGATATTGCCAGTAAGGCTTCAACTCCCCGCTTGCCTTGCAACCCCATCAATTCTTCGTTAGTTACTTTGTTCCAGATTCCTTCTCCCGGAGATCCAAGTCCTTCAAACAAGGTTGGATACCTCTTGGGTAGCCAATCGACCAGGGCTTCCAACAACTCGTTGCAAGCATCATCATTTTCCGGCAATGAGTCGACCACACGTTCACCTTGATAGACAGATAAGCAGCGGAACAGTCGAGATATCAACCTTCGCCACCTTGCTCAGATATAACTCTAGCCTTTTCTTCTAGATACCATCTAAAATCCTTATCAATCTCGATCCAGTCATTCGTATGCATGGGTTGGTGTGCCATTGTCTGTTTTCAGCTCCACAACCACCCTGGACACAAAAAGAACCCAGCACGAACTTGAAAG
The DNA here is from genome assembly GCA_025174535.1 of Cantharellus purpuraceus. NCBI lineage: Eukaryota > Fungi > Basidiomycota > Agaricomycetes > Cantharellales > Hydnaceae > Cantharellus > Cantharellus purpuraceus. Next base: position 1,098,928 of record JALBUN010000047.1, read on the forward strand.
TAGGGGTATCGAAGGGGTTTATTCACGTATACATGATTTCGAGCTGTTGCGCTCGTCAAGTCGAAATCCGGCAGCGGATCAGGGTCCGGAAATTGATTATCAGCCGTCTTGTCTCGTTGACTTGTTGAAGCTCTCCTGGGAAATGATGGTACCACAGCATACCACCGCAGGGATTTACCCATAAGCAGGAGTATTAAGGCAAGAAGTGTCCCACAAAGAATGAGTTCCAGAGGAGGCATTGCCGCAGTGGAGAATGCATGTGCTCGCTTGGATGATGGTCACTTTTATAGGGCAAGAGTCGGTATTCTGGCCGGGATCCGTAGACGGATAACCAAGAAGTCTGAAATCTAGCTAAGAAACTCAGGGAATCGAAGGTCACTTGACTAGCTATTACTATTGAAAGAAGGATAGCTCTGATTAGCGAGGCAATACCAGTGACTCGAAAGCTCCCTGGGTCAAGTTATCGGCGTTATCATAAACAGTTTTGGAGATAGTCATCATACCATAGAGGGAACGTCAGTCGCGTACCGCAGCACCGGCGCTTTCCGACAACTCTATAGGCTAAGCAGGACCTCGTACTATGGCTCAAGCTTCGGAGCCAGCAGCTAAGGCCCCTGTAATGGAGCTGTTGACAATGCAGATTATTGTCAGAAGGGATTTGTTAAATGTGCGCCCCCATATCGGTTTACGTCTCTGAGTCTTCCGCTGAAATGTCCTGAAGCGCAGGCAGAAGGGTGGGGGATTGGTCCACTGATAGCCCAAACGGCCCATGCAGCAACAGCGGTGAGTTTAAATTGCAACGTCATAACGAAATTGACGCACTCTTAGGTATTACATGAGTTCGGAGATCGGGAAGACACCAAGGCTTATCTAGCAGATCTCAAACACATGCGAAAGGTAGGGTGTGCTCTCACAAATTGCATTGCCAGTCTCCTCTCACTACCTTACCATATAGGTAGTACTTCAAGTTGGTCGCTTTCATTACTACAGCACCAAAACATTAGTACTGATGTCACGCATCCTAAGACAGCGGACGAACAAAGTCTTAGGAAATTGGCGGCGTTACTTTCCGTCGCAGAGCCACCGATTCCATACCACTTATGGATTGAACAGCCTGAAAACGTGCCCACATGCCTAGCACTAGCACCAAATCGGAAAGACAAGGCAGTGAGAAAGGCTCTGGACAAGGCTAGTTGTCGACTCTGGAAAGATTGACCTATACGTGTTTGGCCTATGGATTAGCATCGTAGCCGGTATCGCCACAAAAGTGCCCCGTTGCTCGAGCTATTTTCAGGCACTGAATGCCCCTATGTGGTGTTTGAGGACGGATACTCAGTACTTAGTGCACAGTTGTCAGGTTAACTTCCCTGCGAATACTGCTCTTGCATTCTTGCCTATTAGTGTCACTTACCTTCTACTAGAAGAGGGGTGATATAATGCGCATGTTTGCACCCAAGCGTTGAAGACCTGATATAAGATATATAATCTTCGACGTTACAGTACGGCAACTAAGGCAATGTGATCAGGTATCTGCTAATTCAACTCTGCACCTCCCTCTGCAGCAGTTGGCATGCGATTCATGTCACCGGCAGCAATCACCGTTCAAGAAAACAATTGCTGTAGAGGAAACCACCATTTGAATCTGTTCACAATGGCTCGTTCCCGTCGGAGTCATATAACGATCACGTTTGCAGACTTTTGGAATACTTCAGTACTGTGCAGTCATCTTGCAAGGATTAAAATCCTTCTGATAAGTTTGCAAATCAGAAGGATTTTAATCCTTGCAAGATGACTGCACAGTACTGAAGTATTCCAAAAGTCTGCAAATGTGATCGTTATACTGATTTGATTCACAATACACTCTTGGACATCTTGCCTTCTGGCTCACAGGGCTCGCGATGCCATGGCCCTGCTCTATGTACCTGGCAATGTGTTCTCCGTTCTTCCCCAGAGTGTACTCCACGTTCTCCTCTTCAGAGCGCCACAGAACGCCGCCTCACAGTCTCTCCAATTCTGTGACCGTGCGCTTCTCGGTGCCTCGACGCTCTATGCTGGTATGCTCGGTGAAACCAACGCGCAGCTGTACATTAGCCCTCGGACAGGTGTACGAGAGCGATGCGTAGGATTGGCTAGAGAAAGCGCGACGCTCGAATATGGTCATCCTTACGAAAAGTCCCGTGCCTGCGCCTGCTTGGTCGTATGTTCCGTTGAACAACTCTGACATCCACACGTTCAAAGTGAAACTCCCGAGACCTGGAAGTATGGAATGGTACAAGATGGAGCCATTTACTTGTTCCGGAGGGCGTTTTGTCAGTTTGGTCACATCAAAGCAGTCTGGAGAGCGACCGTGGTGAACCTGAGCTGATTCATGCTTTGGTCTGTCTGCGAAGTGAGGACATGGCGACATACAGGAGGTGGCTAGGCAAGAGTATCGTCACAGGTTGTGCTGGTCAGCTGAAGGGTCAAATACGCGATCCTCAGACCGGCATTCCATGGTTTCATGAGTGTGTCGGATGTATGCTAAAGGTGCGCCATGGATATTTATCCGACTGACTTCTTGTTGTCTCAGCAATTCATTATACATTCAGAATATGCTTTTGGAGCAGATACTTCCCGGGCATGGAACATTTTATACCCCTGAAGTGAACTCGTGTACCAATATCACCGGCAGTGTTGCTCAAGTACAATTAGTGCGGGGGATGTATTCACATGGTCTGGTCTCTATCTTGCGCTGGAAGCAAGACATGGCTCATGGCGTTGAAAAAGCGTAAACCATTACACGATACCCTCGATCGCAACATGAGTGTGCCGGAAGCAGGTCAACAGGGGACCAGGGACATGACGTCAGGCTTGGTGTGGTAGATAGTGTATATAAATCCAAGTCCATTGATATATCTTAGCCAGAACCGCCACTCACTATACACTTTCAAAAATACGATGTGTAACTGCGAGAAAATCAACAACTGCCAGTTCGTTTAGGTCTGTTGTCTTGCTATGTTATGTGCGTGCTAATATGATGGGGATATATAGGTGCGCCACTGCCGGAAACACGTGTAGCTGTACCAAAGGGAGTTGCACATGCAAGGGCTGCGTAAACGCTGCGCATAGCAAGGACGTGAGCGGCCACTATTTGCACTTTTCAATTTGCAGCTTCTGATGCTGTTGCCTGGCAGTGCTCGTGCAAAGGAAGTGGATCTGGCTGCGACTGCCAGAGTGGCTGTAAATGTTGAAAAGGAGTAAAGTGTATCAGACGTGTACGATTATCAGTGTAAATGGGTGAATTTGTCCCACTATACCGCATAGTATAGTCGCTAGGCAGATTTTCACTTCCATTATTTCTCTATAAACGAGAGGATTGAAGATTGGTCCTGTACTTTGTGGAAGTGAATTCCGGGGAAGGATTTTAACCTGGGAGTTGAGGCTGCCTTGAGCGGCATAAACCAGGCTATCGGCCCCTATAAGTACTCGTGTGATAGCTATGGCAAGTACTTGTCGGTGCTGCACTAGATTAAATCATTTCATAACGACACTGACCGCCAGGAAGCAAGTCTCGGAATATCTGTTCTTCGTGTCATTTTCAATGTCTCTTTACCGGTTTCATTATTCTTCGGCCCCTAAGCTCGCGGCAGCCATTCATTCCTTAAAGTCAAAGTGACTATCACAGGCTGCAACGCGGAATACCAAGCAGCGTAAGAACTACGCTTTGGAATTAGCGATTCTGAGTAGGTCCGCACTTGCAAGAGTGGTTGCTGGAAGTTGGCCCCGCTGAGGTGTGCCACAGCATGTATGTGCTAGATCGAGTTGTGCCCCCCACCCAGGAATAAGCTTGGACTCCTACACAGATAGTCAGAACATAGATGCTGTGGCCGAGGTTGTGGCCCTCACGCCAGTGACTTCTAGGACAATCCATCGAGAACGGGCTCTTCAAAATTTGCCTTTGTCTTGCTCTCGCCAATTGTTATACTGAATGTGCCACTTCTTTTCGCCTTCGTCGGGATCTGCGCAATTCTTGCATCACGCTCCCATCTCTTTGGAATCTTAAGCTTTGTGTTCTGGCAAGTAACTTCGGCTGCCCTCGCTACGGCGACGCTCGCCATTGACTCTCATTTGGGAGACGAAAAACCGTGTGGACCAAGTGGCTAGCACTGATGGTGATATGGTGGTTGGAAAATGTGCCGCGGCGTGGACGATTCTTGTTGCAAGGGTGCGAATCTGGACCTGCCTTGTCTGGTCTATTGCTCTCATACGGTCGAAGATTTGACTGGTGAGTTTCCGTAGGGGTCCTGGAAGCTGATAGTTTACCCAACGTGTGTAAGAGAAGAGAAACTAAATACCCAAGCACCTGCAATGAAACGTTTTAGATGGTCATCACCCACATCTTGCCTGTTATCTCGTCATCCAGCACTTCACACTTTCCGTTCTATTCGTGCGAACTTAATTATCAAGTTACACCAGGCGGCATACTTATAATCATGCGCTTTGATCTAGTGCCATCCACAGTTACAGTGATCGATTGAGTGGATCGTGATCTGACACGGATTGTGAGGATGTACGCATCTGTACGCACTGCCACGAGAGGTGAGACCTTTTGATATGCTATGGAAGAATATTGGTGTTAGTACAAGATCTACCATACACGCCTTAACCTTCAACGGACTTGGATTGTGCTAGGCTCATAAAGTGGGGTCATATTAAGGTGAAGTATTATTTGGCCTGTGATTTTCCCCATGAGTATCGCGGGCCCGGCGAGAACGCCTCAGCAGACCCGGTCAGTGGGTCGGGCGACCATGTCCCCCCCAACGTCATCCCTGAGGACGGGGAGAATCGACCTCAAGAACCACATGTTTAGTAGTTGATCGCAACCTCGGCATCGCCACTTTGACAAGAGATCGTTTGATAGCGTGTTCAAAGCATTTATACCGAACATCTAACTGTTGAATTATGAGCTTCCATATAAGGCAATGGGACGGTCTGGTGACATTGAGTGTCAGTGCAGTCGACGAGCCTTTGGAGAGAAACAATTGGACAACGGTTCAACGCTCGGGATCTGTAGGACGAGTTCAGGGTCGCCTATAGATAGACGGCAAAAAAGCATGGACCTACGCCAGTCAATAGTTCATTCAGCAATGTGATGGAGAGTGGACATATCAGGAAGCACTGGATAGGCGTCATGGGCGGAGGGAGATGTGTATAGAGTTGGAGACGCCTTTGAGAATATGGACGGTGAGGAAGGCCGGAGGTGAGATGGAGATCTATGGGTGGCCCGTGCACGTTGGCAGGGATCAACGGAGGCATAGTTACTAGTTTAGCGCACGCTAAGATAGAGTAGTTAGTACCCCCTGTTCCTCCTCTTCTTCTTCAACCTACCCGTCCCTCGTTGTCTCTACCCTTTTTCATTTCAACTTTGGGCGAGTTGTTGGTTCTGCAAGAGTATTCTCCTCTTATACCTGCCCACCAAGCAGCCCCTTGTTTCCCTCGTTTGTGCGTGTCCGTTTTTTCGCTCACCACAATCCCCCACACTCTTTTGCTAGAGTCAAGCTGTCCGACTCCCTCTCCTAACCCTCCCATATCCACGCCTGGTTTTGTCTTTCTGACTTGACCTTTTTTTCCTCTTTTTATTCCGCTTTTTCGATTCTTTTCCGCCGTCGCCGCACTTTTCATCCATCCCACTCCGCTCCCTACAATTCTCTCTTTTCCCAATATCTAATCTTGCCTCCCACGCGATGGACGACTCGCAGCAAGTCCTTACTGCTCAGTATCCCGGCTACGGGTTTGAACTCGACATGATGAAGGTAGACACTCTGCTTCGCTGTCACTTGTTCCTCCATTCATCTCTCTCATCAGCGTTCAATGGATCAAGTCGGAGGTCCCGAATCCGTCAAGAAGCCTCGCTGGTCAACGGATGGCAATGCTGCAGCCGCCCTGTCTAGTGCCGCTGCGTCTGCTGCCGCTCGTAATAATGCTTCCTTCGAAAACTACGGTTATGGCAACAACTCCTTTAACCACCAAAACATACTCGCTCAGCAGGCGCAAGCACAAGCACAGCAGCTGTATGCGACTCCTCTCAATTCTAATGGTGCCAGCAACGGGCAGAGCTCGGCCTCCCAGATAAGCCCGAACACTGCCGCCGCCTTTGCCCAGCAGCAGGCTCAGAATGGGAACCCACCACAGTCACCTTTTGTTGGAAACGGCAACAATGCAGCGTACGCTATGAACAACTTCGGCTATGGTATGGGTGGTATGATGAGTGTTCCGGGCATGGGTATGCTGGGTGGTTTCCCGTACAGCCCTCAGATCGGGACATTCCAACAGGTTTGTCTATACATAATATAGGTGTCCGTCTAATGACTCGTGTATGCAGCAGCAAAGTCGCCCCGGCGCGTTGAACATCTCGGCTGCTCAGGCAGCATACTCCCCTGCTGCAGCTGCAGCTGCAGCCGCGGCTGTCAATAATCAAACCGGACGAACTGTCTATGTTGGCAACCTCCCTGCTGATGCCTCGGTCGACGAGCTGCTTAATCTTGTTCGTTTTGGTCCTCTCGAGTCCGTTCGGGTTCTTCCGGAAAAGTCGTGTGTGTTTATCTCTTTCCTCGACGGCTCGACTGCCGCCGCCTTCCATGCCGACGCCACTGTTAAGAAGCTCTCCCTTCACGGTCAGGAACTCAAGATTGGATGGGGAAAGGCTAGTCCTGTTCCTAGTCAGGTCATGCTCAGTATTACTCAGAGCAACGCTTCTCGCAACGTCTATCTCGGTGGTCTAGACGAGGGTATGACGGAGGAACAGCTCCGAGATGATCTGTCTCGATTTGGCTTGATCGATCAAGTCAAGATAGTTAGGGACAAAAACATTGGTTTTGTCCACTTTCTGAGCATTTCCACTGCGACCAAAGTTTGTAGACATCTCTTAGTCGCCATCCACCGCTTATCTTCTGAATAGGTTGTTGCGACTCTCCCTACAGAACCCGCATGGGCGGGCAAGCGTGTTAATTATGGAAAAGATCGCTGTGCGTACGTTCCCAAGTCTCAGCAAGCGGCGGCGGCGGCTGCCCAAGTTGCCGCAGCACAATCCCTCGTTGCACAATCAGCGGCGGCTTCTTTGCAAAGTTTCCCGCACTCGCCATTTTCCCCATATCCCGAAATGCCGGCCACCCCCGCGGGCGCCGCAATGCTTGCTAGTATGGCAGCGGCCGGAGGCACTGGGCTCAATAGAACTGTTTATCTCGGAAACATTCACCCTGAAACATCGACCGAGGATCTATGTAACGCTATTAGGGGGGGTGTGCTTCAGAGCATTAGATTCATGCCTGACAAGCATATCGCGGTAAGTGCAATTGATACGGTGCTGCAACTGGTATATTTACCTGCACTCTAGTTCGTGACATTCATTGACCCTACTGCGGCGTTTACATTTTATCAAGTTGCATCCTACCAAGGCCTCACTTTGAACAACCGCCGTCTCAAGATCGGGTGGGGAAAGAATTCTGGTCCTCTCACACCTGCGCTCGCTCTAGCGGTGCATTCTGGAGCCACTCGAAATGTTTACATTGGCAATGTTGAGGATTTTGATACTTTCAGTGATGAGAAACTTCGGCGCGATTTCGGGGAGTACGGGGATATTGAGCTCATTAATTTTTTGAAGGAAAAGTGAGTGGGGCGTGCGATCATATCGTCGGGCACTTAGCGGTCCTTCTTCTCAGGAATTGCGCCTTCGTCAACTTCACTAACATTTCAAACGCGATTAAGGCCATTGACAGTGTGAAGAATAAGCCCGACTACGCTAATCTGCGCATTGCGCATGGTAAAGATCGCTGCGCTAACCCACCGCGATCTGGCCCGCAAGGTGGATCAGGGGGCGTACGCCGAGTTTCTGGCAACAGTACCAATGCACCCATTGGTGACGGGGAAGGAGAGAAGATTGAGCTCAGTGTCGAAGACGAGGAAGCGCTCGCAGAGCATATCTTGGAAACTCAGGGTATGACTGCTGGTGACTCGGTCAATGAAGTCCTCCAGGAGTAACCAGCAATTCCATGATTGTCTATGGTTGTCGACACGCCTGTTTCGTCTCTCTGTGTCTGCAAATGAAATACCCTCGGTGATATACGCTCTGACTCGACGATCCCCATTGCACATAACGGTCCTCACTCCAGCCTTTTTCTTTGAAGTTGACGTAAAACAAACAAAAATCTCCAAATTCGTTCGGTGGATGGAGGACAAAGCTTGGCACGGGCCGTTACGCGTGCATCAATCCTGACTGTGGGGTGTCGATCTCCACTTGTCCCCTTGTACGCGTCGGACTTGGGCTATTGGTTGAGTCTGATTTTATTCGAAGTCTACATTCTCCCTCGTATGTCTTTTCTTCTTTCTTCTCTTTGCTTGGACTTTTTATTCCGATGCGTATTACCATTCGCTTCGTTTTCTCTGGTATCCCTTTTCCCCCTTCCCTATGCCCTCATTAAACTACCATCCATCCGAATCCCATCCGTGCCTCCAATACCGGAACTACTTCCGCTGTCACTCCAATCCCGTCGTGATGATGTGCCCGTCCCGCTCGTTATGTTTCATTACCTAATTAACCCTGTGAAGTAGCAGCACGACATGTCACTCTTGGTGATTGCCTGTGAGTTGGAGCAAGGTGCGTTGAGCTCGCTGAGTGTTCAACCCGAAAGAACTGCGCTTGTTTGCACTTGGAGATGGTTCAAATGCCGTGCACCATGCTTTGAATGTCAAATCCTGTATAGTAGGTGAACAGTAATGGCGCTCAGGCGACATATGCATGTATGCATACGAACTATCATAAAGGCAGACTATGCTGAGTGTGTGCTGGTCTATTCAATACTAGACTACCATTATGAAATATTTAGCTGGCAATCATGCTAGCCAGAACAGTTTAACACAGTGAAGCTAATGGGATAGATGTCAAGATTCCTACAAGGAGCCAGGCAAATAGGCATGGATACTGGAGATGCAGGATAAGCAGAGCATGTGGATCAGACATATAGTGGATCAGACAATAGTTATCTGACTCATAAAATTGAGGTCCACCCCAAGTCCATCTGCTCTATTATTAGAATAGTCAACTTGTATAAAAGGCAGGTTGTAAGTACCCAAGGTACTTGCTTACTATAGTATGTAAGTATAATTGATATATGCAGCATTCCCTTAAGGAATGTTGTCCTCTTGGTAGATGTATGTGCCCATAGGGTGCACATGTATAGTTATTATGTAAGCCAGTGGGTCCACTTATAGTAGCTAGAACTTAGTTAACTTGTTACGCACTAGGTCTAATTGGGGGTCAGAGATTGGGTCAGAAATTGGGTTGGAGGTTGGGTTGGAGTCGGAGAGGGAGTTGGGGTACGTCATGGGGGTCGGAACAGACTTGGCTTCAGCTTATGTGCTGCACCCTCACTAATACTGGTGTCTGAGATTTTGGAGATGGAGTACGACTTAGATAGTTAGGATTGGACTTAGGAACTAGGTGTGATTTGATATTTGAACTGGGGATGAAGTCCCCAGTCAGACAGCTTAAATACATATTTGAATTACTCCGGTGATGGGTCTCTGAGGCTGACGGCCTTACATGAGTATGTCTGAGTCTGACGGGGACGGATGTCCAGGTTCCTATGGTGATGCTGATGCATCAATTGGAACCGGAGACGGATGGGCAAGATTCGGCGGTGACAATTGGACAGATAAATGGAGATGTGATGGTTTCCAAATGGAGTATATATTTCATATGTGTGGGGATCTGAGTGGATCGGATGGGGATCTGGGCATTAATGAATATAGTCATGAGGACAGTAACATCGAGGAGGTTGGCAAAGGTATCATTCATGAACCTCTGGAAGGCAGCTGGAGCATTGGTTAGTCCAAAGGGCATGACACACCATTCAAAAGATCCATATTGAGTGTTATGCACTAGGTCCAATTGGGGGTTGGAGGTTGGGTTGGAGGTTGGGTTGGAGGTTGGGTTGGAGGTTGGGTTGGAGGTTGGGTTGGAGGTTGGGTTGGAGGTTGGGTTGGAGGTTGGGTTGGAGGTTGGAGGTTGGGTTGGAGGTTGGGTTGGAGGTTGGGTTGGAGGTTGGGTTGGAGGTTGGGTTGGAGGTTGGGTTGGAGGTTGGGTTGGAGGTTGGGTTGGAGGTTGGGTTGGAGGTTGGGTTGGAGGTTGGGTTGGAGGTTGGGTTGGAGGTTGGGTTGGAGGTTGGGTTGGAGGTTGGGTTGGAGGTTGGGTTGGAGTCGGAGTGGGAATCGGGGTGCGTCGTGGGGGTCAGAACGGACTTGGCTTCAGCTTATGTGCTGCGCTCTCACTAATACCGGTGTCTGAGATTTTGGAGATGGAGTATGACTTAGATAGTTAGGATTGGACTTGGGAACTAGGCGTGATTCAATATTTGAACTGGGGAATGAAGTCCCCAGTCGGACAGCTTAAATACATATTTGAAATCTAATAATAATTACTCTGGTGATGGGTCTCCGAGGCCGATGGCCTTACATGAGTATGTCCGAGTCCAATGGGGACAGATGTCTGGGTTCCTATGGTGATGCTGATGCATCAATCGGAACCAGAGATGGATGGGTGAGATTGGTGGTGACAATCGGACAGATAAATGGAGACATGATGGTTTCCAAATGGAGTATAGATTTCATATGTGCGGGGATCTGAGTGGATCGGATGGGGATCTGGGCATTAATGAATATAGTCATAACATAGAGTGCAGAAAGTCGTTTTCCACTCATCACCTTCTCGGATGTGGACTAGATGGTAGGCATGTTGGAGATCTATTTTGGAATAGATCTTAGCCTTTTGCAGGCTCTTGAGTAGGTCTGTGGTGCAGGGTATTGGGTATTGGTCTTTCTTAGTGATCTTGTTGAGTCCACAGAAGTTGATGCATAAATGGAGTGATCCGTCCTTTTTGCAGACAAATAAGACCGGAGCTCCATGGGGGGATAAGGATGGGTGGATGAAGCCCATGGCCAAGTTCTCATCTATGAATGTCCAGAGAGCCAGTAGCTCTTTTTGGGATAGCGAGTAGATAGGGCCAAGTGGAGGGGTGGAGTTGTCATCCAACTCAATCTTGAGATCATATGGTTGGTGTTCCGCTAGGGAGTCAGCTTTAGACTTGCTGAACACATTGGTGAACTTGTGATACTCCTTAGGAACCATAGTTAGGTCCGGTGGAGTTGATTGAGCAGAACGGGCGGTGAGGAGCATTGGATTGGAGAGATGAACCTGGAACGTTTGTGAGCCATCCAGTTTGCTTAGTCTGGCAAAGACCATAGTGTCCACCATTGATATAGACAGAGGGGTAGATGGAGTATCTATCAGAGTGGAGTCAGCGGAGGTGGAAGATAATTTCACACCTAAAGTTGCTGGTGACATCGGGGATGACACAGCCTGTACTGGAGAATGGAATGTGATATGGCCCAATGCCCAGTCAATCAACGGATTGTAGCGGGTGAGCCAATTATGTCCAAGAACCACAGAACAGCTGGAGTCAAGCAGAGTAACATAGAATGTAAGGTTCTGGATTTCTCCAACAGAAAAACGGATAGACAGATCTATAGCTCGTGAAATAACAGCATTAGTAGTGCCATCAAATAATCGGAGTGATATTGGAGTTATGGTGTATGTATGGAGTTTATGTAAATTGGAAAAAGAGGAATCAAGGAAACAGTGAGTAGAACTGGAGTCAATTAATGCTTGGATAGCGGTATTGGGAATGGAGTTGGAGTAGATGAGGAGGGTAAGATAGTTGGAGTGGGAAAGAGTGGATGCGTTCAGGCAGACTTCCTTTGTCGTACAGGGAGTACCAATGCAGCCCTCAGCCTGTACGGAGGCTAGAGGACTGCTTGATATTTTTTTAGGTCCATCGCCTTGGCGTCAGACTTGTCTGTCATGGCATTGGTGGCATGGCCCTTTGCCTTTGCTGCAGACGAGGTTGCCTTGTGGCAATCCTTGGCTTGGTTGCCAGGTTTTCCACAGAACAGACAGAGGTTGTTGTCCATGCGGCACTGGTGTTCCTGCTGGGTAAGTTTTCCATCTTTTCCCAGCTTGGTGGAGAGGTCTGGAGTGCTCTTACAAGCTCTGGAGTTATTGCCAGTGCTGGAGTTGTTCTGACCGGAACCAGAAGCAGCAGTGTTACCAGTGTTTGACTTCTGGCCTGAGTTGGGGGTGGTCTTCTTATTGGACCCCTTGTTGGACTTTGGGGTCTTGTCTGACGATTTGTCCAATTTGTTGTTAGCTGAATTTTCACAGGAGACCTCGGATTGACGTTCCCAATAACAGGTGTCAATGGATTGGGTGAGCTTACGAAGGTTAACCAAAGTATCTGGCTTACTGATGTGTGATATCTCGTCCTTGATGCGGGATGGGAGACCAACGTAAAATTGGCATCGGAGTGTGGCGTTGCCCCATTGGACTTTTGGGGCTAGCTGCTGGAAACTCACAATGTTTTTGTGATTTTGTGATTTTCCTTCATCCAAAGTCAATTGAGTTCATTCTTGGCATCAGCCTTGGGGTTGTAAGGACCGAAATTGGTCCAAAGTTCAGAGATGAAGTCGGAGTAGTTTTCTGACCATATCAGGTCATTGGAGTCGTCCATGAGCGCTGGTGTTATGACTATATTCATTAATGCCCAGATCCCCATCCGATCCACCCAGATCCCTGTGCATATGAAATCTATACTCCATTTGGAAACCATCACGTCTCCATTTACCTGTCCGATTGTCACTGCCGATTCTGCCCATCCGTCTCCGGTTCCAATTGATGCATCAGCATCACCATAGGAACCTGGACATCCGTCCCCATCAGACTCAGACATACTCATGTAAGGCTGTCGGCCTCGGAGACCCATCACCAGAGTAATTATTATTAGATTTCAAATATGTATTTAAGTTGCCTGACTGGGGACTTCATTCCCCAGTTCGAATATTGAATCACACCTAGTTCCTAAGTCCAATCCTAACTATCTAAGTCATACTCTGTCTCCGAAATCTCGGACACCGGTATTAGTGAGGGTGCAGCACATAAGCTGAAGCCAAGTCTGTTCTGACCCCCATGACATACCCTGACTCCAACTCCAACTCTGACCAAACCTCCAACCCAACCTCCAACCCAATCTCTGACCTCCAATCGGACCTAGTGCGTAACAGCATATTCAAACTGCCATACTCACTCCTACCGATGCCATGATCCACCGCCAATTCCAAACATGCACGAACCGTTGAGGTGCCCGCTCCCAGCATTGACACCATCCCTGAGGTCGTTGAACAACCGATGGACCACATTGAGGCCGTCAATGAAGAAGATGACACTCTGCCCTCTCCAAATCTGGCGCAAGCCATCTCCCTGCTCGCCAGCAGCATCTGTACCCCACAAGCCTGTTTTGGAACCCGCAAAATTATGGTGTTAGGGCAAACTCTAAATCACCACAATTCCGTGAATGAACAGCTGAGAAGAATATCAAACCCTGCTGCAGCACAACTCCAGAAACGATTTAACGTTTGTACTTTGGTTACAATCCTTTGTATTGGTCAATGCAGACTATACGCAGAAAGGTAATACGTTTCTTAGCAGCAAGAAATGAATAAGACTTCCAGAGTCTAGAGTTTACGGACGCTTAGGGGTCCAGATATTCCAAAAAGAGGGGAATGCACTTAGAGGCTAAAGGAAGTAGGTGGATGAATCCAACCGTCCAACCAGTGGCACTCAGAAGCGGGTAACAGCAATGTGTGAAGTAGTCTAGCAACTGCTTCACACGAGTTCAAGCTTCTAATGCTCTGCAAAGGCAGTACACACTAGTTACTTAAACAAGAGCACTAATGGCAGGACTATCGACAGACAATCTCACCCTGTAGATTCGTAGTCACGTGAGGCAGATACTACACTCACGCCCAAAGCAGGAATATCACTACCTTGAGTGCAATCAAGTACAGTTACACAACTGTAAAAGATCCTTGAACTGGTAATCAACAGTTACTGAGATAGAGGATGACACTGTATGTCACTCTAGTCACACTGGTGTGCAGAAGATGGGTAGAATATGATGATATGTTATTCTTTCAGAGGCAGAATGGCCTCCTTATATATTGTATTTACAGGGGCTGACTAATGCTTCTGGAATATTCTACCTATTAATAGATGGAAACTACTGGAAGGTTGTGGAAGGTGGAAGAAAGGGGTAGAATATTCCAAGCCAATCACAGGATCTGATCACAGCACTAACACTGATCAGGAGCTGAATAATGGTTCTGGAAAGTTCTATCTAATAATAGAAGGAAACAGCTAGAATGTTATGGAAAGGGGTAGAATATTCCAAGGCAATCACCTGATTTGATCACCCATCAGCTGATCTGATCCCTGAGCTAGGCACTGATCAGGCAAAAAGAAGGGTGTCCACCCTGTTTTCTGCACTGGTTTGGACAGCCATGGATAGCCACATGTCATGTGATGATCTCCACGGAAAATAGTGCCCTGAGAGGCTGTGGTTGTTAAGTTACAGAATATTTATTGATCAGAGACATCTGAGCTTGAATTGAGGCCAAATGCCTGGTCCAAAAAGGGGAGAGCCGGCTGTGTGAAGGTTTGTGGGCGCCTATGGGTCCACAACTGTAGCACAGCAGAAATAAATGATTCTGGGCCGAGTTCTGCATGGAATATTCCCAGAAAAATATGGAAAAATAGAGAATATTTGAATAAGTCCATTCCAGGTACAAGCATCAAATATATGCTGATATTTAGGAATGGAAAAGCAAAGAATAGCACATTGGTGCTGCATAAATGGAATTTGATAGGGAAAAGGTGATTCCCATACAAAGCCCCTAAGTCCCGGACCGAGAACCTGACCCATTTGATGACTCCGATCTGTGAAAGCTCCAGCCATTCTTGGTGCAATGCCAGCTGAATTTCCACAACCGCCCCGATGTGTTCACATCTGATTGGGTGAAGGTCACCTTCACCATGTTCTATCTCAAGGGGACCGCACTGGACTACTTCGAGCCAGCGCTCATGGATGACTCCGATGACCTGATATGGTCAGATGACTACTCTGACTTCATCTCTGAGCTTTGGACCAATTTTGGCCCTTACAATCCCGAGGCCGATATGGTCAGATGACTACTCTGACTTCATCTCTGAGCTTTGGACCAATTTTGGCCCTTACAATCCCGAGGCCGATATGGTCAGATGACTACTCTGACTTCATCTCTGAGCTTTGGACCAATTTTGGCCCTTACAATCCCGAGGCCGATGCCAAGAATGAACTTGATCGACTTTGGATAAAGGAAAATCACAAATCGCAAAATACATTGTGAGTTTCCAGCAGCTAGCCCTGAAAGTCCAATGGGGCAACGTGTTATGACTATATTCATTAACGTCCAGATCCCCATCCAATCCACTCAGATCCCCACGCATATGAAATCTATACTCCATTTGGAAACCGCCACATCTCCATCTACCTGTCCGATCTCACCGCTGATTCTGCCCATCCGTCTCCGGTTCCAATTGATGCATCAGCATCACCATAGGAACCCAGACATCCGTCCCCATCGGACTCAGACATACTCATGTAAGGCCATCAGCCTCGGAGACCCATCACCGGAGTAATTATTATTAGATTTCAAATATGTATTTAAGTTGCCTGACTGGGGACTTCATTCCCCAGTTCGAATATTGAATCACGCCTAGTTCCTAAGTCCAATCCTAACTCTCTAAGTTGTACTCTGTCTCTGAAATCTCGGACACCGGTATTAGTGAGGGTGCAGCATATAAGCTGAAGCCAAGTCCGTTCTGACCCCCATGACGTACTCTGACTCCAACTCAACCTCCGACCCAATCTCCGACCCCCAATCGGACCTAGTGCATAACACAACGCCACACTCCGATGCCAATTTTATGTTGGTCTCCCATCCCACATCAAGGACGAGATATCATGTGTCGGTAAACTGGATACTTTGGTAAACCTTCACAAGCTCACCCAATCCATCGACGCCCGTTATTGGGAACGTCAATCTGAGGTCTCCCGTGAAAATTTGGCCAACAACAAATTGGACAAATCGTTGGACAAGACCCCAAAGTCCAACAAGGGGTCCGATAAGAAGACCACCCCCAACTCAGGCCAGAAGTCAAACACTGGTAACGCCACCGCTTCCGGTTCTGGTCAGAACAACTCCGGAACCGGCAATAGCTCTGGAGCTTGCAAGAGCACTCCAGACCTCTCCACCAAGCTGGGAAAAGATGGAAAACTTACCCAGCAGGAACACCAGTGCTGCATGGACAACAACCTCTGTCTGTTCTGCGGAAAACCTGGCAACCAAGCCAAGGATTGCCACAAGGCAACCCCATCTGCAGCAAAGGCAAAGGGCCATGCCGCCAATGCCACAACGGACAAGTCCGACGCTAAAGCAATGGACCCAAAAAAATAGTAAGCAGTCCTATAGCCTCCATATGGGCTGAGGGCTGCATTGGTACTCCCTGTACGACAAACGAGGTCCGCCTGAATGCATCCACTCTTTCCCACTCCGACTCTCTTACCCTCCTCATCTACTCCAACTCCATTCCCAATACCGCTATCCAAGCATTAATTGACTCCAGTTCTACTCACTGTTTCCTTGATTCCTCTTTTTCCAATTTACATAAACTCCATACATACACCATAACTCCGATACCGCTCCGATTATTTGATGGCACTACTAATGCTGTTATTTCACGAGCTATAGATCTGTCTATCCGTTTTTCTGTTGGAGAAATCCAGAACCTTACATTCTATGTTACTCTGCTTGACTCCAGCTGTTCTGTGGTTCTTGGACATAATTGGCTCACCCGCTACAATCCGTTGATTGACTGGGCATTGGGCCATATCACATTCCGTTCCCCAGTACAGGCTGTGTCATCCCCGATGTCACCAGCAACTTTAGGTGTGAAATTATCTTCCACCTCCGCTGACTCCACTCCGATAGATACTCCGTCTACCCCTCTGTCTATATCAATGGTGGATGCTATGGTCTTTGCCAGACTAAGCAAACTGGATGGTTCTCACATGTTCCAGGTTCACCTCTCCGATCCAATATTCCTTGCCGCTCGTTCTGCCCGATCAACTCCACCGGACCTAACTATGGTTCCTAAGGAGTATCATGAGTTCGCCGACGTGTTCAGCAAGTCTAAAGCTGACTCCCTAGCGGAACACCAACCATATGATCTCAAGATTGAGTTGGATGACAACTCCACCCCTCCACTTGGCCCTATCTACTCGCTATCCCAAAAAGAGCTACTGGCTCTCTGGACATTCATAGATGAGAACTTGGCCACGGGCTTCATCCGCCCATCCCTATCTCCCCATGGAGCTCCGGTCCTATTTGTCCACAAAAAGGATGGATCACTCCATCTATGCGTCGACTTCTGTGGACTTAACAAGATGACAAAGAAAGACCAATACCCAATACCCCACACCGCGGACCTACTTGAGAGTCTGCGAAAGGCTAAGATCTATTCCAAAATAGATCTCTGACATGCCTACCATTTAGTCTGCATCCGAGAAGGCGATGAGTGGAAAACAACTTTCCGCACTCGTTATGGATCTTTTGAGTGGTGTGTCATGCCCTTCAGACTAACCAATGCTCTGGCTGCCTTCCAGAGGTTCATGAATGATACCTTTGCCAACCTTCTCAATGTGACCATCCTCGTTTACTTAGATGACATTTTGGTATATTTGGACAATGAAGAAGAACATCAGACACATGTCTGAGAAGTACTCCGACGTCTCCGCAAACATGGCCTCTTCGCCCACACCGACAAATGCGAATTCCACTCCGACTCGGTCGAGTATCTAGGCTATATCCTCTCCCTGGCAGGACTGACAATGTCCAATGACAAATCAAAGCCATACAGGAATGGCCAGAACCACGGAAAGTCAAAGACGTACAGTCCTTCCTGGGGTTCACCAATTTCTACCACCGCTTCATTTATGACTACTCTGATATCACTGTCCCGCTCACCCAACTTACTAGGAAGGGTATCCAATGGAATTTCACTGACGAATGTAGACAGAGCTTTGAGACCTTGAAAAAGGCCTTTACTTCCGCTCCAATACTGACTCATTGGGTTCCAGACTCTCCTATCCTATTAGAAACCAATGCCTCCGACTATGCACTTGCCGCGATCCTGTCTATCATTTCTCCGGACGATGGACAAGTCCATCCAATCGCTTTTCACTCGGGTACATTTACACCCCCCGAACTGAACTATGACGTCCATGACAAAGAGCTCCTTGCCATATATGAAGCCTTCCGGATATGGAGACACTACCTCGAAGGCCCCTCCGATCCGGTGAATGTCATAATGGACCACAAGAACTTGGAATACTTCTCCACAATGAAACTACTCACCCGGAGACAAGTCCAATGGTCTGAATACCTATCCTCAGTTCAATCTCGTTATCCGTTTCTGTCCTGGTCAACTTGGAGCAAAGCCCGATGCATTAACTAGATGCTGGGATGTCTACCCTAAAGAGGGGAGTAGTGACTATGCCACTGTAAACCCACACAACTTTCATCCTGTGTTCACTAACGAGCAGCTGGCATCATCCCTACGGGCTTCCACCCTCATGACTCCCACCCTCCAAGCTGTTACCATTATGGACATCGACCAACTCCGCTCCGACATCAAGTCCATTCCAACCCCCACGACATACCCCGACTCCCTCTCCGACTCTGACCTGACCTCCAACCCAATCTCCGACCCCCAATCGGACCTAGTGTGTAACACCTCCACATGTCAAAATACTTCCAAAACTCTTTCAACGTCCAAGACTCTTTCAACGTCCAAGATCCCCACCTTGTCTCTCTTATGCCATTGGCGATCCCATATTCTTTCACGATTCCATTGAACCATATGCCTTCCTTGGCATTTCACTTCTATATCATAACATGGATAGAAGAGTTGAATGTGAGGTAGAGTTTCAGTTGCCATTGCCAACCTATCCTCCCACTTCAATCTGACTCAGGTTACATCATGTCAGGCAAAGGGACTGAATACCCTTGGAACGGGATACCATATGGAGACAGATCACTAATACAATAAGGAGTATTTGTTGTGGATGCTGACTGAAGTCCTCATGTGACTCAGGGTCAATTTACCTTCAGAGCCATAGGGAAGATAATATTGGTGGATGTTTCTATTGTTCTTTTATATGACTTACCCCTGTTTCATCTTTTAATTCATTCATACACAACTTACTCATCCTTGTTCTATTTTTGGTTCTTTTATTGCTCATCACCTCCTATTCTTACAAAGATTACCCCTATCTGTTGCCTCATTTCTCCATGATTTCCCCATTAGTAGTTCAACTTCACATGCTTTGTCAGCTGGCTTGATCAGCATTTCTTGCATCATATTGCATCATTTGCTCCTCATATTGTGTCATTGTGCCCTGGGGATCCATAAATAAAAGGGCACTTGTTTTTGCCTTTTGGATCAATCAACAAGTTTTCAGCCAACACTCTAAAGTCAAAGTCCACGCTCTAAGTCCACGCTCTACACTCTACATCACAATCCATCCCCTCTACACCAAGGTAAAGCACCTTGGTTTAATGATCAGATTTCCCTCCGCCACCGAGAGGTCACATCTCCTGAAACCAGCTTTCGCGTACCTCCCAACCGGGCTCCCCACAGTCACAGAGCATGATCAGCCATCTGGACCGTCCTTTTTGCTCCCATCCTCATCCAACCACAGAGCACTATTTCACTTTCCTGTTACTCAGTGCTACCTCCACCCCTCGACCTGATTGATCTTTGGAGTACTGAACAACTGCATTACACACCGTCTGTTTGCTAGGACCGTTGCATGCAGGCTTATAGGATCTATTCCATAAGCGAACCGACAACAGTCCAGATGGTTGATCGTGCTCTGTGACTGGATGACAATGGGGAGCCCGGTTGGGAGGTACGCGAAAGCTGGTTTCAGGAGATGTGACCTCTCGGTGGCGGAGGGAAATCTGATCATTAAACCAAGGTGCTTTACCTTGGTGTAGAGGGGATGGATTGTGATGTAGAGTGTAGAGCGTGGACTTAGAGCGTGGACTTTGACTTTAGAGTGTTGGCTGAAAACTTGTTGATTGATCCAAAAGGCAAAAACAAGTGCCCTTTTATTTATGGATCCCCAGGGCACAATGACACAATATGAGGAGCAAATGATGCAATATGATGCAAGAAATGCTGATCAAGCCAGCTGACAAAGCATGTGAAGTTGAACTACTAATGGGGAAATCATGGAGAAATGAGGCAACAGATAGGGGTAATCTTTGTAAGAATAGGAGGTGATGAGCAATAAAAGAACCAAAAATAGAACAAGGATGAGTAAGTTGTGTATGAATGAATTAAAAGATGAAACAGGGGTAAGTCATATAAAAGAACAATAGAAACATCCACCAATATTATCTTCCCTATGGCTCTGAAGGTAAATTGACCCTGAGTCACATGAGGACTTCAGTCAGCATCCACAACAAATACTCCTTATTGTATTAGTGATCTGTCTCCATATGGTATCCCGTTCCAAGGGTATTCAGTCCCTTTGCCTGACATGATGTAACCTGAGTCAGATTGAAGTGGGAGGATAGGTTGGCAATGGCAACTGAAACTCTACCTCACATTCAACTCTTCTATCCATGTTATGATATAGAAGTGAAATGCCAAGGAAGGCATATGGTTCAATGGAATCGTGAAAGAATATGGGATCGCCAATGGCATAAGAGAGACAAGGTGGGGATCTTGGACGTTGAAAGAGTCTTGGACGTTGAAAGAGTTTTGGAAGTATTTTGACATGTGGAGGTGGCTTAACATGCCCATGGAGCTCAGCATATTTTTGATAGTCCTCTGTGTCCAGAGACCAGTGTGACATATTATTAGAAGGGATGTTGGAGAGAGGAATAGAATTAGAAGCCATGTGAATGATGATGAAAGGATTGGTGTGAATAGAAGGCTGATAATGATCAATGGTGATGAAACACGAGTGACAATTGATGGCTAGAAATAGAGACTGAGGTGGAGAGGGAGTTGCAGCGCTATTTAAAAGTTTGATATGAAAAGATGCTGGCAGAGTTGGACTGTCAGAGTGGTTTGATATACATCCTCAATGCATCCTGGCTCATTACCGTCCATCCAAGAAACTCTCCAAGAAATTCTTAGGTCCTTATGAGGTCATTTCCCACACCAGTAGTAGGTCCTTCACTCTCTGACTTCCTGGCCACTTCCAAGCAGTTCATCCAGTGTTTCATATATCAATGCTTGAACCTGCTACTGCTAACGAGATCCCCGGTCACACTAAATCTCCACCCCCTCTGATCATCATTGAAGGAGACAACAAATATGAGATATCTGAGATTCTCAACTTGGAGATTGATCATCAATACAAGTGTAAACTCCAGTACCTAGTCAAATAGACTGGATACAAAGGCACTGATGAAGAATCTTCATGGATCTCCATGTCCAAACTCAATCACACATCTGAATTTGTCTCCAATTTTCATTCTGCTTATCCAAATAAACCAGGTCCTTGTTATGACTATTCATTAATGCCCAGATCCCTGTTCAATCCACTCAGATCCCCACACACATGAAATCTACACTCCATTTGGAAACCAACAATTTAGTCTGTCCAATTGTCACCGTCAATCTTGCCCATCTGCCTCCAGTTCCAATTGATGCATCAGCATCACCATAGACACTTGTTCAGAATGATTGTTATGCACTAGGTCCAATTGGGGGTCAGAGGTTGGGTCGGAGTCGGAGAGGGAATTGGGGTGGGCTTGGCTGTCGGGGCGGAAACACCTTGGGGGCTCATCCACGAATTGCAATCATCATATGTGTGGGGGTGAATCCTTTGCAGACGACTTGAATGGGAATGGGGTACTGTAAGCAGTAGAGTAGCCTTGTTGCTACAATCTGCTGAGGTTTAGCCCTTGTTCTACAGATTTGTTCAACTTTTTTGGTTGGACCTTTTCTTTTTCTTCCACACTGTCTGCTTTAGGGGTGGTTGATTTGACTTTGGCATGGTGGACAGGGTGCAAAACACCCCCCACCCACCTTGTTTATTATTTATGCCTCGTTGAGGGGGAAGGGGCCTCCGGCCCCTCCCCCCCTTTTCCCTGCCCACGGAGCAGGTGGGAAATTTTTTGATTTTACATGGGCATGTGCTGGCGGGTGTGACACGCATGCATGCCGCTGCCCCCCCCTCTCCGAGTGGGGGGCCATCCCATTATTTAGGGCAGGCGAGCAAGCAGATGTAGCCTGACTCTGGGCAGCCCTGTTGTCTGTGGCCATAGGGCTCTGAAAGCATTGCATCCTGTCTGATCTGTGCAGTTAACCAGAGTGCTGCCCTGTTAGTGCTATGGTGGGGGACTATGATGGAATCCATGGGTGCTGTAGTCAAGTGTTGTCTTTTGCTTCACCAAAGTAAAGGCATCACTCCATCGGATTGGTGTATTTTATTTATTGTGTGTGTAGATTTTTCATGCAGTGGGAATTTTATACATTGAGTGTCCAGTGGACTTTATTTTTTCATGCAGTGTGTATTTTATTTTATTTATTGCAGTGTTAAAAGTGTTTGCAGCAGGCAGCAGGTTGAAGTGTTAACAAGGGTGCAGCAAGTGTTACAAGTGTCACAAGCGGTCTTTACATTTACATTACAAAAAAGTGTTACAAAGTGAAGTGTCACAAGTGTGTTTGCATTACAAAAGTGTTACAAAAAGCGTGTTACATTTACAAAAGTGTTGCAAAAAGCATGTTACATTTATGTTACATCCTGTAACACCGAGTTCCGATCTCCAAATTCCATCTCCACCTCCGTCAACTCCACCTCCGTCAACTCTGGACCCCGCCATTGTTCTCTTCATTAGTAGTCTTCTTCTTATGGGTTACAACAACCATTATACTTTCTAATTGTTTAGTATTAGTTCAGACATGAGTCCAAACTCCGAACTCCTTTCCATGTTGTATTCCATATTAGTCTTATTGTCTTATCGCTTTTAGTTTTACCATTCAATTCTCTACATACTTATATGGGCTACTTCTTGTATGTTACAGTAGTTCGTATATCAACCAAGACTCCCCATCAGCTTCTTGGTTACTAGCTTCTTGACAAGTATCTTCTTGACAAGTCGAACTCCAGATCTTTGATCCAACCCCGTACTCCGAACTCTGAAATATTGGACCAACGATTCAAGGGGGCGCAACTGTGAGGGCGACGCTGATGACGAGGCCACAACAACAAGATACTCAATAAGTGAGAGCCGATAAGAAATAATGCCAGCTGGTACAGCAGATATCCTCAGTCTATACAGCTGTTTCTGATAAATACATGGGACTTACCTGGTACAGCGGATATCCTCAGAGATCAAGCTGAGGGGATCACACTGCACCAAGGCGAGTCTTTATACTAAATGATGGAGACGGATAGGAGAACCAAGATAGGGGAGGAAAGATAGGGGAAGTGATAGGGGCAATGAAATAGGGGAGACGCACCCTGACAGGCTGCGCTGATAGGGGTGTCAAGAGAAAATACTAAAAATAGAATATGACTTATTTGAACCCTGACAGCAACACATAAGTTGAAGCCAAGTCCACTCAATCCGACTCAATAGTTATTTGTCCCCATCTGTCTCTGGTTGAACTGGAACAGTAAAGTCCCATCCCCTTCCTCACTAGTATCCGAACACCAGCTACTCCTTTAAACTCCAAGTTTTCAGCACTTAACAACAACTGGGGACTTCATTCCCCAGTTCAAATATCGAATCACGCCTAGCTCCTAAGTCTGATCTGAACTGTCTAAGTTGTACTCCACCTCCAAAATCTCAGACACAGGTATTAGTGAGGGCACAGCACATAAGCTGAAGCCAAGTCCATTCCAACCCCCATGACGCACCCTGATCCCCACTCCAACTCTGACCATCTACTCCAACACAAGTTCCAACCCCCAACCAGACTGTTATGCACTAGGTCCGATTGGGGTTGGAGATTGGATTGGAGGTCGGGTCGGAGTCGGAGTATGTCGTGGGGGTTGGAACGGACTTGGCTTCAGCTTATGTGCCCTCACTAATACCGGTGTCCGAGACTTCGGAGATGGAGTACGACTTAGAGAGTTAGGATTGGACTTAGGAGCTAGGCGTGATTCAATATTCGAACTGGGGAATGAAGTCCCCAGTCAGGCAACTTAAATACATATTTGAAATCTAATAATAATTACTCCGGTGATGGGTCTCCGAGGCTGACGGCCTTACGTGAGTATGTCCGAGTCCAACAGGGACGGATGTCCAGGTTCCTATGGTGATGCTGATGCATCAATTGGAACCGGAGATGGATGGGTGGAATCGGCGGTGACAATTGGACAGGTAAATGGAGACGTAGCGGTTTCCAAATGGAGTATAGATTTCATGTGTGCGGGGATCTGAGGGGATCGGACGGGGATCTGGGCGTTAATGAATATAGTCATAACAAAGATAGTGGTTATTGTAATCCATATCAAGAAAACTACTTATCAAGAGAACAATAGATGGAGTTCAGGGTCATCAGAGGACAGAGTTGGAGGACAAGGAGTAGAAGGAGATGGAGTTGGAGTCCAGAGATCAGACCTGGTGTTACAGGATGTAACATTTTATAGCCAGCACCAACTCTTATACTGGCAACATTGGTCTCTATTCTTTTATTGCTACAGTCTCAGTGAATCAGCAAAACCTTTCTTTGGCCAGGCATCTCTGTAACACCATTCAGTGGTGTGATATGCACTAGTTGTATAGCTGGTCCTGCTTTGTGGCTTACTCAGCAGACCAGAGTAGTGATAGTTGTTTCCTGTCAATAGGATCCCCATGGGGTGACTATGTCATTAAGTGCTCTTTTGCCATTGGAATGGTTGTTCAGAGTGGGTGTCTCTGGTGGGACTAACTTCAATTCCTGACACACTCTTTAAATTCACTTTGACTGATAACAGATTCAATTTCATATTTTGGAAATTGCAGATGAGAAACCAGTTTCTTCAAAACAATATCAGAGCAGGTTCCCTCCAACTGAATGTTCCTTTAAAGCCATTCACAAACTTTGAGTGTGCTTGAGTTGCTGGTTGGGAGGGGGTCTTGAATTTAGAGTTCCTGGAGCTGCAGATTGAGTATGAACATGAATCCCTTTTATCATTATCATCTTTGTTAGACAAAGAGGGGGATTATTAATAAAACAGCGCCAAGCTATGGGAAAATAGAAATCATATCAACCTGAACTTGAAGTGGGATCATTTCCTGTAATCAACGAGCCCTGTGTCCTGGGGTGAGTCAAAGGACTTGCGCATTGTGAACCAATGCAACACGCTCTAGTGATTCTCTGATGAGGCTCCAATTTCAGAGCAAGAATTGGCTAGTAAGTTTGTGGATAATGAGTGGCTCTTTCGACCGGCTAGGCAGTAAATGTCCATGATGATATCGGCGTTTTCCATGGTTAATCTGATGAATTGTGCCTGTTGTATGTACGGCAACAGTACAAACTGGTAGGTACACCGTAAACATGATGCCGGAAAGATCAATGATCAGCGTGATATTGGAGGTGAAGCAAGGATTGGCGATGTTGGCAGTTACTGTCGTGGCATAAATGGGTGGTGGAATAGAAATAAGCGCCCGTTTCGCCACTTCTGTCTGGTTCTAAAAATCCCATGTCCCATCTCACAAACTCACCATTTGGCAAGCGTCTTCGCACTGTCGGGAACAAAGACTTCGACGAGGATGGCGACTCTGTGCAAGATCCTCTGTCACCCACTCGTGGCAGGTCCAGGATCAATCCCATCTTTGGCGTGGCTCCGCCGTCTCTTTCGCTAGAGACACAGACATCTCAGGGTGGAAGCAGGAATCCAAGCCCAGGGTCACAACCTTCAAGAAGAAGTCCAAAGAGAGACTACGGTGACCGGTTCGTGTCTTTAGGCCGTGGGAACTCAGTCAATGACTTGCCACTGACTGATTATACCGTCAGGTATCTACCATCTCGAGACGATGATATCAGAACGAACTTCAATCTCATGGAAGCCGGAGGACCATCTACTCCCTCTAAAAACAATCGTATGATACCTTCCGAGTCAGATGCAATCAAAGGTGAGAACATAGAAGTTTGTTGTGGCGGAGGTGGTTCTGGAGGGAGCAACATGTCGACGGGCTGATCACAATGGATCATGATTCTCCCTCCTCCTTCATATGTCTTTGGCATGACCTAAACGACTTGGACAACCCCCTACATCAAACCCATCTACATGTTGCTCCTCGGTTGGCTTGTAAAAGTTTGACGAGTGAGCATCTGACAAGCGATTGTCTGACCCTATTATTTTACAGAGCAATCAAACGATATCTTCACAACTGTACTACACTCTGAAGTTACACCTTCCTCTCCAAGGGCCACATCCCCTGTCCGCCGCACACCCTTTCCTGGATCCGCCCCTACAACACCCACACGCCAACGTCTTTTCACATTTTCCACCCCGACACATAGTAATCCTGGGACACCGACTAACCTTGATGCTCCTACGGATGAAGCCTACTCACGAAGTCCTGTCCGCGCCGAGAGCCGACGTCTCCTAGACAGCCCACGTCGGCAGCTTCGCAGCGTCTGCAAGACACCATACCGTGTTTTAGATGCTCCAGAGCTTGCCGATGATTTTTATCTCAATCTCGTCGATTGGTCAACAACAAATGTACTTGGTGTTGGTCTAGGTTCTAGTGTTTACTTGTGGTCGGCCCAGACCGCAGCCGTTAGCAAACTATGTGATTTCTCCGATACAACGGATTCCGTCAGCTCGATTGCTTGGGTACAGCAAGGCTCAACTCTGGCTGTCGGTTTCGTCTCGGGACAGTTGCGCATCTACGACGCGTCAACCGTCAAGCTACTGCGCACATACGATAATGCCCACGGTGGCCGGGTCGGAGCACTCTCATGGAATCAGCATATTCTAACTTCTGGCGCTCGCGATAGGATGATCTATTGTCGTGACTCGCGTGAGCCTGACCAGCGACCATTTCGGCGGTGGGCAGGGCATCGACAAGAAGTATGTGGGCTTACGTGGAACAAAACTGAAACGATGGATAGCGCCCTGCTGGGCAGCGGCGGTAACGACAATAAGGTTTGTATATGGGACATTCGCGGTTCTGCCCGAGTGCAAGCTCCAGATGCTGTCGAGGCACCGCTGTTCAAGTTTCATGAACATACAGCGGCTGTACGAGGGATGGCATGGGATCCGCACGTTGCGAACGTCTTGGCGACTGGTGGCGGGACACAGGATAAGATGATCCGGTTCTGGAACACACAAACGGGCTCATTGTTGCATGAATTGGACACAGGTTCACAGGTGAATAGGAGGCTCGGTTCAGCGATTCGAGACTCTAATCCTTGCTTTAGGTCTGCAACCTCACATGGTCATTGACGACACACGAGCTCGTCTCCACACATGGCTTTTCAGCGAGTGCGCCTCAAAACCAAATTTGTATCTGGAAGTATCCGTCACTGAGTATGGTTGCGTCTCTCACGGGGCATACACATCGAGTGTTGTATCTTGCCAAGAGCCCAGACGGAGAAACGATTGTAACTGGTGCCGGCGACGAAACGCTCCGGTTTTGGAGTGCTTTCCCGAAGAGAGAAGAGAAAGCTGCAAAACGAGAAAGCCGACTCGACTACACCAAGCTTATTCGGTAGCCTTAGAAGCCTGGATACCTGCCACTGCTGTTTTGTTATCACCATGTATATGCTCACTCTTTTCTACTGCTCTGTCCCTTCTGCGTCTCATTAACTTGACGTGTCTTTTGTCTCGTTTTGATTTCATCACATTTTTCCCTCTCCTGCTCATCCTCTCCCCTTCCTCTCATTATCATGTCCGTTTTATAGACATTCGGTTTGTCTCGCCGGTGTGTTCATATCTATCTCATCATCCTCCGACCGCACATACCCTCGAAGTTTTTATTGTCACGTCTCATACCCTCGTTTTACTCCTATGCTCTGGGTCGCTTTGCCCACGCTTCATCGATATATTGTATGATGATGCCATGCTCTCTGGTGAAATATGACGCTCTGAGAACAATATATCATAAATATCACGTCTCATGTGAGAAGCTTTTTTGACTCCCAGCGCCGATGAGCGAAACCTTTTAATAGTGAACCACGTGAAGAAATGGCGAAAAAGGAGGCTGAACGCCATATGGACAGAACACGCTGGTGGGGCGTCACATCACTTCAAAACACATTCATTCAGTGCACATTCATTAAAGGTAGGCACAATTTCGCAAGCTCTGTTGCCACCATCCGTCTCACTTCTACGGTGAGGTAGAACCTACAATTTTGACCACGACGTACTATCACTATAACTTCTGACAAAGCGAGCTCGTAGAGTTAATCTACTGAACGATTGATTGTAATTAACCCGAGGATCGATTTATAGCCACTACATTAGGCTAATCGGTATATATGGTGGTCAAACTGCAGTTTTGACCACCATATTCGACCACATCCCTTGATAACTCTAAAAATATCAGCGCAGCCTTTCTTGCTGCTTGTCAGACCAATTCTTAGTCTCCTATAGTTGAAGATATCCAGCATGGCAAGGTATTCGGGTGCTGATCGAGTCACACTATGTAGGCCATGCACATGCTTCATGACAGCACATGCTTGACTTCATTCACTCTGGCTTTGGAAACGTCTAGATGTATCTCGCGATAGTCACACAAAGAGATAAGTAAGATGCAGAAGGCGCAAAAGCGCAAGAGTTGCACGAGGAGTCAGAAATATTACAAATTTAAACACAATGTTAGACAGAGATAGATAACCAACAAGTCGCAAAACAAAAAAAGTAAAACGGACGAGGAGTAGGAGAAACAGACACAGGAAAGGAAGAAACAAAAGGGAAAAAGAAAAAAAAAAAAAAAAAAAAAAAAGGAGAAAAGAGAAAACGAGACAATGTGAAGGAAAAAAAAAAAAGACCAAGTCAAGCAGAGGCGACAATAGCAGAAGGAGCATCTAACGACGGCCTGGAACCGTTCATAGACTTCTTCCCGCCCCCGCTAGGCTTCATCTTCTTTTTGGGACCGGTTCCATTCACTTCCGGATTGGCGGGATTCCTATCCACCTCGGCGACGACGCCATTCATCGCCTCGTCCTTGCTCTTCTTTTTCGGCGCCTTCTTCTTCGGGGTAGATGATGCAGCGCCCCCTCCGTCCTTGTCGTTACCCTTTTCCACAGCAGTGTCCTTTGCCTTGCCCTTCTTCTTCCCTCCCGCAGTGGCGGGGTTGGACATGATGACCTGGCCAAGAGGTCCGATTTTGGATCTTATCGGATTGGGCGGGTCATCGGGAAGAATGAGTGGCATGGAAAGCACGTCCATCGGTTGAGCAGAAGAGGATGGTATCGCAGATGATGAGGCGTAGGAGTTGGACGGGTGCGAGCCGGGTAATGAGGAAGGGTTGGCAGGAGTCGCCGCTGGTAACATGGTCGGAGCGGGCGGAGATTGAGTCGGAGGGGCCGAAGATGCAGCGAGTGTTGTAAAGCGCTCCTGATAGAAGCTCTTGAGCAACCCAATTTGCGAGTCCACCTTGGACGCTTCGAGAGGTATAAATGCGGGGGGTGGAGGGTAAGGCAAGGGGGGCTCGCCAGTCTTGGCACTGAATGGCATTGTGTCATCAGATACGAGTGCACAAAACATGCAAAGAATGGAAGCTCACCGATCGGGTGCTGCACGGTCCTCGGCATTCGATTTTCCCTTCCAGAGTCGCTTGGGTACAGACAGACTCTTGAGACCGAACTCTGCCTCGATGCCGAGCTCCCTGAGGCCCAGAAAGTCCTCGCCACCACCTAGGATATCTGCAAGACCACCACTACAACAGGGATACGTAAGCAACCGCGTGAAAAACGCAACGGTGGAAAGGGAACGCACGATGCAAATTGATCTTCGTCTCCATCTTCAAACATGCCTTCGTCGTTCTGAACCTCAACAGTAGTCTGAGATGACCAATGAGAAATATGCCATCACGGAAGGCCCTGTCACACTCACGATATCTCGATACGCTCCCACAAGTTTCTTCTCCAGATCACCAAGTCTGCTGCCATATCGCACGACGTCGTCTTTGATATAGCGCTCAAGATCTTGAGTCTTGGTGATACCGCCCTCAAAAATGGTATGAAGAATGATCTCCTGATGACATGCACAAAGGCGTGAGCTCATGAGCGTCGTGGGGGGTAAGACGCAGGCTAACCTCCGCAGTCATCGTTTGTGAGTACTTGTCACACAAGAACCGAGCCGTCCGTCCCACGTTTTGCAAATACTCGGATGCGACACTCGTTAGAACACCCAATGCAGCCGATGAGGTCCCTGCTCGCATGCGGCACACATAGGTTCAGTTTCCATCATCCCATCCGCATCATTGCGACAACTTCACTCACCCTGGAATCCGGCATGCTGCAGCACCTTGCCCCCCATCCAACCCAAGCACTCATCTGCCGCTTCCCAGTTAACGTCACCTTGCGTTTTCCACCCTTCCTCTTGGAGAACCGCCTCCTTGCCCTCGTGCTCACTCGCCGGCTCCGGCGCAGGCACGACAGGATTGGACGAATCAGCCGTGGCATTCAGCGCAACAAACTTTGCATGTGTGCGGCGCACACGGGACATGGTCGCAATGTTCTTGTTCATCAGCTTCAGGAGTGACTTGCCAGGCTTGCGCGAGAGGGTGGATCTAGGAGGTCTTTAGTATATGACGAGGACACGTCAAAGATGGACAAGACACGCACGCGCGCTTCCGATTGCCCCCCTTGCGTCCGCCCTTCTTCGCCCGAGTAGGATGGGGGAGACAAGGACCTTTACCCGCCTTTTGCTTTCTGTCCTCCATCCCGTCAAACTGCGGTAGTGGCGGCACGCCGCCGACAATGAGTGTGCTGGTGCGTGATGCCTCCCACCACGCCTCCAACAAGTCGTCTTCGGACGTAGACAACGAAGTGTCGCTGGACAGAAACGGTTCCACAAGCCGTGGCCGCTTGCGGGAATCCTGCGAGTCCGACGACCTGTACGACATCTGGTCAATAATTGGAGAGTCCCCGGTACGCCTGAATGCTCACCATTTCCGTTTGAGACGTCTGTCCATGGCGTGTACGCTGTGACCACCTCCGCTGTCAGGAGCAGTATCACCCTCGTCGACATCCATGTCATCGTCCACGAGATTCCACAACCGCTGCTGTAGAGTCTCCTTGCCCTTGCCTTTGGCATCAAACTCCATCATGGGCAGCATGCCGGTGTCTTCTGGCACACCGTCCAGGGCACGTTGCAGCTCCTGGTCAAGTTCCATGAACACACCCATGGAGGCCGGCGTGCGGATGAGGGCTGGCTGATCCTCGAACGGGACTGCGCCGGTGGCCGGCGGCGACGGCTTGGCGGGCGAGGCGTGCCCAGATGCGGAGCGGGGCGACTTGGAGTGCGATTGCGATGGGCCTGGTGTGTTGGGCGTCAGCTCTGCGTGGGGCGTTGACGGGTCCGGGGTGGGCATGTCTGTGGAGGCATGAGTGGAGTGACGCAACGAGGCAAGCCGGAGACGGCACACGTACCCCTAGAGCTAGAGAGGATGCCGTTGATGATGCCATTGGGCTTGACGGGTTTGTAGGGAGAATCACGGGAGGATGTGGAGGATGGAGGGGCAGAAGGCGTAGGCAGTCCATTGATAGTGATGAGATCCGGACGGTCTGATACATGCGCTAGGAGGTGGTCGGCTTTACGCTTCAAGCGCGTGACGCATCCTCGAAGTACATGATCCTAGTGCACAAGAGATCGGCCAACGATGCTTTCAAGAGTGACGCCAAAAGTGCTCACCGGTCCACTATTATATTTGAAGCAGTTTTTCCAGATCAGACCCAGGTCAGCGGAGAACTCCTGCTTGGATTTATATTTGCGGGCCTTGACATTCTTCAACATCGTCCCAAGGTCCATGGGATGTTTGATCACTAAGAGAGCACACGAGCCTCATGAGACAAGCGCGTGCCACTCGTAACGGTGCACCGCACTTACAGTCATAATAATCTGGATAATCCGCCCTGGAAACAGGCTTGAGAAACGCCTCAGCGTCCCGATTGTCCTGTACATAATGTGAGCGCAAGGATATGACGCGCATGTGGCACGCGCATACTACAGTAACAGTTCGGAGCTCGAGCAGGACACCCTCGAGACTGCCATAGAAGGAGTCGGCCGCCTTGGCGTCCTGTGACTGCATCCACCCAACGCGCGAATCAGCAACATGTTCGTGCACGAGAAACGAGCGAAACGACCGACCCTAACGTCGCGCACCGTGGATAACAATAGCTTGAGATCTGCATCTTGGAGAGAGGCCTTGAGGGGGCTTTCACTAATCGTCTTTAGCAGATTCTGCATCGGAAATACACATTAGAGGGTGGATGGATGAAATCAAGCAGTGGATGCCTTACATTCATCGTGGCGCATGCTGCTCTCGTTAAGCAGACGGTTTATGGTATTCGGCAAATGCCGCTCCGGCGCTAAACCGGCCTTTGTGTCGGCGGCACAATAAGCAGCCAGTCGCTCGACCGCTTACCGCTCCCATTGTTGCTGAAGCTGCTTTTATCACGAACAATGTCTGGACAGACAACAGCGGCGAGTGCGAAAAATAAGGACATTTGCAGGGTGAGAATGGCAAGCAAAGCTTATGCGCCAGATCTTCATCTCGAAGCACAATGCCATGAGGCTACCACACACAAGCGAGGCGGGTATCCTCACAAGCACCTCATGCCAGCGGGTTAATCCATTGTCGAGAAGCAGCGCCCGTGTGTATGATGGCTCATTGGCCATTAGGAGTGTTGATTGGAGGTGACTCTTGCAAGTAGCCGATCTCTTCAGCGCCACATCACCCATTGCCTTGATGTGCAGCCTGGGCCATAACGCGTAAACCGAAACAGAGCGGTAAACTCGCCCCTCTGAGGATACTAACATGATCCACACTGTCTCACTGGCCGGGCCAAGAATCTCAGCCTCCTGAGCGTACCTGTTTCGTCCTCAGGAGACGTGCGTCGACTGCCATCCAAGAGCACATGTATGTACGTGAAAGAAATCACCCTCTATATACCGTCTATTATCTCTAGTCATTGCGATGCAATGGTATGATTTGGATGCCCGCTTGCTATACTAGGCTAGAGAGTCAAGAACGAAGAGAGCGAAACATAAGGAAAGGAGTCCGAAATGAGTGGTGGCGCAGCTAAGGTGTGCGTGAAGACGGAAGAAAAGTATTCATGGACACGAAGAAGATCAAACTAGCACCAGAAAAACAAAAGAATAACCAAATCCATGGCCCATGACGCAATCTGCGTCCAAATTTCAACGCTTCGCTCACCACACCCACGCACTAGGTCAAAAACACCATCTCACTCAGCCTCCGCACCTCTGGATCCTGGATATCGTTCGCCTCCAACAAGATACTCCCCCGGGTATGCATCGTGGGGCTGACACCCTGTCTGCGCGGGCGCGGGCGTGCAGCGGGGATGTGAGCATCGCTGGGGCAGGTTGAAGTCGGCGAGGTGGGCAGCGGGGGGAGGGAGGAGGTGGGCGATGCAGGGAGCGGCGAGAGGAACCCGAATGAGCGGCGCCGTGTCGAGGTAGACACCGGGTCGGCGAATGTGGCTGCGCGCGGGCGCAGGGTGGGCTGTAAAAGCGTGGAGGCAAACGTGTCAAGGACGATCGCAACGGCATCGAATAAACTCACGGCTTTGACGCCATCGCCCTCCTTGCCCCTCCGCCGCCCGAACAAGCTTATCTGTCTCCCCATCTTCGTGAGGCTACCCTTTCTCGCATTTTCACCCCCCCCAGCTTCCTTCCCAACCCCAAGCCCGACACCACGCGCACGCACTCTCTCCTCCGCCTCCAACGCCATCCGCTCCACCTCGGGCAACACATTGTCCACATCATCATCCGCCATGACAGCCCCCCGCCACATTTCCAACCCCACACTGTCCGGCCCCTCCTCCTCGTCAATCCCCCCAAAGCCGCTCCCAAAGCGCTTCCCCGACACGACCCCGCGTGACCCGCCCGACGGCGAGTGTGACGACTGCGAGTGTGACTGCGACAGCGAATGGTCCAGCGACGAGCTCGTCGTCGGACTCTCCGGCGTCGCAAGCCACCGATTCACCTTGATCTCTGACGCCCGCCGCTCCTCCTCCTCCTCATCCTCGTCCTCGTCCTCGTCCTCATTCCCCTCCGCCGTGTCAGACAGACGTCTTCCTGCGGACACCGGCGCCGCACGCTCGCGCTCCTCATCGGCACGCGACGCACGGGTGTCTCTCCTCTTCACGGGCGGAGCATGGGGTGGAAGCGGAAAGTACAGCTCAGGCTTGGCGCGCGAGGAAACAGCTGATGGAGAGGGTGACGGATGCCGCGGAGATGCTGCCTCGGCAAACAGTGATGGACGTGGAGACGCGGGGACGGTCTGTTGTGGCACTCTGGGGGTCGATGGTTGCCGGGGAGACGGAGGCGGAAGCGGCCCCGTGGACGCGGCGGGGGACGTCGGCTGGCGGGAGGACGGGGTGGGGGACGGGGGAAGCCGCGAGGACGGGGCGGGGGAGGGCGGCTGGCGCAAGGATGGCTGCGTCGACGACGTCGGTGTTCCAGCCGTCTCCGGCCTCGGGGAAGGGGGCAGGGGAACGCCGGACGGGGTTAGAAGGCCGGGACTGCTGCCGTGGGACACATCTACTTTGATTGATGCGGGTCGGCGGCGACTTTTGGTGTGCGTGGAGGTGGGCGTGGGGAGTGTGGATGCGGGTGCGGCAGACCGATCAGTGCTGATGGGCGCCAGAGCCTTGTTGGGCACCGTGGCGGACCGACGAGGAGCAGCGCCAACATCGTCCACGACGGAGGAACGTCGGGGAGAATGGAGGCTCGTGCGAGAGCGGGTGAGACGGTCAGCGATACGTCTGAAAAACGAACGCTTCTTCTGCAGGGCCGGACCCTGGCCAGGCGTGCTGGGGCAGCATATGTCAGTGAAACAGACGCCAAGCGCATGGACTGGCTCACCGACTGGTGCTCACGCGTGCCTGCGCACCGCCAGCATGGCGCTGGACAGCTCGCGTACGGGGCGCACCAGCGTCGTCTGGCGTTGTGCTGTCCGGGGAAGGAGAGCGTCTGGCGGGAAGCGGGGGCGTGTCGTCCTGCGGGGGGTGTGCACGGTGGAGCGAGAAGCGGGAGGAGAGCGAGCGACGTGTGGACGGCGGCTTGGAGACGGTGGAGCGACGTGCCGGTGCGTCTGCGGCGGCGGGTGCTGGCGGCGACGGGGCGGGATGGGGCTTGCGAGGGGCCTTGACGGGCCACACGGCGGCGTCCGTAATCACCTGCGACTGGGGTCGTGCGGGCCACTGGGGCGCAGCACGGGACGGCTGCGGGCGGGGACGTGGGTCTGCGGGGTGGGGGAGGTCGCGAGGCTGGCCACGGGCGAGGGTGCGTGTGCTGACACGGAGCGAGTCGTGGGATGAGGAGGCGAGGGAGGTGGGGGTGGGTGGGGGCGGCATGGAGGGCGGGGGACCTGGTGGAGAGAGGGCAGACATGGCAGCAGGAAAGAGGTGCGTGAATTAAGCAGCTAGTCTGGGGTATCGGATCACCTCACGTGTCCTTGCACGTCATCACCCCACTGCGCAAACATTTGATCGCTTCCCGTCCACTCTCCGCCAGTTAAACGCCGTGCACCAGATTCGGACCCCAGCCGAACTCCATCAACGGCCCCCGCAGTGCATGTCGCTCGCACCTGTGAACTAGCTTGCGCACATCCTTATGGGGCAGAGAAGCACCTCGCCTGGTCATGTGTGCCATAGTCACCTGCACACGTGCCTGAAAAACTCGTAATGGGCCAGCCATCGCGTCACTTTATTGCGGCTCCGGCGACGAAAACCCTGATTTTCTGCCGTGATTCGATCTCATGAGCATGTCGTGCCCAACTTGCTTGCTGCACTCTGCCTGCCGTCGCCACTCCCCCTTATCCCCACAACGATCATTTCATAAGGAAACACGATATTACACAGTGCATAGTGTCTCCACTCGGAGGCGGTGCGTTGCCCTTGTAATCTCCATGCCCAATATATATTTCGATAAAGGGAACGTTATATGAGACGTTCGAATTGCCTAGGACGGACTTCCTTGCCAGATCCGAATGCGAACCTAGGTCGGCCGCCGCTCCGGATACAACGTGTGCGTGTGGATAGGTAGTCTTGCATGGCAGTACCTAATTTGAATGTGTCCCAGTCGCTCCGCTCAAGAATAGGTCGAATATCACACGATCTACATGCTTTAGTAGTCAAAACGCAACGGTCCTATAGGGTGCATCTGTTGCCAAGTTCGAGCGAACCAACCACCTTGCTTAACTCAACACTCGGTCATACCGGCGAGCCCCCCGACCTAATAAGGCAGTTCCTCAAAAGGCTGGGTGCATACGATGGCGCGTCAAACGGTGCAAGTGGCTTGAGCCTTGCTTGACGCTTGAGAGACACCACACAAGACATGCTACGTCGCGTAGCCAGCGAGCGATACAGCCGTATGCATATCAGAAAAGAAGACGAAAAGAATCATTAAATCTATTTTCTGGACGCAAATTTTACACATTTTTAAATAGTAAGTTTTTATTTGATATATTATATAATAAATATATCATATCCGGAGGGTTAAAACTAGCTTACCTACGAGGTATGGACCGTTGCGAGCCCTCTCGGCTGCAGAAGCCTTGGTAGACGGTGTCGATGAAGACAACGGGCTTGCAAACCAAGGCTCAGCATGAAATGGTCAACTAGAATTATGAATGCTCACCTCGATGCTGTCCCAGAGACGGTCGAATTCCCTCTATTCGAGGACGCCAAATCGGAATTGCCGACCTTTGCACTGGTGTTGAATGCCCGTGTTGTATTCGATCCCAGGGCCCACGTGAGTCCTCCCATGACGTGCGCCATGAATGTGCTATCCTACGGCCGTCCAATTCAATCCATCTCACCACTGTCGTCTATCATCTATGCTCACCTCCCATGTCTGGTTCATGTGCCCGAGACTAGTGTACCAGCTACGTCCAATGGGCCCAGAAACATTAGCACTGGCGCCTGCTCCGTGCTCCTGATACCAAGCTGCATCACGATGCGAGTTGGCAGAACACGTGAATAAATGTGCAGCCTGGCAGCTCCAGATTACCTTTTGGACTAGGAGAGCCCTCCTCAGCGTCTGGTGCAGTCTGGTCTTTCATTCAATAATTCAGCGCATGCAGAGCACTGAAATTTGGACATTATGAAACTACCGTCGAAGGTGGAAGGATCGGCGGAGAGAAGCACCACTGCGCCAACAGTGCGGGGGTCGCTCTTGAAGTGATACCTTTAAGAGGTAGATAAATTAGTCCCTCTTGGACTTCGAGAGGTCAATGAAAGAGACGTGTTGTACATTTCATCTTGTACGGCCCAGCGCTGTGGCAGCATGCTTGTGCTAGGGTGGGAAGAATCGAGGACGGTGACGGTCTAGAGAAGTACTAGAGTCTGAGACATGGCTGGGAAGGGTGGAAGGAAACGGACTGCGTTCTGTAAATTTGCATGGTCACGAAAGTGAGCTCCTGAAACGTTTGATTAGCAAGCCTTCATAGGCACGTCTAGAAATCCACCTAATTCGCTCTGGAAGAAACTGTTATTTCGCAAGCAATCCGAGGCTGCATGTATGCCAACAAAATTGCCTCCCAGATTCACCCAATTCTGGAAAGCTTGAATGCCAGGATCGTCCAAGACTGATCACACAGACAATGTGTTAGCGGCCAGCAGGATTAAACACGGACACTCACCTTGTCCTGTGTTGCTCAGGAATATTATAGCATCGTATTGGCTGAGGTTGGAATCCGTAAAGAGCATTGGGTCCTCAGTAGTGTCAAACTGGATATTATGCGACGATGACTGTTGCTCGAGTGCATGTATGGCGGTGGGGATGGAATCATGTCGGAAACTGCACTCTCCAAGCGTCAGATCGCCAAGAGCATGCGACAGGGGAGCTCACTCGACGGTTCTGGAAAATATGAGCACTTTGGCGGTCCCCGGCGTCGTCTGAGACTGAGACAGTATGGCCAGCAGCGTGATGAAGGTGGCAAAGAGCAAAACGTGCCGTGACATGGTGAAGCAGACAGACGACATCTCCTGAGGAGGTTGAAAGGAGTGTTTGAAGACCAGGCGAGGGCTGCAAGTGTAGTCTGTGGATTACTGTATATGCCCGATATTTTTACATCGCCATCAGAGCAATTGCGTCACATGTCAAAGCAATCACTATTTTTATCCATATGTATATTCAAATGCAGGAAACAAGTTACAGATACAACCAGCTACAGGCGTCGAGTCTATACAGCTACAGCTGTGGTTTTCTCACTCGGCTGATGTGATAACTTTGCTTTCTTCTTTTTCTTCAAAAGGCCTGAAGAGAAACATATCAAAAGACAGTACGATTCGTAGGAATGGAAGAAAATACCTGCAGCAACTGCGCTCTTGACAGAATCCACAATTTCCCGGCTCTGCTCCAAATATTCCGTATCATCGAAACGACGTTTGGCACCGGCTGGCTGGTCCCCGTTGCTGCCCTTGGACGACGGACCCTCAATGCCCAACTGGCGTTCCAAGGCCTCAATCTTTGCCCTTCGTGCCTCACTTGCAGCTTTCTTACGTTCAGGTTCTGATTCGAGATAGGCAGCGAGTCTGTTAGTTGAAAGTCAGATGAGCAGTATGATAGATCAGTCAGGGGAACCTACTTTTTCGCCTCCTTGACGGTGCTTAATCGCCGGCCACTGAGATCTCTGCAAGAGTCATTGTTACTTGTCTTTTGGCTGCTCATGCGCCCTCCGGCCGCGCGCAGTTGAGACCCAAAGCCACCCTTTCCACCAAGGAGACTAGGTGTAACGCGGAGAGAAACATGACGTGCATGGAGATCGGAAAGAGTAGTGTAAGGCTGTGGAGCAGGTCCAGAAGGGAGGGAGACATGCAGGTTATAAGGATCAGGGAAGGAGGCGAACCGACTTGCGAGGAGGGTTGGTATAGATGATATAAACGTATCGCACGGTAGGGATAGAGCCACCGTTGGGAACGGATGGAACGAAGTGACAAGGACACAAATCGACATGGCGGTGGCCCAGTTACAGGTTTGTATTACATAATATGAGCGCTAATTTACTTCTGTTGGAGCGGTTACAAGAGAGACTAG
Source organism: Cantharellus purpuraceus (assembly GCA_025174535.1). NCBI lineage: Eukaryota > Fungi > Basidiomycota > Agaricomycetes > Cantharellales > Hydnaceae > Cantharellus > Cantharellus purpuraceus. The sequence continues at coordinate 1,138,149 of JALBUN010000047.1, forward strand.
GTGTGTCAGAGCACGGGTCAGAGTTGTTGATGTTGTTGAAAACAAGCCCATTCGCTCGAAATAACGCGTGTAAAAATAGTTGAAGGGCGCAGCAGTAGTATAATTGTATATCCGAAACATGTACATAGGGGTCGAAGAACTTGTCTACTGCGCTTATAACCTCAGACTACAGTTGAGGCAACGGCACTAGCTACCTAGTCTACCGGATACTCTTTGTCAATATGGGGAAGAGGGGCACTTGGCCGGCGCTCATATAATCCGGCCGGCCTGAGTGCCTCGCATGCGGGATAGTGGGGCCGAAGACTCCACCATAATTTCCACATTTGCAGAGCAAATGGACAGTCGAGGCCCTGGATTGAAAATGGTTGAAGAATTCAATGTGATTCTGTCTTGAATTGTGGACAGATATGATAGAAGAACATGAATCAAAAGAAAAACTGATGAACAGAGGAAGAATCTCCTTGCACTTGCAGAAATGCTTGTGAAGACCATCTACCTTAGACCATGCAAGTGCCCATAAGAAGAA